>JBBBDQ010000995.1:0-482500 GCA_037127315.1 Ascarosepion bandense | reverse complement strand
AATGAAAATAGAACTTCCATATGTAAAATCTGCAAAAAGCCCCACGTAGTAGCAGTAGTCATTTAAAGTGGCACAATTTTCAGAGAGAAGGGGACCTATCAGCTGATCTGATAGACTTTCCTTCAAGACACAGATGCCAAGGACAGTTTAATTATTAGAACTCATAAATAGATTGGCTTAATGAACAATCCGAAATTTACTGCTAGGAAGAGAGTCTGTATCCATTATTATTCAGCTTTCTTTTTCTTTTTATTATAGTTTTATTTATTACCACGAATTTAATTGTGCCGTTAAGTTTAAACCTACTCTCCCATTTTCCTGCTGCACCGACTACTTTTTTCGTTTCTCCTTATTTTTGAATACCTTATTTGAAGAAGATTGTTCAAACAAATTCTATTGTCGACCTTCAAAAGTGTTGATTGCTTAGTAGGTTTTACTTTAGGATAGGTTTTTAAATTAATGCTAGTTAGAAACCGGTACTCACGACGGAGGACGTTTTTCTTTTTGGTTTGGAGAGTGAAAGAAAGAAAAAAAAATACCAATTAAAAAAGTTAATTTTTTTTTCTTATTCGAAAGTTTTTAATTATTAGATTCAATGCAATCTCACATTTCTCGCCACGTTAAGTTATGATAGTTTAATTGAACAGAAAAAAAAAGTGAGAGCAAGTTAAACGTAATGGGGATCGGTTTAGAGTGAAAAGACTCGTATAGACTGATCCCCGAATTTATGACCATCCCATTCAGGTTCTGTCGTGTCGGCTTTTACTGCTGCTGCTGGGGTTTTATTCATGTCGAAGCTGCTGCCTTCGACTTAAGGCAGCAAAATGGAGTAGGTTTTTTTCCTTTATAGGAGGGGGACAAAAAAAAAAAATGAAAAGAATATTTATACAAAAAAATTAAAAATCCAAATAATATCTGAGCGTGCTTAAGAAAGCAAGTTTATTTTTTTTATTTTGTTGATTAAAAAACTTTTCTATATAGCAAATATATAGTATTTGCTTTTTTCTTACATTTATTGTTGCCACCTAGAAAACGTGGATATTTATTCAAGTTTAATTCATAGAAATTTTTAATTAAAGCATCCTTAAAAAGGAAAAAGAGAACAGAAAAAAAAGTAGTGCCGTTTGTCTTCGTAGCTTAATTGGAAAATATCAACACACAAGGCATCTTGAATTTTTTATCAGACTAGAAAAAGGTGCTACGATATTTAATAAAACAAGATAAATAGCAAAAAAATTCAGAACAGAACAAAAATAAATGTCCTAATAAAACACATTTACAGACGCCATAAGAACCTACCAGACAAGCACATATACACACCTAAGTAAAATTGTTAAAAACTCTTTTCTAATTTCACATCATGCTTTAATGTCGAATAATTAATAAAATCCAGTGAGTTAGCTTTCCAAAAAATCAAGTTTTCGCCGAAGTT
Source organism: Ascarosepion bandense (assembly GCA_037127315.1). Classification (NCBI taxonomy): domain Eukaryota; kingdom Metazoa; phylum Mollusca; class Cephalopoda; order Sepiida; family Sepiidae; genus Ascarosepion; species Ascarosepion bandense. Next base: position 481,068 of record JBBBDQ010000995.1, on the reverse strand, counting down.
AAAGTGCCAACACACGAATAAAAACCCATGTCCTATAACGAACAGCGAATATGTATTTATGATATAAACGGACGCCATGAGAGGAAGCTAGCCATAAACTACCTTGACAAATATTTTAAATCTCTATAAAATGTTTACTGCATCGCAAATGAAACTTATAAAAAAAAAATAGAGGTTGATCATTTCTCTTTGTAATCCTGACAGACGAGATAAATAAATGAAAATGCCTTTTTAACTAATAAAAAAAGCATCACATCGGAAGTGAAGAGCTCAGGTGTATGCGAGTTTCTATTCGAGGCCTTCCCCCTTTTTTTTTTTCTTTTTCGCAAAACATCTAATATGTCCTCTTTCGCGAGAGTTGCTTGGCTGGGATCATTTTTATAACAACGAAAAAAGCATCTCTTCGGCTCACTAAAAAGGAAATTCTTACATTGTTGTCGTCGTCAAGAGCCCTCGTAAGCTTCTCTTTTATCTCTATAGGAGAGAACTGCATCGGGTCGATGGAATAGTCCTAGGTTACGGCACTTCTGCCAAGCGAGTGACCGAAGTACAGCCACCAGAATGGCGGTCGCCCATACATTGTGAGGTTTTGTAAACCGCACTGCCATCTGGGAAACCTAGCTCTTCTCTGACGTCAACGACCGAGCGTGACGTCACACTCGGCTATCTCCGTAAATTCAGCTTAAGCGCATGCGTACACACACTAACATACACTCATTCACATTAACTTAGCATCTATCGTCTAGTGTGTGATTTGCTTTATAGGCTTTATATAGAGCAAGTGTGATGCCCGAATAATAATTAATTTTATATTATCCTCACTCACCCTGCCACCAAAATTAATTTAGCCTTTGTCAATTCTCCCACTCTAATAAAACACTCATGATTGTGAAAGCAATCGAGAACTATTCATTTTAAAATTGAAGCCTTTAGTGCACTGAAGTCACTTTTTTTGCCCTATCTCTTAGTTTTTTTTTGCGGGGGGGGGGGGGTTGAAGTTTTTCCTTGCTGAAAAATAAATTAGTTTAAAAATTGGTAAAACATTTTAATTATTTAGCTTTTGATAAAATTCTAAAACGGTTATTGTGACAATTCATTTGAGAATAACGTTCTTAGACAAGTTTTTTATACTACTGTTGTGACTGTGAGTCAAACAAAATTAAAAATAACTTGTTTAAATTGTTAATTTTTTTGCGGTTGAGGAGATCATTGGATTGCAGAATTAAGAAAAGTTGAGTTTCATAATCATACAGTTTTTGCTATTTCAGCTTTTATCGTGCATCATCAGCATAAAAAATATCGCTGAAAAAAGCTTTTTTTAAAATTAAGATCGCGTTTATCGAAGTAAACATCCTGTTTTTGTTTGTTTTTTGTCATCAAATTCATTAAAAACATTTTTTAATTCTTTTTGTTTTTCTATACAGATTTGAGCTCACTGACCACTATCACGAGGCTTTGAGGGGGTGAGACCCACAAAAAAAAGTACACGATGATTTCCAGTTAGGACAATGAAAAGCTGCTTGTAAAATCTATTGAGCCTTAGTGTATAATAAGAAAACAAAAAAAATCAGAAACCAAATTAAACACAAACTCCAGATGAGTTTGCTTGTGAGATCATTAAATAAACAAATTTTAATCTTTTTTTTTAATAATCGAATGCTATTTTTTATGAAAAATATCTCCTTCGATATATGATTTTAAAAAAAATATTTTTTGCCGTCAATATCTTCTCTTTCTATCCCTAAGATTTTATCAAAATTAAATAAAGCTTTAAATTCTCAGTAATCTTGAAATATATTGTTTTTCTGAAAGTCTATTTCTTGGTGGCAAAATACGAATTATCAGATTACTTTAAAAATTAATTAAACTAAAAGGAAACAAACTTTGTTTAATTGCAACACATGTATCGTTTTAATCACTAAGTTAAAACAATGTGTAAAAGTAAAACGTATTTGCTTTTTCGGGAATACAGTGTAACCATATAGTGTAAAATATTAATTTTTTTTATTAAAAAACTAATAATTGTTTCAAGGCAAAGACTAAATAATCAATTTCGTTCGTTGTAGGTTTTTTGGCGAGACTAAGTTTAAAAACGTTATCACATTATGTGACGACAATTGTCACATAAAACGTTGACCTTACTTGCAAAAATAGGCAAGTGAATAAAATTATAAATAATTTTCAATAAATTTAATTAGTATCAACTTTTCCAGAGAAAGATTAAAACAAAATTAAAAAGAACTTTGTTTTATAAACACAACAAAATGTAATTCTGAAATTTTGTCTATTTCCAGGATATAAAAAAATAAAAACTTCTTTTGTTTTATGATATCACCGGCTTGTTTTCAATAATAAATTCATCGACTATAAATTAACTGTTTTATATTTGATTTAAATAAAAATAAAATTATCGACAACCGTAAAGTTTGTTCTCCTTACGATTCGGGTTATAAGAACTTACTTCTTTAATTTATTTAGCAAAAATTTATAAACAGAATATTTGTTTTTAAAAATCGTACATTTGTATAAAAAACATTGTTAGTTGTAAATATTATTAATAAATTAAAATTATCAGATTTTCTATTTTTTTTTCATTTGTTTAAATACGAAAATAAGAGAAGAAAAAGTTAAAATTTCCATGTAGTTTTATTTGCCGCGCCTCATATTAGGTCTATCTTTTATTTGCACTTTAATATTATGTACCTTCGAAGTCCCTTCGTACAACGTATTTTATTTTTAGATTGTTAACCTGGTGAATATTTATAAATTAAACAAGTTTCTTGTACATATTTTTACAATCAATTTATATCTTTTTATTTTTAATTTTACTAGAACAAGTAAGTATAAGAGTGAAATACTGTTATCAACCCTTATTATTCATTCTGAAAACTTAAAAAAAACAAAAAACGAACATATTACTTTTTTAGCCTCTATCGTTTTCTTTTTACTTTTTTGGTGACTTCATTACTCCTCAGTGCATCCGGTGTAAAACACAAAAATTAATTAATAAAGAATCCGAATTAATGAAAATATTAAACAATGACAATTGCATTTTGTTTTGACAGTATGTTACTGCAAAATTTTGCATGGAAAATTCTAGGTTTTAAAAAACGAAAAAGTGTACAATAAAAAAGTTAAAAAAAACACAACGAGAAATTGTTCTTTTAAAGTAAAAAATTAAACAAAGAAAATGTTTTATGAAATAAGCAGAGATTATAATTTACGAAATATTTAATTCAATAAACAGAAACTTGTTCCATATGGACACCTAGAGCATTTGAAGAAATAATAACGTGACCCACATTTGAAGTTATGGAAGCTCCTTAAGAGAAAATTTTCAATCTAGTCTTCTAATAGTACAATTGTAATTCAGTTCATTTCGCGCAATTTATCATTACCCCTTTTTTAGTTGTTTTATGTTTACAATTTGTTTGTTTGTTTTTTTAATTGTTGTAAAGTTATAAACCAAGCTTGATCGGTTAACTTAAACTGTTTCAAAATTAAATAGGGTTTCATTTCAAGTGTTTGTGTTGGGTTGAGAAATGAGATTTTAAAATGTAGTAAACTAAAGTTTTCTTCGTTACCTACAAAAATAAAGTAATTAGTTACATTAGAAAAGCACTTCTCAAAAATGAATAAAAAAAAAACTAATGTTAAAGAGTAAGACTAAATGTGACCTGTAAGATATTTTTAATTTTTAAGGTTCTTGTGAATTATCTCTTTATTTTAATTTTTACATGAAAATTATCCTGCATAATTAATTCGTAAAAAACTGTATTTACAAGTTTTCTATTTAATTCCAACCATTTCAAGTCTGTGATTAGACATTTTTATATTAATAGTATGAAGTCGGGTCTCTGAGATTTTTCTAGAAATGCTAAATTCATGGTCTTGGTTATTCTGGTATTTAGTCAGCTAATTTTCAAACTCTGTTAAGTTATTTCAAAGACAGGTAAAAAGACTTTATTGAAAAAGATAAAATACTAAATTATAATTGAAAAAAAAAAAAATGAACGCGGATATAAAAAGAAAAGCAATAGTCACTTCAAATGTTCAAAATGAAGATTTCTTTTAACAGTTAAACAGTATAGCTTACAGTTTTTTATTATTATTCTTCATTAAAAGTTGCCAGTAATTTTTTCAATTTTATTTTCTTGTAGTTTTAAATAATGAATATGAGGCCTGATAAAAATTACAACTTGAATTGAAGTCATGCTAATATGATTTCTAAAAATTTAAATTGAAAGTAAAGTAATAAAAAAGATCATGAGAGTTTGAAGGAGTTGCAAGAAGTTTTATTTAACTAACTTGTTGACCAAACACATAAAAGTTATGGCCCCTGACAAGCTTCCGTATTACGAAAATGTGGGTCAAGATACATTTTTAGTGTTACGTTGGCTGTCTGGCGACTCGCACATGCCATCGACCTTAGCATATGTATTTGTCTGCAGTTCTATTGTGACTTATTATTTTATTTCATTTTTTAAAAACTTTTATCGAGATGTTATTAAGGCACATATTCGTACACCTTCATCTGTTTTTTAACAACTTTTGATAGCATTTTATTTTTTATTTAAAAAATTATACAAAAAAAAAAGGATTTAAAAAAACTAGTTTTATGCTAACCACGTGAATAAAAAACTGAATGCATTTATTTAATTTACCTTCTGTACAACAAAAAATCTGTTTGCTTACATAGAAACGCTGTAGAAAAGTGCTTTTTGGCTAAACATGAAAAAAATCATTTTGTGACATTGTGCCTGTTATTTTCTTTCATATTATTTTAAACAAGATATCCTCATTAAACGAGAAAAATATTAACTAGGGCAACTATGGTAATTAATTCAGTTTATTTGTTTTATTTTGGTATATAATAGTTTGATTGTTTTAGGTAAAGTCGGGAAAAATAAAAACTCATTTTCGTATTTCACTTCATTCTTACGAATACATTTCTGAAAAAAAAAAAAAGACTTCATAAGTTTTTCTTTTCATTTACTTTTTATAGATCGTAAAATCAGATTTTTAAAATACTATGAAATCTGCTTTTTTGGCTCCCTGATTGAATTATGACTTATGAGCGAGTCTGTGTCTTTGTGTTTAGAGTTTTTTGTTCACCGCTCGAAACTACAGAAAAATAACTTTAAAAAATTGTACTCTATGGAGTTAAAACGTTTAACAAAAACTACTGATATATAGAGAAATTGCTATGCAAAACAAAGGAGTATCTTTTTACTTTTCTCTAATATTTTTTAAGAGTTTATTATCGTACTATAAAAACCGTTTACATTTTAAAAAATCCAGGGAAAATTCTTTTTATTAAAATAAATATTGGGGACAAATCTATGACAAATCTTCACAAGAGTGAAGCATCTTTAACTTTTCATTTCCCCACGAGGGCAGAATCGCCACTTGGTCACTAACTTTTTTTTGGCTCTCGCCATAATTACATATCGAGTAGGCCCAGAACCTGGTCAAGCGCCCTCGTCGTTTTCTATTGAGACTCACCAAAGAATAAAACTGGTGATATATAGTTTTTACATTTAAATGGAGAAATATTTACAAGATGGGGATGCTTCCTCTTCAGAAGCTGGACTAAAATATACTTGTTGCGATCAATATTTCTAGCTCAACTATTTCATATAGTTCAGTTTTCTGTTTCATATGTGCCGCACACGAATGATGTGGAACACCTCAAGTTACCGGGAAGGAATTATCCGCGTGCACTCAAACGGAATATGACACAAGGCCGGGTTTTAAAATGGGAGGCCAACGCGTACATTTGGAGTAGGGGTAAAATTGCTCAAGTTCCGTAGGTATATATTTTTGAGACGGTTCATGCACCAGGAGTTAAACTTCTTTCCTCCGTACAATAGGTACTAACATTAGACGACACCCGAGAACTGAGCATGTTTTATTTCATTAAAATTTTAACTTCGACTTCTGCTGGTTATTTATCCATACACCCACTCGAACGGAATGTGACACAAGACAAGTCCAACGAGCATTAGGAACTATTTAACCAGAAACTTTAAAAAATGGTCAAGCCCCTTCGGTATTTGCACTTAGGTTTGGGTCGCAGTGTAGGACAGGTACTCTGGAGCGAGAACAGATCTGTGGCTTAATTTAAAAATTTAAAAACCTATTGGACGCTATGGTTGGACCAGGTAGGTAAATTATCTGAATGATCAAAATATGTATTGTAAATGTTGCACAAGGTCGAGAAAGTGTAAGTTTCGTGCTTACATGGGAATAGAAATAAAAATTGCTCAATTCTTCTGCATTTTGTTTTTGGTTCACCTAAATACAAAGCGTCAAGAATTACTTATGGGAGAGAGGTCCTACTTGGGACTGAGCACCTTAGGGTTTTGGCTGGGCCAAGAAAGTATACAATTGTTAGGAACTTTGGACGCACGTTACTTGCTTAGTAATACATGCGTCCTAGGTTATTGTATGTTGTACACTAGTGTTTAAATCATAGTACATACATTGTTATTGTGAGTACACTTACTACTCGCTAAAAAAACACTGTCTCGCGTCGTCCATAAAGGCAAAGCACTTTTATGAAAATAATCATATTAGTGAAAAAATATAAATAGCATATTCGTTTATTATCATTTTATTAAGAACATTACAATAAAAAAAAACAAAAATAAAATGTAAACAAATCTGCAAGCATATTATTTCATAACTTCCTATAGAGGGCGCGTTAAAAAGGTTTATAATTTAAAAGGGAGATCACTGGCATTTGAATAGGAAATATTTTTAAATAAATGAAAAATAATATAATTAATTAAACTTGATTTTTCAGAAAATATAAGGTACTAAAGTAAACAAGATAAGACAAATGTGAAACTCCCTCGAACAAGTTCGGAAAATATATAAGAATACGATATCCAATTTATGATTTAATGTACACAGACAGCGGTGCATTTAACTTAAAGTTCCTTCTCTTTTTAAGACCATGTTTTGACGAGATATTGAAATCAGTGGTAACATTTTTACTGTTTCGAATTCATTTTGTAAAATATGGCATTCTGCTAGACGGTTTTTTATGTAGTCGTTATGTTTGTTGTTAGTCATACCCCACGTAAATTAACAGAGTAAATTGATTCTTATCAAAAAATAAATGGAAACAATGATATCAATATCTAAATTAGCAAGAGTTTTTGATATTTTGCAAATTGAACCAAAAATATAAAATTAACATTTCCTCTAATAAAACCAATGCAATGTTCTTTCAGGGTGTAGGTGGCCACAGCTCTCCACAACTTCCTGTCTTTTGTTACTCTAAGTAAATCTTTCTCCTTTATCACAATTTAGTATTTATGGCAATTGTTATGGCAATTGTTCTGCTATTAAAAACTGCTAAGTAGGTAATTGACTGTGTCTCTTATTTTCAATATTCCCTGTAAGTGTTATATTCTCCAAGCCTCCTTTCCTCGCGTCTCAAAAGTTTTAGTTGTCTTTTTCTGATTGTTAGTTTCTATTCTACTTAAAACTTCCTTGTTTTTCATATGTTGTTGTTCAGGTTACATTTGCCAACAATAAATCTGGGTTAGCCTTTTGGCCCACTGTGTACTTGCAAAATAAAGATGTAGTAGTAGTTGGTTAGCGCTACCACTAATTAGCAGATTTTATATATGGTCTTGTTACTTAAGGTAGTGGCACTAGTACTTGGACTGTAGAACCAATACTGACTACATTCATCGGTAATCCCTACTTGGAATATGATATCAATATGGCATCACTGATAGGGTCTTTGCTGCCTGTAGAAGACCCAGACTTTGCTGAAACTTGGATAAGGTGCTTCACAGCCCTTGCTAGAACAAAGATATTACTGGACAACATCATAAGTCAAAGTGAAAATGAAATCACAGAATTATTTCTGGCAACAGCCAGTTGTGAAACTGTTAGGAAGATTTTGTTGATGATTTATCCAACACAAGTGGAAGAACTGACATTTAACCAGATCAAAGAGATTAGTTTAATGAATATTTGAACAAGGACAAAATTTATCAGTGTCAAAAGGAACCAAAACTATGAGACACCAGCTGCTATTGTGAATTTCAATGTTTAGGGCAAGAAGAAATGTCTCTTGAAGAATTAATTCAATTAAGACTGATATAAGTTATGTATGATACTTCACATAGATTTAAAATGGTAGAACGTTTCCAATTAAATCAAATGTGGTCAGAGACACGTAACAAATTTGCACAACAGTAAGAGTTGCTTAAAGAGTTCAATAAAAAAAATTAACCCCAAATTATGAACACATACATGTTAAAGTATAGTGAAGAAAACAGCAACTTACCTCGTCAAACCAAGCGACAGCGTGTTGCATTAATACTACGACGGAAAATGCAGCGAAAAAGAAAATTACAGACCCAAATAGAAAAAAGGGGCATATATTCTGCATAACATGCTGAAGAAGGAATATTAAAAAAAAAAAAAGTCTGTCGCAGGAGTCGCTATGGGAGTGTATGCTAATATTTGGCATCCTCTCTGAGTTCTCGGCCAATGGAAAAAATTGATCGGCCGATAAAAGCAGTCGTTCTCGAAGCGGGAGAATGTTTTTGGGTCTAACTGGTTAGGTGGATAGCAGTTCGCAATATTGTACTGGCGAGTTGAATTGTCAGCATTTTCTTTTTCTGGCCCGATATTCGAGTAATTTGCGAGAAAATATTTCCTACATAAAGAAAACAATACTGAAATGCGAGTGTTATAACTATGAACATAAGCTCCTAGAATTAATTTTTAATCTGAGGAAGGAATTACCAAATAGTACATCTTCCAGCATATTAAGATGAGCCATAAAGGTAATGGACTTTGATTTTGATATCAATTATGTAAAAGGATATGCCATTTCTCATGTAGATGCATTATTCAGATTAAAAGGGGACAAAAAGACACCATATTAGAAAATATAGAAAATTAATTTTCCCCCTGGATAGAAATTAATGTTCTATCAATAACTGACTTGCTTCAGAAACATTAGAGAATCCAATATTAAGGAAAATTTAATAGAATAAAACTAATAAATGGAATAATTGTTCAAAAGCTGAAGGCCATACAATGAAATTAGACATAAGTTAACTACAGAAAATAGTGTTGTATGTAATAGAGATTTAATAGTAGCACTTGAAAAATCTAAAAAAATGTAATAAAAAGTGCATAATGATGTGCACTGTGAAATTACAACTTTTTTTTTTTTTTAATCATCTCACCCCAAGCAAAGCATTCCACTGCCACTATTGCGCATGGGGCTACATAGGGGAAGGTAAAGAGAAGGAGTGGTTAGACATAGGGAATGTCAGGAGGAAGGTGACAGATGAGTAAGGATACGGAGGATGAGGGTTGGGCAGATGGGAAGAGTGTTTGATAGAATGGGAGCAGGTTAGTGTGTTAGGAGGTGTCTATTGACCTTACATTTAAACTCCTGGAGATTGTAGCCGTCGGGGAAGCAATCGTGTGGAAGGGAATTCCACAGTCGGGAAGTGCAAGGAAAGAAACTGTTGGAGTAGAAGTTGCGGTTGCATTTTATCGGTTTCACTGTAAAAGGGTGGGATCTAGTATCTCGTGCAAATTCATATTTAGTGGGCACCAGTAATCTAAGTTCATTGGAGCAGAAGCCGTGAAAGTATTTATAGAAGAGACACAGGGAAGCCACGTCGCGCCGGTGGGAGAGAGACTGTAGGCGGTCTGCCAAGTCGGTATCTATCACATTACAGACCCTCCTCTGAACCTTATCGAGAAGCCCGAGGAGAAGAGCAGGGGCACCCAACCAGATATGGCAGCAGTATTCAACGCACGGGCGGATGGTAGATTTATATATGTGCAGGATAGATTTAGACGAAAAAAACTTCCGGGCCCTACACAGAGAACCGACTTTCATAGCAGCAAATTTAGCAATGGATTCGATATAGTCCTTCCATTTGAGGTCCACTGAAAGTGTGAGACCAAGGAGGCGTAGTGTTTTACTCTCTGGGAGGCAAGCCTGGTCCATGCTAATGGGAGGTAGGTGAGATTGTCGATGATGGTTAATTGAGAGTAGCTTCCTTTTAGAAGCATTAAAATTTACTAGCCATTTCTTACCCCAATCCAATATGGATTGGAGGTCTTTTTCAATCTCGGCTGCGAGGTTAGCTTTGACGCCTACACCAGATTTTTGTAGGAGGCGAGAGTAAACTGTGGTGTCATCGGCGTACAAACCTACTTGGACTCTTATAGAATCAGGGAGATCATTAATGTATATCAGGAAGAGTGTAGGACCTAAGATGGAGCCTTGGGGGACACCTGCATTTGTATGGTAGTTCTGGGAGGCATGTCCATTTAATACCACCTTCATTGTGCGGTTAGAGAGGAATGACTGGATTAGTTGAAACAAATGTCCAGTTATACCATAGCTCCGCAGTTTACATAGAAGGCCAGCATGCCAAACTCTGTCGAACGCCCTAGATATATCCAATGCAACGGTTCGGGCTTCGCCATTCCTGTCGAGTGCCTGGTATATGTACTCGGTGATGGTTGTTAGCATGTCAGCAGTAGACCTGGTGAAGCGGAAACCATATTGCTTGTCCGAGAGGAGCCTGTGTGCTGTGAGATGCTGAACCACCTCGGCGTTGATAATGGCTTCAAACACTTTGCCAAAGATCGGAAGAAGGCTGATAGGGCGGTAATTTGCAGGGTCAGAGGGTTCTCCAGTGTTTTTAAATATAGGAACTACAGAGGAAGATTTCCAACAGGCAGGAAAGCAGGAAGCAGATAGGCAGAGGTTGTAGAGCTTAGAAAGGACAGAGGAGAGTTCAGGGGCACATTTCTTTAAGACTATGGTTGGGATTCCGTCACCACCGCTTGCTTTGTGAGGGTCAAGTTTTAAGATTATCTTAGAGACAAGCGAAGGTGTTATGTGGACATCATTCAGTTGTGCCTCGGTTCTAGGTGAGAAGTCGAGTGTAAAAACTCCAGATGAGTCCAGACTCGAATTGTTCGAGAATCTGTGGGCAAAGCATTCAGCCTTATCTGCTGGGGAGGTGAGGACCTCAAATTTGTTGATTAGCGGGGGTATTGTGGACTTGCTCTTGTTAAGTACTCTTTTACAGAGTCGCCAGTAGTCTTTAGCGCTGAATTTAGAGCATGCTATGCGTTGCTTCATTCTGGCAGGAAACAACATCTTAGCTTCATTAAGTATCCTTTTACACTTATTACGAGCTGAAGTGAAAAGGCGCCTGTTTTGGTCCGACGTGTAGTTACTATAGAGTCGGAAGAAATGATTCCGGTGGGCAATGGCAGCCAAGCAAGCGGGTGAGAACCATGGAGATGAATGAGATTTAAGCTGGAATTTCCTAGCAGGGATGAAGGCATCGATGCCAGCCTTAACCCAGGAGGAGACCTCGGATGCACATTCTTTGATGGAAGACTAAAAATGTTGTTCCAAGGGATGTCACAGAGGAAGTCTCAGAATGAATCCCAGTCTGCTCTTTGATAGCAGTAGGATATTCTGCTTGTCTGGGTTTCATGGGTCGGGCGGGAGTGGAGTGAAATATTGACGAACACTACAGTGTGGTCAGAGTTTCCGAGTGGGCAGAGTTGTCTGGTAGTGCAAGAGTCTGGGATGGAAGTGAAGCAGAGGTCTAGAAGTGAGTCCCTTCCATTAGAGTTGTCAAAGAAACACGTGGGGAAGTCCACTACTTGCGTAAGAGATTGGATGATTGAAAAGTTCATGGTGTGGACACCAGCAGGGTCGGTGACATCGTTCTTCAGCCACTTGGTGTGGTGGGCGTTAAAGTCACCAAACACGAATACATGGGCAGAGGGATGGGAAGAAATGGCTTTGTCGATATTGTCAGAAATGATGTCAAGTAACGAACAGTCAGGGGAGGAAGGAGAGCGGTAGAGAAAGAAGAGATAGCTAATCGAGCTGAGAAGTGAGAGGCGGAAGCACATGAAAGAATGATCTGGGGATTCAAAAGATGACACCCTAGCTAAGGGAAGGTGTTTGCAGACATAGACACCAAGCCCATGCATATGAAACTACACAGAAGTGTTTGAAATTAGAAACATAGTGATCTGGATATGTACTCTCTGCTGAAAATCATATACACTGATGTTTGAAATGTGCTAAAATATAAATTTTTGCTAGAATAAAGTACACACATGACCTCAGAAGACAGAACCTTGGTCTCATGACCATATGAACCACATATATGTGAATGATGTAGGACTGTGTTTTATTTCAGTCAACTCTTTTTCTGACTGGCCTGAAGTTATCTGCATTCACAATAAGAAAACTAGTACAATAAGGCAAATACTATTATTAATATTTGCTAGAAAGGGTGTATGGAAAATGTTAGTATCAGATAATACCCCAGAATGTTGTGATGAAAGTCTGTGTTCTTGTTTAAGGAAAAGTGGATGCCTCCCATATAAAACGCCACCATATCATCTGCAATCAAATGGATACAGATAATTTCTTACGAAGACTATTACTTAGTTACAAAATATACTACATGACAGATTAGAAAACCTATCTGTAATAATGGGGAGATAAATTAGAGCCCCATTAATCATGTCATACTTCATTAATTAAAAAAAAAGTGATACAAGAAAAATAGAGAATCTGTATTCAGAAGGGTGAATTTTATAATGCAAAAGGTACTCTGCACTAAACTCGACCTTTGGTCACACCATTTCACCATTGGGGGACTGTAGAACCAATATTGACTACAACTTCAATTCCTATTTGGAAAATCATAATACTATATATTTACTATTTATTTTATTATTTATTGGAATGGTTGGCAAAAACCAATTGTCGATTGATTCAAACTTTATAAAATGGTAAATAATAAGAATTTCCTTATAATTGGTTAACATATTTGAATAATTTATTAAATGTTTATTAATTCATGAATAAAAAGATTGTTTTCCCATTTATTTCTTTATAAATTGCTAAATGTCTACTGTAGAAACAATTACAACAGAAATAGGAGGTATAGTGACCATAGCAGTGCAAAATGCTCTAAATAAATGAATGAATGAACACCAAACAAAAATAAGTAATATTTCAGCAACCTGACTTCTCCTATTTAGTAATGAAATCTTGTGTTGTTATGTTAATATCTAATCTAATCTAAACTTATTTATAAATGGAACTTTGTGTGTGTGTGTCCTTTACCTATAGACTCCGAAATGGCTGAACCGATTTTCTTGAAAATTTACACAGTTGTACTATAAGCATCTGCGAGAGTTCTTAGCTAGGTTTTGTGTCAAGGTACCCCCCGATAAATATCGATAATCGAAAAAATCGGGTTATAGAAGGAGTGGTCCAATTTTAATCAAATTTGATACACTCATAGACAAAGACATAAGAAATGATATTTAGAAGTTTCAAGGTTGCAGTTCTTACAATAGTGCAGAAAATCGATTATATATATATATATATAAAAGGCAAGATGTTTGTGTGTGTGTCTGTTTATCTGTATGTCCTTTATACAAATCCGCAAATTTTATCCGATTCTAACCAAACTTCACACAAATATTCTTTAGGCTGAGTCTGAGCTTCAGGACCATGGATTAGTTTTAAAGCTTTCATTACACCCAAGCAACACCGGGCTATACTGCTAGTAAACATTATTTACATTATTTGAACTATTGTCCTCATCCTGGTTGCCATTTGTATGACGTTTTGGCTGTTGTACACTTCAGCCTTCTTTAGGTGCTAGGAATTTTGAATCGAACCCTTTATTAAAATCACTGGGGTATATAATTCTCATTCCTTGTGTGACCTGAAGAAGGCCAGAGCGTACAATGACAGAAACATCAAACAAATGGTAACCAAGATGAGGACATGAATAATGTAAATAGTGTAAATACCACCTCGTCTCAGAAATATAGACAAATACTGAAAGATTGGTACAAATCTGATACACCAAAGATATGGAGATAATTAGAAAAATCCTACCTGAAGCTGGCACGAATATCAAACCACCTGACATTCCTATACTGATGGAAGGAACAATAACTCACCTTTACAGGCTTGGCGCTGAGATCTGCCGTCAATTCAAGGAGAGCCTCTTTTGTTGCAGAAAAAGTGGTACATGCCCTGGTCTGAGAACGTATCCAGTACAACCGATGGATGAAACAAAAATTACTTTCTGATATCTCCCAGAGGCTCAAAGCATTTCTCAGTGGGATCACTGATGAAGAAGACCGAAAAAGGATCCGGGATGAGTTGGACAAATCCTTCAGGCAAGAATTCGATGCAGTTAAGGTCCACCAAGTACAGAAACTAAATAGATTAAAAAATCAGAAGGTGACATATGAGGTCCATCACCCACTGTGAAAGCAGTTGTCAACATCAGTCAACATCAACTGAGTACCTCTGAAGAGTCAGTGCTGAACGAGGGTCTCAACTTTGCAGCAACCATCAGGCAGATACTTAGACATCATTGATCATATTGAGGAAATAGCCTTGAACATCCCTCAGGCTCAGGTGGATGAGCTAAGATGGAAAGTGAGACAGACTTTGGAGAAAGCCAAGCCACCCAAACCAAACCTCACGAAAGATGAGGGGCTGGCAATCAGGACCCTGCAGAGGAATGAGAACATCGTCATACTACTGGCCGACAAAGGCAATGCAACTTTAGTGATGGACAAAACTGAATACAACAAGAAACTGGAAAACCTCATTAGAAGTGGTAGCTATAGTAAATTAAAGAAAGACCTCACATTGAAAATGGAATGACAGCTGTCGCAGATTTTAATCAAGAACAAGAATCACTTTCAGCTCAGGACATACAGGCAGTTATCTTAACGTTACAGGAAGCATGTATGGTCTACCTAAGATTCACAAAGACGGTATTCCACTCAGGCTGATTGTTGGCAGCCTGAGTTGTTTCCTTGTAGATATAATTGACCCACTGATAGGTAAGTCACCATCATAGGTTCAAAACTCTGTCCACTTTGTGGAACTTATCAAAGATGCTCCCATCCAATGCAAACAGATTTTGAGCATAGATGTGGTGAGTCTGTTCACCAAGGTACCCATGGTGGAGGCACTATCAGAAGTCGAGGACTCACTGGCCTTAGACTCATCCCTAGGAGAACGCACCAGTATTCTACTAAATAACTTAATGGAGATGCTGACTTTCTGCACGCAAATGACACACTTCGAAATTGGGATCAGACATATATCAACAGGATGAAGGCTTAGCAATGGACTAGCCATTATCACCATCACTGGCTAACATATATATGGAATACTTTGAAGAGATGGCATTAGAATCCACAGCTCTAAAGCCAACTCTATGGCTGAGATACGTTGATGACACCTTCATATTCTGGCCACACCAGGAGGAAATCTAGACACTACTGGACATTAAGATCATCGATACAGTTCACTATAGAAAAAATAGTGATAACAAATTGGCATTTATAATTTGATCAGAGAGCGGGGTTCAAGACATCTGCATACTGCAAGGCAACATTAACCAGGCAATACCTCAACTTCAATTCCCACCATCCATATAATGTAAAGAAGATTTGTCCACTGCCTGCAAAATTGAGCAAAAGTCATAAGCAGCGACCCAGACATACGAACAGGAAATGTTCAGCATAAGCAGTACCCTACAATGCAACAATTATCCAGGGTACATGACTACAACTCTTTATGGTTATTATATATATATATATGTATAGATAAGGACTATGACAGCATTCACAAACTTAAACAAGATGACCATACAAAAGAGATACAAGCAATTCTGAATTTGTCTGAAGCAGTGTTTAAAACATGGAAGGGTGGGTGCAGGAGGATAACAACTCTTAGAAAACAGCCTCAGTCTGTCTACCCTATGTGAAGGGGTTATTGGAGAAAATACAAAGGATCTGTGGTTCATATAACATCAGGATGATCTTCAGAAGTGATTCTACACTTTGCAGGTTCTCCTCCTGAGTAAGACTTCCAACACGACTAAGGACTGTGTGTACGCCATTCCATATAGCTGTGGAAAGAAATATAAAGGTGAAACAGGCCCTCCCCCCCTTAAGGTAAGGATACAAGAATATCGCAAGGCCATAACATGAGAGGAGATATAAAAATCAGGCATAGCTGACCACATAGAGAGAGAGAAAGGGGATGACCACCACCGATGGGATGAAGTTAAAATGATTGAGAACTCCACTGGAAACTATGTAAACTTAAGGAATTGGCACATATGCTAGGCTACAAAAATCTCCTAAGCTGACTAAGCATAGAGATGAATACAATATGGGAACCAGTAATATAGAGTACCAGAGAAAATCATTAGTGTCAAAAGTTGCAATATGAACTCTGGTAAAAAATGGTTACTGAACATTAGGTTTATAAATCCCAGAAATTCAGTTGTTGTTGCCCTTAGATATAGACATTGGTTAGTTCTAATGACCTGACCCAAAGAGTTGTGAGTTCAATACCAGGCTACAGCAGTGGTGAACAAGTAACTTAGAATCGGGTTAGAGGGATTAACTCATTACCAAAAGAGGCTTCACACAAGGAATGAGAATGATATACCCCAGCAATCGTAATAAAGGGTTTGGTTTGAAATTCCTAGCACCTGAAGAAAGCCAGAGTGTACAATAGTTGAAACATCGTACCAATGGCAACCAAGATGAGGACAATGTAAACAGTGTAAATACTATCTCATCTCAGAAATATAGACATGTTTATTGACATAGAGTGACACCTTCTCGTTATATCTCGTTACTCAGAAGCGGAAAATCAGGCTACATCTAAATCTAAATCTAAACTTATTTATAAATGGAACTTTGTCTCTGTGTGTGTGTGTGTGTGTGTGTGTGTGTGTCCGTTACCTATAGACTCCAAAATGGCTGAACCAATTTTCTTGAAAATTTACACAGTTGTACTATAAGCATCTGGGAGTGTTCTTAGCTAGGTTTTGTGTCGGGGTACCCCAGATAAATATCGAAAATCGAAAAAATCGGATTATAGAAGGAGTGGTCCGATTTTAATCAAATTTGATACACTCGTAGACAAAGACATAAGAAACGATATTCAGACGTTTCAAGGTTGCAATTCTTACAATAGTGCAGAAAATTTGATATCGATACCAGGAAACCAAAATTTGATTTATATCCATTCATTTTTCTTTCAGTCTACGGTTTCGCTTTAACTGGAAACAACTATTGCTTTTTAGTCTTTCGTGCCAACATCCAAAGAGGGCTCCAGGACCATGGATCAGATTTAAAGCTTTCATTACACCCGAGCAACGCCAGGCTATACTGCTAGTGGTTGATAAAAACATAATGCCATTTTGTGTTTTATAGACTAGATGATGTATTTTAATTTCTAGCTAAACTTCCTACTTGTCCACATCATTTTTCAAGTCAGTAACGTGTCATTAGTACCAAATGATGTGAGAAGTAACTTTGCACATATTTGTTGACCTCTGACTCTTGGCTTTGTTGACCTCTGACCCTTGGCTTTGTTTCATGCTTACATTATTCAACAGATAATATGATGTGGATGTACATGTCGTACAATGATTAGAGACTTGGAAAAAGAAGTTGGTAAGCTGAGTTTAAATACTGGCCTAGTTCCTGCTTTCATTCTTACACAAACACCATTGGAGAAGGCATGGACCCATTATTTCTCCCTTAGCTATGGATGAAATAGCAGATTGGGTTTTCTTGCCTTGATGTGTCAATCAGTTTAGAAGGAAAACTTGGATTTCAAATAAGCCAGAAGTGAGATGGACCCCATCAGCAGTGAAGTTTTAACATCATTATGGGCCCCCCGAACAAACCAGTGTACTGGGTCCCTTACAATAACCACTAATAAGAATAAAAAGTAAATGGTCAATAATATTAAACATATTTATCTTATTGGCATATCAACAAAACTGGTGTTAAAACATTAAAAACATTCAGTACAGCAGAAACTAATCAACATGATAAACATTTAAACAATACGCAATGCTTAAAAAACAATAATACTCAGTAAGCCACATAGATTTGATTGTACAGTATGAAATTACTACAAACTTATTGTAACAAGCATTTATGGCATTTCATGCCAGAGAAGTACTTTAATATTGGCTTGAAGTCAATGGTCTTCCAGAATAGGATGTTGTTTTCTATGCACATAAGTGAAAGACAGTTCAAACGATGCTGTCTCATTGTGCTGTGAAGCAGATTTTTTATAAGTTTCACTCTTGAAAAAGAACGTTCTGATGTACAGTTGGTCACCATCATACACATTAATACTCCAAGTTCAATTTCAAAATTTAGGAATACAGATTTCAAATTGTATGAATTATTTTTCTGTACCGTACAGGGAGAGTCTCAAATCAAGAGCCATGTACTGCTTGAGATGCTCACATTCATTTAAAAGGCTATCCTAATTCAGGTCCTTGTGATACATATTAGCAAAATATTCAGTTTTTCTTTAGTGCATCAGAAGCAATGGTTTTCAATTCACAGAAGAAAGAAAACAAATTTCCAATCTGTGAATAAGCCTCTGCACATTTTGTCAGTTCAAAGATTAGGGTGTCCAAAATAAGTAGGAAAGTTTCCACCTTGAAATTTTTGGTTTTACTGAGAAGTACCTTTTTGGCTGATCCATCATATCTATTAAGACACACACTTCGTTTAAATTCACATTTTTTCTCATCACTATAATCTGTATGTGTACACATATCCCTGGATTTGAATTAATATTCACTAAATTTGTCTCTATTTCCTGAAGGTAGGTTTTCATAGACTTAAGAAGATTTGTGGCAACAAGGATGTTCACATCCTTTGATTGCAAGATGTTTCTTGCTTTCTTCTTTCTTTCTAGCATGAAATTCCAAAGAATTGTGATAATTTTGTTTCCATGTTTTCCATTTTTTTTACTCAATTCTTCTACCACTCTTCTTGTATTCACTTGTTGTTCATTGGCAGCTGACAGAGAATCCAGTGCATGTTTTCTTTTCTCAAAACCCCAAACAGATCGTGAAGAGCATCAAAATGTCCTAATTATCATGTGTCAGACAGACACTTGACCACAAAATATTTTCCTTGAGATGATGTCAATAGATTCCAGCAATGAGTAGAATCATCAAAAAATGAATACAGACACTGAACAAAGTCAAAAAATTTTTACAGCCTGTAGACCACATTCTACTGCTTCTACTTCCACCAATATCAGGCTGCGTCCCACACAGGGAACATAGATGACAAACTCATTGAATTGATGAATCCAGAGCATGCAATCTAATATATCATCTGAACATATTTGAGGCATTATCGTACAACTGACCATGGAAGTTAGATAGTGAAATTTTGTTCTCATTAAGAAAATCCACAACAGTATCTGTTAGATCTTTTGCTCCATGAGAAAAGATGGAGGGGTGAACATCAAGAAATGTTCCACTGGCTCACAGCCTTTAATGTGTTGGACAGTAAATTTCAGTTGCTCTGTAGGTGAAATGTTTGGAGTGGAATCTACACTTATTGAATAATACTTTAACTTTTTTACTTATTCAAGAACTAGCAGTATAGCCTGGCGTTGCTTGGGTGTAATGAAAGCTTTAAAACTAATCCATGGTCCTGGAGCTCAGACTCTTTGGATGTTGGCACGAAAGACTAAAAAGCAATAGTTGTTTCCAGTTAAAGTGAAACCGTAGACTGAAAAAAAAATGAATGGATGTAAGTCAAATTTTTATTTCCTGGTATCGATATCAAATAAGTTTTTTTTCATTGTAAACTGAATTTTGAAGGCTAAATAAGTCCTCTGAGTAAATGGTATCATGGCTGAGACTAAGAACTACAATTATACCTACTTAGAGCCAAACCCAAAGCAAAAACTAAAATAAAAGGATTGAAAAAAATACAGACATACAGGCAGATAAACAGACACACACACAAACATCTTGCCTTTTATATATATATATTATCGATTTTCTGCACTATTGTAAGAACTGCAACTTTGAAACTTCTGAATATTGTTTCTTATGTCTTTGTCTATGAGTGTATCAAATTTGATTAAAATCGGACCACTCCTTCTATAACCTGATTTTTTCGATTATCGATATTTATCGGGGGTACCTCAACACAAAACCTCACTAAGAACACTTGCAGACGCTTATAGTACAAGTGTGTAAATTTTCAAGAAAATCAGTTCAGCCGTTTTGGAGTCTATAGGTAACGGACACACACAGAGATACAGACAAAGTTCCATTTATAAATAAGTTTAGATTTAGATAGTACAAAAAACTGTTTTCCCATTAATTCAATAAATTTCTCACAGATATTTGCAGATAAATATGACGGATTTCTTTTGTCATACATTTTGAGATGTTCTAAGAAAGGGTCAAGTTCACTCGGCAGCTCTAGTATACATAAATCGTTGCCATTTTTTGCTGATTCAATAATCTGATTTTTTCTATAATATCTCTAGGGGTAAGAAAGCAAATGATAGAAACCACATGTGTCAATACTTTGTGCCAATATTCCTGCTCTGAGTGACGTTGCTCAAGTAATAAAGAATCTACACTTCCATTTACTTTACACCTTATCACATCTGCTGTCATGCAGTTTTGATGTTCTTCCCCATTTTCATATTCTACAATAACTTTGCTGTGCTTTTAGTCATTGAATCCCAGTGTGACAAAGAAAGATTCCTTCTTGAACAATAGGGCAACATACAGTATAAATAACCTTGGAATGGTGATTAGAATAGCCATTCTCAAAAATCAAAAATAAATAAAAACATAAGAATAAAGAGGTCAGTTTTAACATGTCTGGCTTTCAGTGGCAAAACATTGAAACACTACTGTCTATGAGTCGTACATACACCATTCTTTAAAATGTTATAACCTCCCACCCCACTTAATTCATCTTATTGACTGACCTCTTTATTCTTAAGTTTTTATTTATTTTTTATTTTTATTTATTTTTTTACAGTATTTATTTATTTTATTTTATATTTTAGTTTTATATTTTTTTAAAAATCTCCTTATTTATATATATTACAAAATAAATTAGCCATATTTTACTGCCTGCTGATGGAGTTTTAACACCAAAACTTTATAGATATTGAGTTGCAGTATGCTATAATAATAATAACTGCCATATATATATATATATAAGAAAAATTAAGGCAGACATGTTATTTCATGGTAAATCGGATGTTTAGGCCTATTTCAGGTGAACCAACATCAGCTTCTGTCTTTATTGTACAAAAGATAAAGATGGAAGCTGATGATGGTTCGCCTGAAATAGGCCTAAACATCTGATTTACCATGAAATAACATGTCTGCCTTAATTTTTCTTATATCTGCTCTATATGTATTTATATACACATATATTTAGAGCTCTCTTAGAGAGTTATCCTACCACTGTATGTACAGAATACTCCTTTGGATTCTTCTATATCTACACCGCATGTTGATATATATATATATATATATATATATATGGCACTTATTATTATTATTATAATATGCTTAGTGCCTTTGAGGATGGTTATTTACTGCCCTTCATCTATATTTTGTTGTTATCTATATATATATAAAAGGCAATCTGTGAGTGTGTGTGTGACTGTTCCCTATGCACGCCTATATTTTTTAAGCTATGCCATTCAAACTTTCTAGGGACACATATCTACAGGGAAGCCAGGCTAACACATACTTTTTGAGTTTAAGTTCAACAATTTTCCCTTTCGCATATTTTGGCCAATGGACACGATTGTTTACATTTGCTCCGTAAGACATCTTAGATCTAAGATGGTTGCTGAATTACGTCACAGAAATCAAATCACACGTGTCAAACGCGACTAAAATATTTTTTATAAAAAAATGAGCCTTTATATTTAATTTTTATTCTGATGTTTTAAAAATTCATTTGGTCAACAAAAAAATGTGAATATTTTTCCACGTAATTTTGAAACAAAAAAAATATTTAAAAAAAAAAGTGTTTTTCAAACAAAAACAAAATATGTAAAAGAAAAAGTGGCATCTTCTCCTGCTACTAAAATGTTCTGAGTTGCATGGGCAACGACGGGCTATGATATATATATATACACACACACACAACCCTTTGTGCAAATTAATTGAAACAAAACAAATAATGTCTTAGAATCTTTCACACTTTTACTGATCACAAATACGTCGTCTCTTGATGTTGTTTTTCTCTTCTGACTGTATTTTCCTTTATGTTTTGGACTGATGGATCCAGTTTGTTTCTTTGCCTTGATTACCCAACTGACAGTTGAAAGGCTGGCACCAACAATCTCAGTGATCTCTCTGTAAAGTTTGCCAGTGTGTTTGTGCAGTGTTACAATTTTTGTCTGCTTCCTAGGAGTAACAACTGAGAAAATACTGTTTGTCTTGATAAAAATCTGTTGTGATCATGGATGACACAAGATTTTTCAAGGCCAAACAAATTTCATCATACACCCTGAAAATAGATTCATATTACTGAAAAACACTGCAAATGACCTAATTTGAGGAAGAAATGGAAATTGATTACACCCTGTCATTCAGTGGGTCTAAAACTGACTGTATAGTGAAAGAAGGGTAACTAAAGCAATTGTTTCATCTAATTTGCACAAAGGTATATATATATATATATATTTAATTTGTAATATTACAAATTAAATTAAGCCCAACTGACTGTTAAATGATTTTTGTAGATTTTGATTTTATTCTGGGATCCTTTTTTTTCTTGTCCAAATCTGTGAATTTGCATTTCTTGCCCAAATCTGTGAATTTGCATTTCTCATGCTAAATCTCAAAAAACTCGATATAAAATCCACTATTTTTTATCCATAATGTTGAATGTTAAAATTATTCAATTTTGTAACAAGAAAAACCTCAAGTTAATGTTAAAACTTGCTGAAAAACAATGTTGATTTATTTAAGATGTAATGATCTATTATGACGTGTCTCTAATTTCTATTTAGATGCATTGTATTTGTTTTCATTTTGTCTAGTTTAACTGTTCGTCTATATTTGCATATGATCCATTATTGTACATTATGAGGTTACAATAAAATCTGTCAGTCAGTCAGTTAAGTGCCATATGTGATACATGCTTGGGCGATCATGTCTCGAAAGAGACATGACTGACTGGGCAGAAGATTATCCCGCAGTAGGTTGCCATTGCTTTCTGCGGTAGACTGGTTGCCGACCAAGGCTATAGAATCCAGTCTGTCCTGCTATTTAACCCATAGCTGGAAGGAAGAGACGGATTAATACCTTTCCCAAGGGTATTTGTGCGTAAGTGAATACAATGGATTCAACTGGAATTTGAACTCGGCTCCCCGGCTTCTCATTCCGAGCCGATATCCACTGTACCACAACGCACATCCAGATAAAATCTGTATTTTATATAAATACTTCCTTATGAAAATTGAGATGTAGTAGAGTGGGGGGCTCTCTATCATATATTGGGGATAGGGCACAAGACCTTTACACTGGACAGTGGGATTGGTGGGCCAAGTTCAAATCCTGGCTGATGCTGTTGTATTCCCCTTTTGTATTGAAAGGCATGAATCTATCTCTTCTCCCTGCCAGTTTTAGGTTAAATAACAAGATAGACTGGGTTCTTTAGCTTTGAATGGCAACCAGTCTAAGAGAAGGAAAACTATAAATTCTAAACTGTGGAGAAGGTAATGAAAAACGACATCACTGTCTTTCCCCAGAAGCAGGACTGGTGTATACAAACACTGAATCTCTCAACTGGGATGTGGGGGTTAATGGCAACTCTGTATGGGGACCCAACACCAATAGGGGACCCAGGCCAGTGTTTTGTGACCAATGTTATCTTATCAACATTTGCCTTTTATCTACCTACTATCTTTTTTCCCTACTAGTTAGAGGGTTAAATAGCAAGGTAGACTGGGCTCTTTAGCTTTGAATGACAACCAGTCTAAGAAAAGGTAAACTCTGAATTTGAAATTGTGGAAAAGGATAGAAAACTACATCACTATTATTCCCCAGAAGTCATAGCAGTTCACATATAATTAAGGACAAGAATCTGGAGAACTACGTCTGCCTACTTCTGAAGGGACACAACATTAAAATAAAAAACTTAAAGAACTATGGTATTTGATTGCGTATAAATTTAAAGTTGCTAGGGAATCATTAACCTACAAGATACTTTATTTTTGTATATAAAACGTGGAATATATATTTGATTTGTTTATTAGGATAAAAAATAGGTTCTTCAATGCTATCAAATATAATAGTTGGACTGAGTTGATAGACTGGTGCATAAAATCTCAGACATCAAAGCTCAATAGCACAAACTTTTGTTCTATTTGCATTATTTGGACTATTGTCCTCATCTTGGTTGCTATTTGTACAACATTTCAGGTGCTAGGAATTTGGAACTGAACCCTTTATTGTGATTAATGGGGTATATCATTCTCATTCTTTGTGCAAAGCCTCTTTTGGTAGTCAGGAGTTATCTCCCTCTAACCTGACTTTCTAAGTTATTTGTTTGCCACTGCTGTAGTCTGGTATTGAACTTGCAACTCTTTGGGCCAAGTCACTGGAACTAACCAACATTTAACTTAGTTGGGTTAGAGGGAGATAAGTCAAGACTACCTAAAGAGGCTTTGCACAAGGAATGAGAATGATATACCCCATTAATCACAATAAAGGGTTCAGTTCCTAACACCTGAAGAAGACAGGAGCATACAATGGCTGAAACCTTGTACAAATGGCAACCAAGATGAGGACAATAGTCCAAATAATGTAAATATTACCTCATCTCAGAAATATAGACAAATAAACTTTTGTGTTTGGTATTTAGGGTTAAATAGTCATACTGCTAACTTCAAGCCACAAGAGGACCGTGAATCTGTAAACTGGTTATGCCACATTGCAAAAAAAAAAAAAAAAAATACAGCTTTTTTTATTTTTAAACTCATTTCACTCCAAGCTGGACAATAAAACCACTAAGATGCAAGGGGTTACTAAGTGCGAGGAGAGAATATAAAAAAGAGAAAACATTATCGAGGAGAGAGAGAACAATAAAAAACATTGTTTTGTTGTACTTTTTTTCATTATCTTGGAAATGAGTAAGTGAGGATTTCTTGAAATTTATTTTCATTTTGTTACAAAATAAACAATTAGTTTTGTTCAGGTAAGCCTTGCTGTGGAGCACTGCATTTAACAAGTAGAAAACATTGGAAAGATGAACATCTTGCAGATGTCCATTTCTGTGGTGGGGGCATCTTGACATGGTGTAATGGTTAGCTAGCTTGTCTCGCTAGAACCTATTACAACTGAGTAATGAGTTCAATCCTCACTGGGTACCCCATACTTTTGGCCTTATGCCACATCTAAGTGGTGCTTAGAAAATCAACTATTTCTATGGTGAGTTCAATCCTTGTTCACATCTGGCATCATAATGAATTTAAAAAGTTGTACTAAAAATAGTATAGAAAAAAATATTTTCAGTTGATATGTATTTAATTATGTAAGTTTTATATAAAAATAGCACAAAAGAATATTTAAAATCTAAATTTTAAATTGATATTTTAATTTTATTCATGCAAGTTAAGCAATTATTGAATGAACATTCTATTCTGAAACAAAAAATGTTTCGTTCTTAAACTGTTACTTGAAAAGTGAATGAAATTTCTAATAATTTATACATGTTTAAAAACTGAAACATTGCAAATTAATAATTCGTTGATATATGTTTTTAAATCCCAGGTACTTTTTTTCTTTCTCCGTAAATTATGTAAGTTTGTTAAGTTTTAAGTTGGTAAGGAAAGTGTATCATCTATTGGGAATTTCCCAATTTTAATTGGTAACAATATTGTGATGCCGGCGAGAAGAAAGGAACACAAACACAGATGAAAATGTTATAAACTTGTATTTACAGGAAAAGAGAAAAGAAGAAAGGATAGTCTCTTGCAAATAGTCGGGTTTGCGGAACTTATCTGAAAGATGCGTCCTTTTAACAGTTTATATTTCCTGTGTCGTTATGGCTGGGTTGAAGAAATAGAGCCATGACTTCTGTGCTTCAGTTGCTGTCAAATCACCTCACGTATCCTGAGTCTAGATGACGGAGAGCAGACGGGGACGTCTTTTCTGTAAGGTCCCAACAAGCAAAAGAGGAAGGGAGTTTGTAAAACCCGCTTACGTGGGTAGTTTTTTGAAATTCTTAAAAGGTAGCCCGTGATTGGTTGTTTTTCATCCAATCAAGGGGCACCCAGTTGGCGACTCCGTAATAATTTCTTTACATCAATAATTTTCTTTTCAATAAAGGAAATTTTTATTTTGTCTGACTTTGTTTTTATAATGTGTCGGATATAATTCGAATTTGTCTAAATTTAAATCTTAGTTTACAAATTATTATTATTTTTTTTTTTGCAAACACTACATTGAATAAAAAAAAAAAAATTTCATGGATTTTACGTGGAAGAGGGGTAACAGATGTATTTTTAATAAGAGTTTTAAAAAATAATAATTTAAAAAATAATTTCGTTCATTTGTGAATGAGTACTGAAAGTTTCATTAAAATCCGACAATTGATTTTTGCGAAAATTTCCAAATTAATGTGTTTGTCATCGGGGAAAAAAAGTGTATTGTACGTTTTCCTTTGTAAACTCTCGTAACGATTTGATTACCCGCTAACTAAAATCAAAACAAGATTTTTAACAAAATTTCGAACATGTTAGAAGGGATTAAAAAATTTTAAAAATAATAAAAAATTACTTTGATCTTTCCTCTTAATAATAATGTAAGCATTTTGATGGGAAAAATCGTTTTTTAAGTTTGGGGCCTTTTTTTTATTCATACTCTATGCTGTTTTTTTTAGCGATTTAGTGGCCAGGAGGTACCTAAAAAAAATTAATTATTAAAATAATTAAATAATAAGAATATTTTTATTTAAATCTTGCATTCAATGAAACTATTTTGCAGTTATCTATTTTTAAATGATAATTTTTAAAGCAAAGGCAGTAATGAAGTCATTCATTGATTGAACGACACTCTTTCTAAAATCAGCATTTCCATTTTTAGTTAAAGATTAGAAGAAGATAGTCGACATCAGTCTGGGTGATCTAAGCAAAGAACGTTTCATCATGTGATACCAAACAACTATGTAACTATTTTTTTAGACGTTGTGTGAAATACAGTCTTCTTTCTTTTTAAGTTTTCCCCTAAAAATGTTTGGCACTGTTGTAGTAACTAACTTATTGTCTGATTTTGTACGAGAAATATTTAAATGTATATTGCAGTGGTGTGATTCAAAATAGTAAAATTATAAAAATCCACATGCACTTAAGAAGATTGTATTGAAA
This sequence comes from Ascarosepion bandense, assembly GCA_037127315.1. Classification (NCBI taxonomy): domain Eukaryota; kingdom Metazoa; phylum Mollusca; class Cephalopoda; order Sepiida; family Sepiidae; genus Ascarosepion; species Ascarosepion bandense. The sequence goes on along the minus strand of JBBBDQ010000995.1, from coordinate 453,767 downwards.
TTAAATTTTTTCTTTATTGTTTTTTTTTTTTACAATGGATGGACGCTTTGATTGTCATTGAACAGAGTATATTTTTTTTGTCCTGAAGTGAAAGCTTGAATCCGGCCACTGACACAGTTTTTTTATTTTTTTTTTTAACTAAAAGACACTTTTAATGTCAGTTGATGTCAGTATGCGTGCACAGATTTCCGCAAAGCCAACCCAGAGCTTTAGGAAATCTAAATCCGCCGACATTGTTCGTAACATTGGAACGTGCTGCCCTTAAAAAAAAAAAAAAAAAATTGTCGGTCTTTGTCAAAGAAGAGACTAAATTAAGTTCACACCGTCCGCGTATTAATTTTGTGTTACACCGGCATTGTTGTCGTTGATTATGATTCGCTAATTTTACAGAACGAGACTTGTCACTGTTTTCAGGAAAAAAAACAAACTTTGTTTCACGTGAATTTTATTTTACTTGGAATTTTTTATTGGTAAGTTCGTCTGAAGTAGTGAAAAAGTTATTTTTGTTTTAAAGCAACTTTAATTTTCTGATTCCTACTGCCGTGTCTTCGCTGCATAAAGAAAAAAAAACATGGATCCATCTCTTTTGAAAGAAAGAGCTGCCTTTTTAGCAAGAGCAAGAGCCCAGCCTTCCGTGGAGAAAAGAAAAGCGAAAGATCACAAAGATGAAAATAATGAACCTCTATCGAAGAAACAAAAATCTTCCAAGCTGTCAAAACCCAAACCAGCCACAAGTCATGTTGATATGTATGATTATAAAACGGCCAAGGGCAGTTCCCAGTATAAATTCAGTGTGCTGGCCAAAATCGTTAAGCACATGAAAACTCGACACCAAATGGGTTTCTTGGAGCCTCTGACCATTGATGAAATTCTTGATGAGACTAAACAGTTAGATTTGGCAAGTAAGCAGAGACACTGGCTGATCACTGAGGCCCTTTTAAACAATCCGAAAATCGAGGTTGTGGGCGGTAACAGTTACATTTTTAAGCCAAAATACAATATCCGCAATAAGAAGGGTCTGATGAACTTGCTTAAAAACCAGGATTTGCATGGATTAGGCGGTGTCTTGATGGACGATATTGAAGAATCTGTACCAAATTGTAGTAAAGTCTTTAAGGTCCTTGCAGAACATATTGTATTTGTGTCGAGGCCAATTGATAAGAAGAAGGTTCTTTTTTACAACGACAAATACTGTCAGTTTCATATTGATGAGGAGTTTCAGAAGATGTGGAGGAGTGTTACAGTGGAAGGCTTAGATGAACAGAAGATTGTAGAATATTTGGAGAAGCAAGGAATCAGTTTGATGCCAGATGTGACGGTGAAGAGAGCACCAATTCAGAAGAGGAAAGTCAACAAAAAGGCCAGAACATTCAAAAAACACAACGATCATCTTCAAGGAGTTCTCGAAGATTACTCAGACCTTACTAACAAACAGAAACAATAAGAATAAAATATTTACTGAAACTTGTTTTTCAGCTGGACCTTCCCTTCACTTATTTGCATCTTTTTCTTTCAATCTAAATTTAAATTAATTTTATGATTTGCATGAATTAGCAGTGTTAACAAATTAGTGATGTTTTGTTTAGATGCCTCCACTAATTTTCGATTCTAAGCTTTAAAATGAATTTTTATAAATGAAAAAGCTTTCTTGAAGATTTGACTTTAGCTTTAATTAAAAGCTAAATGATAAAATTTCCTATTTCCAGTAAGCAAATTACTATGGTATATTTCAAATAGAAATTATATTGATTAGAATCTAAAATTGTTGAGCGTTTTCAGTTAAATCATTTAAATTGGTTATTTCTGACGTATTGACACATTTGTAAACATAAGTTAATTATCTTGCAAAAATAAAATATGCATCTGTGACATGTTATTTGAAGAAAATTATTAAATTTGATTTTAAACAAGTGTTATTTATATAGCATGAAATGTAGTATACAAGCATTTCTTAATCATAAAGGTCTTGTTTTTCTAATGTGTTGATTGAGTACTGACAGTCAGAAGTGTTGAAAAGCTAATTATGTGTGACCAGAATTGACATAAATTTACAAAACCTAAATGAACATTTTGCTTTTTAGTTGTTAACTACCTAGTAATTTTAAAAAATTAACATCATATTTTCAGCAATTATCTAATATTTTATTGAATTTTAATTAGTTTATCTTTATAGCCTTACATTTAAAGATGTTTCGGTAAAAATAAAATTTAAAATAATATAAAACTTTCTGAATTTAAAATTTAATAACTGAGATAGTGAAATACGATGATAGAGGTAACTTGATAATTTATTAAAGGTTATTTTATTCATTATTAATTTTTATTTTTTAACATCATATTTTTCATTTCATTCTTTTTTGTTATTTGTTTTGATGGTTACGACATTAAAGTTATTTTATTTATTACATTTTATAGTACTTTACATTTTATTATTTTATTAATTAGAAAATTATTTACATTTTTTATTATTCTATTTATAATCTAATACCTTAAACAATATGTATAAAAATTGCTAGTATATATAATGAGAAAAGACTTTTGAGAATATTTTGTTAGCCTGAAAAGGGCTGTTTTTATTTCTTCTATTGCCTCTTTTCATTGCTGAGCTGATTTTCCAGATACAGGTCCTCCATAACAGTCAACACCAACTTTGTATTTGTTCAATTGATGGTTGTCATTGTGAGAGGAAATCTTATAAAATCAATTTACAAAACTCTTAATGTAACTGACATAATCATGATTTACACCATCAATTGTCCAAATTTTTTCCTGTAAGGGTAAAAATCTTTCAAACACAGGACCTTTTAAAGATAATGTCACATGAAATACCATACTTTAAAAAAAAAAGACCATTTCTACACATACACACAAAAAAAAAATAAAGATTATTTTAAAAATCTTAATGCATGATGATTTGTATTAAGCTTTCAATTTACATTTAGTTTGTGATCAGAATTTAATTTCTAGAAATTAAGTGACGAGGTGTAACATGCAAAAAAATATTTTTACCAAGATTTCCTAAAAATAATAATTTAAAAATTATTTTAATTAATTTGTGAATAAGTCCTGAAAGTTTTATTAAAATTAAACAATTATTTGATTTTGTATGAATTTTCAAATCCATCTGTTTTTCACAGGAAAGAAAGATGCTAAAATAACCACCCAATATTTTTTTAATCCTAACATGTTTAAAATGACACAAAAAAAAAACAAGATTTTTAACCAAAATTTTAAACATGTTAGGATTAAAAAATATTTTTTTAAATAATTAAAAATAATATTTTGGTCTTTCCTTTTATAATAACAAACATTTTGACAATAAAACTTTGTTTTTATTAAGTTTGGAGCCTTTTTTGATCATGCTATGCTGTTTTTTTTTTTTTTTGTTTTTTTTTTAGCAAAAAGTGGAGGTGCCTATATTAAACTAGTGATTCCCAAAGTGGGTGGTACCGCCATGGGGGGGGATGATGGAAGGATTCAGAGGGGTGTTGAGAAAAAAGTGGAAAGTCAGAGGTTGGCAGTAGCACATCTGAGCCATAACAAACATGATGCACACACATTGTACTTGAAGTGTGTCTTGTCTTCCCTTTACAGTCTCTCCCATTTATATAACAACTAGCAGTATAGCCCGGCATTGCTCGGATGTAATGAAAGCTTTAAAACTAATCCATGGTCTTGGAGCTCAGACTAAAGAATATTTGTGTGAAGTTTGGTGAGAATCGGATAAAAATTGTGGATTTGTATAAAGGATATACAGACATATAAACAGACACACACACAAACATCTTGCTTTTTGTGTATATATTATCGATTTTCTGCACTAATGTAAGAACTGCAACCTTGAAACTTCTGAATATCGTTTCTTATGTCTTTGTCTATGAGTGTATCAAATTTGATTAAAATGGGACCACTCCTTCTATAACCCGATTTTTTTCGATTATCGATTTTCAATATTTATCGGGGGTCCCTCGACACAAAACCTAGTTAAGAACACTCGCAGACTCTTATAGTACAACTGTGTAAATTTTCAAGAAAATCGGTTCAGCCAATTTGGAGTCTATAGGTAACGGATACAGACACACAGACGGGGTTCCATTTATAAATAAGTTTAGATTATTATGTGAAATAATAAGAAACTCATTTGACATGCAATATTAACATAAAGAGAATCTAAATCAAAGGTTGACTATAAATTTGCAGGTGTGGGGGGGTTGTTTGTATTCTATCTATACATTTAGAGACGAGCTTTAGCATTGTGCTTTGGTACTCAAGAGAATGGCAACCCAGAAAAGTTTAGGAACTACTGCTTTAAACTGAAGTAAAATAATCTGGTGAAGAGGGTTTGAAAATTTTGTTAGAGCTTTAAAAATGGTCATTTTAAAAGTATATATAATCACAAAAGTATATAAAACAATTGGAGAGAAAGAGCAAGGATAGAAAGAAAAAAAATACTTCCTGTAAATTATTGGATTGAAAAACAAAGAAACAACGAAAATACCTTAACTCTTCAGAGATAACTGAGGACAAAATTATGTGACCGTTTTCATTGTCATTACTTGTCCTTCCAATACAGGAGAACCTTGAGCATAAATTTGATCACTGGTTTTCACTGCTTACTGATGAACATAGAATGATGGGTTGAGAGTTGCGATAAAAAGCAACTGAAATTAAGATTAAAAAAATACAAAATTAAGAGTAACCATCATAATCTTGTATAGTGGGAGAGATAGTTGTGTATTTCCAGTGCCAATAATCATTGTTCAATCCCAGTTAAAAGCCAGGACTTTGAATGCCGACTTTTAAAACCAGTAGATAAGCCCTTTCCAATTTGAGGATCAATGCACTACAATCTTCTACATTACTTGATGTAATTCTGTGCCAATTTTGGTTTGACTACTGTTTACTTAATAAGCAATCTTTATTGCTTTATATACATCAAATCTGATACATAGCCAAAATTGGGGGAGTGGGGGCTGAACATTTATTCTTTGAAGTCCTAACTAGTCCTCCTCCATATGTACAATTTTTGTCTGTCGGGGAGGCAAAAAAAAAAAAAATAACAAATATCTATTTCCATTGTGTATTATTGCTTGGTAAACAGGTGATAGCCAAGTATTTTTCCTTTTACACAAAAAATTATCATCAGCTTATTAAATTTTTGTCCTTTTTAGAAGAAAATATAATTAAAATTCCTAACCCTAATCACTGAATTAAATTTCATAAACAATGACAAAATTAATTTCATACTTGAATGAAAAAAAAAATCAAACAAACCTAACTCTAATCCTGTCATAGAAAATTTAATTCAATTTAAAAAAAAAAAAAGAAAGGTAGTAAGCATTTGTTAATTTTCTACTGCTAAATGGTTGTCGAGCCCCAATTTTGAATCTTCAATTTTACTTGTCATTCATTCTTTATCTACTCCAGAATTTATTTTGCTTTTGTTTGTTTGTTTTTTTTTTATGTAGATCTTTTTCTTTGATATTTTCTTTTTTTTAGCTGTAAAGAAAAAAAAAACAATTTCACTTTCTTTTGATTCTCACATCCATTTTCAATCAGGTCAACATGTGCAGCTTTTTCACTCACATTAACAATATTTTTTTCAATACTTCAACCTTATTTCTTATGGATATTATATATTGTTCTTTGTTCTCTACAAGAAAAAAAAAGAGTTTTTATATGAGATAGAGAAGTAGCAAAAAAGTTAGAAACTGCTCTCTAATAATTAAGTAGCTCTCTTCTCTCTTTACCTGAATAACATTGGTTATTTAGTGAGGTTTGCAGCATGTCCCATATATGCTTAATAGTGTTTAAGCCTGGATGGTGTTAAATTCATTGGCATTCCTGAAACCTCTTTCTCACTGGCGCACGAGTGTCAAAATTTTTTTTTTTCTTTTGGAAAACTTCAATTCTTCTGAACATTCTTCAGTTTATTCTCTCTACCATGAAAAACATTTTCTTTTTTTAATTGTAAATATAACTAGTGTAATATATCTTATCGGGTTATAGAAGGAGTGGGTCCAATTTTAATCAAATTTGATACACTCATAGACAAAGAGATAAGAAACGATAAAAGGCAAGATGTGTGTGTGTGTCTGTTAATCTGTCTGTATGTCTGCATTTTTATCAGCCCTTTTATTTTAGTTTTTGCTTCGGGTTTGGCTCTAAGTAGGTATAATTGTAGTTCTTAGTCTCAGCCATGATACCATTTACTCAGAGGACTTATTTAGCCTTCAAAATTTAGTTTACGATGAAAAAAACTTATTTGATATCGATACCAGGAAATCAAAATTTGGCTTACATCCATTCATTTTTTCTTTCAGTCTACGGTTTCGCTTTAACTGGAAACAACTATTGCTTTGTAGTCTTTTGTGCCAACGCCCAAAGAGTCTGAGCTCCAGGACCATGAATTAGTTTTATGCTTTCATTAAACCCAAGCAATGCCAGACTATACTGCTAGTTGAAGAATAAAAATATAATCTTATATTTTTATGTGTACATATTCCTTGTTGTCTGTCAAAATTCAGTAGCACTCGGACTAAATCAGAGATGATTATTATAATGACTAATACAGAAACACAAATATTATTGTCAGTCATTGTTAATCCTTAAATGCCAAGAAAAAGTCGAATGATAGTGCATGCCAGATTAGTAATAAAACAAGTTTTTATGCTTATTTTTGCTATAACTATATACAAGAACCATAAGAATTACATTTTAAATCCTTTAGATTTTAAAAATGAAGAAAAAAATGGAAATAAAAAATATCATATTCTTGAAGCATTCCATTGTTGAATCGCCAAAGTGGCAATGCGATACTAGATGATGTGTGCTGAAGTATCTATGGTACAATATCCGTGCTAATGGATATTAAGTACAAATAAGACAAACACCAATAAGACAGAACAACAATAATTAGAGAGGAGAATTTAAGTTGTTAGAGTCGCAGAGAGCACAGTCTGATAATAATCGTCAATGAAACTGAATTATTTATGGCCTCCCCATGTGGGTAGAAGCCTGAAATAGATGCGGCACAAGGCCAAATAACTTGGGTTAAACTGAGCTCATAAGCTCAGACAAAATTTCTTGTCTGCTTTTTCCCCAGAAGAGATTTTACTTCCTTTGGTGGAGCCTTGTTTGGGTTCCTTTTCCCCTAAAGGCAGAGAGTCCGACAAAGTGAACGACCGACGCACACAGTCGCTCCACTCAGACTGTGAACGACACTCTGAATTCCTAACTGCTATTAATCTTTAGTTATATAGCTATTTCACTCCACAAACCATTCCATTTTTGAGAGCACTAGAGGGGTGTCAGCTGCTCTACAACGTCCATGAACAATAGTGTTACGCATTCTTTGTACCTCATTGTTACTATTTTCACCTTTTTCTCTTTAAGAAATATTCCTGTAGACATAGCATCATTTTTGGCTTGTTCTTCCAGCTTTATTTGAAGGCAAATAGTGTACGAAATGAAATAACCTCATGAATCGGAGAGTTGCCAATTAGTTATAAAAACTTATAATTGAATGATGCTCATATCCTTGGAAAAATTTTAATATTTTTAAAAATTTATTTATATCACATATATTTACTCGTGATTAGATCGACATCAAGGTTGCACCCTTTTACCATTGAAATAGTTAAATGTAACTTCCTCTTCTAGTCTAATAGATTCTTTTCTTGCACTTCCTGTTTGTGGAACTCATTTCTATTTGCTTGCTTCCCTGACAGCTACAATCCCCAAAAGTTTAAATGCAACATCAGTTGCCATCTTTTATCTACTTGATTCCTATCCATCTCTTATCTTTTCTTCGACATCCCCTGTACCGTTTTTATTCTCTCACTGTAACCCCCCTGTGCACCAGTGGCATTTCTGACTAGTTTGGGGTGAAATGATTATAAAAAAAATTCAGTGGACCTGAACCAGACTACCACCACATTTAATTTCATTGTTTTTCTTTCTTTTTTTTTTTACTTTTTTCAGTGCAGTCCTATCGATTGTTACTTAAACTTTCCAATTATCAAACAAATTTTGAAAAATTACAATATTTAAACAAATTTGGTGGGGGGTCAGTTTCTCATACAACATTTAAGTAAATCGATCCTCCATTTTCAATCCACTATAAGGTTGTATGAGAAACTGGTCCCTCCTCACCCTAAAATTATTTGAATATTGAAATTCTTGCAAATTTTTTTTTGTCATTCGTAAAGTTTAAGGTGTACAAGATAATATTGCACTGAAAAAAGTCCCAAAAATTTGATAATGAACAAATTTACAGGTGGCGGTAATGACGTACTGGCGACTGGTTTCAAAATGGAGGCTTGATTTACTATAACATTGTATGAGAAACTGATCCCCACCAGAAAATGTTTAAATATTGAAATTTTTCAAAATTTTTTTTTGTCAATCATAAAGCTAAGGAGGTAATCGATAGGACTGCACTGAAAAAAGTTTTTTTTAAAAAAAAGGAGGAAAACAACGAAATTAGACATGGTAGTAGCCTGCTTCAGGTCCACCAAAAATTCTTCCACACTAACCACTTATGCCTTAGTGGTTTTGTTGCCTTACATGAGGTGAAATGATTAAAAAAAAATAATCTTGCAAGACGTTTCTAACAAAGAGTACAAATCCTATGTACACAGAGGTATCTCTGTGAGTTTACCCAGTGTCAAGGATTGAACCATGGTAAATTGTGGGATATAACTATCCAGTTGCTCCTGCCATTGTAGACATGAAGTGAGTTTCCTGATAATTGGGGTTTGCCATTAAATATAAATGATTTACTTTTGTTGTCTTTATTACTGTTTTGAATAGATTACTATTTTATGCTGATGTATAAATAAATACAGAGTTGCTTCCCTTGTAACTATTTATAGTGACTGATCACATTTCAATAAAGCATAGTACCTCTGGTGACTAGGTGTTAAAGTTGATCACATTATGGGATTGATCGTAGAGTAACAGATAATGGCTCAGATTGAAGAATCAGAGAGTCGAACTTGAATTCCAGTTGAATTCATTACATTCACTTAAATGCTAAAACCCTTGGAAAAGGCATGAACCCATCTCTTCTCCTCCCCCCAACTATAGGTAAATAGTAGGACAGACTGGGTTTTATAGCCTTGGTTGGTAACCAGTCTACAGGAGTAAGAATTGGTAACCTACTGCGAGAAAATCTTCATACAATATATAATTGGGAACTTGTGGAGCCTCAAAAAATCTCATGAAACTTCTAGGGAAGAAACTGACTCAACCCACCCAGGGTAAATGCAAGTATGATCACAAGTATGTATCGATTCAAATAAGTACACAGTATATTTTGTCGTTCATTGTTACAGTTGTCTAACATGGCATAACATTAAAATGATATGTGAATTGATATCAGATTTGCATAACCAGCCACACAAGAAAAAAACAAAACTGGGGAACATCATGACCTAGAAGAAAAAAATGAAGCATTACTTTGTTTAAAATTTTCACCATCATTAAGAATGGATAATCTGGAATAACTTTATAAGAGTAAACCAGAATTAGTGAATTTGAAATCACCAAAGAACCTCGACTTTAAAGGAAACCTGGACAAAAATTACAAAGTAATTTCTGTAGTAACAGAAAACCACGAGTGTATACAGGTCGCCACGTTCCTATACATGGTTGGAGCACAAGCCCAACAAGTTCTTGACTCGGATTTGAAAACCCTGACAACGAGAACGAAATACGAGACATGAAAAATAAATTCCACAAAAACTGTCGGCCAAGACATCATATTTATTTTTCAGCAGAAACCAGTAACCTTCCAGAAAATTTTTTTCTCTTCTGACTGATCTAAAACTAAGGACTGCAAAACTGGCAAACTTCAGGACAAATTAGAGATAACATATGTGGCATCTTAAATAGAGACACGAGTGAATTAGTGTTTAGTGACTGGAACATAATGTTAAAAAAACAATAGACAAATGCGAATTGTCTGAAGCCAGTGTGAACCAAGTTAAAAGTGTAAATAAAGAAATATTAATTTCTGCAGTAGTAGAAAATGGAGGGCTAAAAAATGAAAAAATAAATAAAAAGGAAAATTGACACCCACGTCCCAATATTAGAACTCCGGCCTTAAATATAACAATTTTTATAGTAAATGTGAAACAAAACAAAAGCACTCACTGAAACAATATGGAGTTGTCACAAGCCCCAGCATTTTGTCGGCATGCATTGCTGTTAAACATGGTAAAAGTATCAAGGAAAATGATGACATATACAGTTATCTATTTATAGATGGCATCGTGCTAGAGTCAAATGCAGCAATATCCAACTGGATACAAAATATAATAGTAAATGATATCACAACAATTAATTTGAAACTGGAGACTGCAACATAAGCCAACATAATACCCAAGAATGTATGCAGTACATTTTATACCAGTCAGTCAAAGTTTGATTGAAGATTTACAGTCAACACATCAGCCAATCTAAAGGTTAATCCTCTAGGGCCATTCGTATCATATTAGTGGGGGATCTGTTTATTACTTCATAACAATATAGAACTGATCCCCCACTTTATGCCCAGTAGAAGCCTTAACCCTCTAGGGCCATTCGTATCATATTTGATACAGTATTTCCCTATAAGGAAACATTTGGTATTCATTGACTGAGCAGTCAGTACTGCTTTCATTTGAAATTTATAAAATATTTCTCTTAAAAAATTTTTCAGGAAAATATTTCTTTCAAGGCTTGTTTTCATACTGTATCAAATATGATACGAATGGCCCTAGAGGGTTAACTGAAATGATCTGTCAACAAGGTAAGATATGTGGCATTTCAAGTTAATAATCTGAAAGTTTCATCAATTCTGGGAAAAGGATTCATGTATGGACTAAGGCCTATTGAAAGGAGTAGAAGCAAACACTGCAAACCTATTGCTAGAACTAAGAAATACATCAATAAAGATGAGAAATCTGCATAAATTCTAATCGGTCATCTAAGAAAATTGTTACCCGTATTGCATTGTTTACTCAATCGGCATACAGAAAATCCAACTGTAGTTTAGAAAAAAAATATGATGTTGAACATCAAAAACAGCAGAAGAAATATTACAACCGATATACAGGACAAGAACTTGCATCATTCAAGCCAGGTGATTGTGTACAAGTACAATTAGATGACAAAACTTCCATAACCATAGTTGTTACTAATAAGTGTGACAAATTAAAATCATATGTTGTCACAACCAAGACAAACAGAGAAGAAATCAGTCAGTTAAGTGCCATATGTGATACATGCTTGGGCGATCATGTCTCGAAAGAGACATGACTGACTGGGCAGAAGATTATCCCGCAGTAGGTTGCCATTGCTTTCTGCGGTAGACTGGTTGCCGACCAAGGCTATAGAACCCAATCTGTCCAGTTATTTAACCCATAACTGGAAGGAATAGACGGATTAATACCTTTCCCAAGGGTATTTGCGCATAAGTGAATGCAATGAATTCAGCTGGAATTTGAACTCGGCTCCACGATTTCTCGTTCCGAGAAGAAATAGATAAACTCCGATCAAGAAAGAATGGCAATGAAACTCAGCTATGATGAACCGTGTTGTCAGACACTGTTGAATAGACCAGAAATTCTACATTTTCATTGTGTAGATTGACAAAATTTTCTTGATTAATTATTAACCTAATGGTCCAAAGAGTTCAGAATATGGGGCAAGTTACAAAAATATAAGGGAGATAATTTAGTAATTGTCATGTCAAATTTATATACAGTGGTAAAATTAACATCACTATTATGTTAGGTATAAAATCAACCACTCTGTTATATTAAAGATATGGAGACCAATATTTCAGGAAATTTTAGTAGTAGTAAATTTCATATTTTGGCTGCTAATTTTTCATTTAGTAAACAAAATTAAACCATAAATCAACAGTAAAGAGTAACAAATTTGTCTTGTCTTTAAATTCTTTTTTTCAAGCATCTGTGTATCTCATATTACAATGCTGTTCAAACTTTTCACAGCTGGTGGACAACACTTTTTTTGTATTGTTTTATCCCAAGGAAGGGCGCAGGGAGTGAAGGAGAATGGAAAGACTTTAGTGCGGAGAAGTGATGAAAGGACAATAAAGGAACCGAGTTCAAGACAGAAGATGGTGATTGATGTTGCATTTAAATTTTTGAAGGTGACAAGAAATTGGAAGGGAGTTCCACAAGTGAGAAAAGAAACTGTAAGAATAAAAGAAACAGTTGCATCTAGCTAGCTCAACAGCAAAACAGTGAGACCTAGTTGCCAATCCAGTAGCATTCTTAGATTAATGTAGCTGAGACACCAGGGGAAAAAAAAAACTTATCAGAACAGTTTTCATGAAAATATTTGTAGAAAAGAGAGAGAGGAGCCATGGCTTATTGATGAGAAAGCAACTGAAATTGAGATGTAAGATCAGGATTGATTCCATTCCAGATCCTTCTTGGAATTTTGTCAGTTTTTTTTTTTTGCTTTTGATGAAGAGCCTTTTTAGGATATGAGTGAAGGCATTTTATTTTAATTTTTACATTTTTCTTTTGTTGTGCCACAAAAAATCTTATATACTCAGTATGGTTGTTAGAGTAACAAATAAAAATGCAAAAAAGAAAAAAAAAGAAAAAAAAAGGAGACAATATATATTAAAATTACCTGTATTACCAGCATAATGGATCAAGGCAGAATGTCTCTTTGTGGGCAAGGGAAGTGACTTGAGAGTTTTGTGTCAAGTTGTTTGACTAAGAGGTGAACTCCGACTGCCTATCTACTGTTTTGAATGTCACTGAGTTGGTCCTTTTAAGCAGTCAAGGTGGATACATGACTCATCATTTTTTATCAAACTTTTGATTTAGCAACAATGTTTGTGATTGGTTCTGACATTTGTGTTTTTAAGTATTTTTTTTTTCTTTTTGGTGAGTGGAGTGTGATATTCAGAGCCCCTGTGCAGAAAGTGACCTTTTTATTTTTAATTTAGCTTTCATAGCGTTCATGTCTGGCGAACAGGTTTCGATGTAGACTAAATGAAGAAGTGATCTGATTTGAAGCAGAGTAGAACAAAAGGAATGTGCTTTATTTTTTATTATTATTTTATAAAACACAGTGTAAAAAAAAAAACGAAACAAAACAAAATACCAGGCATGCAAGGGGGATTGATAATGATAAAAAAAAGTGTAGCTGGTAACAAAAAAAGTGACCAAATGAGGGATGCATTTCAATAATTTTAATCGGTGACAATGTTTTCAACCTTCTGTATTGCACTTGAAACAAAAGGTGTCAGTCTGACTCTTGCACAGCAACAACATTTAATACGTATTAGAGAAAAAAGACAAAACAAAAGGAATATCAAGAAAAACTGTTTATTTCAAAGAAAACAATATATTTTTTGGTAAAGCATATTTTTGCAATAAATAGACAAAATAACTACAGTAATAAAGCAATAAATTTTTTTTCTTTAAAAAAGCTCCAAATATTTTTATAATCATAAAATGGATGAAGTTGTTGTTTTGGCTTCTTAACTAATTGAGAAAAATATTTAAAAATCTGAATGGTGCAAACCCCCCCCCCCCAAAAAAAAAACAAAAAAAACCGATCATCCAGGCACTTTGGAATGAATAACATAAACAAACAAAAGTGTGCCTTGATGAAGATGACATCATTAACATGTTTTCATGTTAGAGTAAAAAAAAAAAAAAAAAGAAAATGCATGACCTTTGACCAAATCTTGGCTGGAACTACGTAAATAACAAACACAAAAGTATATTTATGTATAAAAAGCAGAAAATAACAATAAAAGCAAATGGTTTTAATAATGACGCTTTTCTGACATTTTAATTCTGTACAACATTGGCATTGATACACAAAATCGGTTCTGGTTATATAAAAATGTTAGACAAATGACAATGAAGAATGAAATGCACAGGATTTTAGTGTAAGGTACGGATCGGCTAAGATATCTGCTTCAGCATTTTTATAATCCTTGTAAATCTTACACCAATATCCGACTGATAGATGACCTTTGAGATGATTGGTAAAGTGTAATAATTATTTTGATTTCAATTTTAGATGAATTCATTAATGAACAAAATGAATCTGTAATGTTCTTGGTTAGTTACTGATGGGATATGGACAAAATGATCAATGGTTAGTGGCTGAGATATGATGAGTAAAATGATTCTTTATTCTGATGTAATGCAATAGTTTTATAAATGAAGTGAGTGAATTATTTTTATTTCTTATAAGAAATAAAAAGTAATTGAAATTACTACAAAACAAAAAGAATTCAAGAAGTTCTTTTTTTTTTAAAAGTTTACAATTTTTGGAAGAAAAATATATATTGTGTAGATTGATAAATTGTTTGAATTGTCTTGTAAGGCAAATTGTTATTTTAGAGATGTTTTCTTTTAAAGATTTAATATATATATATATAAAATTTGTGTGTGTGTGTTTGTTTGTGTGTGTGTGTAAAAGAGTGCGATGTAGCTTGCCTTGTGACTGAAATAGTTGAACCCCACCACTGGAACAAAACTATCAGCAAAAAGTATTTTGAATACTGATTTTCTAAGCAGGCCCGCCCCAGTTGGAAGATTAGCACAGCACGATCTTCTTTCTTCCCATTTGGCTTTAGGTTGAGCTAAGCTAAGTATTTTTCCTGTCTAAATTCTTGAAATGATTATCATTATAGATTTTACACTAATTCATTTGAATGGTTATCCTGATGTTGGCTGTATTTATATTCATAGTCTGTGCCTTTGACCTTATTATGGTGTTTGTCATATTTGTGATTGGGTGAAATTAGAATCAAATATAACAAGATGGAGGATATAAGTGCTTGATGCATGAAACAAAATACCCAAGAGGAGAAAAACAGTTTAAATGAGTTAGTGCATAAGTTAAACTTATCACACATACACACATTTTACATATTAAAAAAAAAACAAACTCCTGAAATTGCATGGCCATTTCAATGGGTGAAACTAACATTGTATTCAATTGCCAGCAAACATAATCATTATGAAAAATTTTAATTATTTGTTTCAGTGTGTTGTGTGTAAAGAAAATGGAACTAGGGGTGGAAGAATGAAATTCATCAAGGTCACTGTTTGTGAGGAAGGCATTTATCACACCACAAGAAACCTGTTGACAGATGGCAACACTCAGGGTATCTTTCAAACTTCAAGAAAGATTAAGTCATAAGTGTGGGTGCATTTTGGTTTCTGTCAGGGTCATAGATAGAAAATTGATAGATGATGAATACCCTGTCTAGAGAACATGCAGAAAATCACTGTAAAAGGAGTTAACTACAAATTTCATGAACATTTCTTTGACAACCAAACATAACTTCATAGTGAATACATGTTAACTTTTTTTTTTAATTCAAAATGTTAAAACTTTGAAATGGGGAAAATATAGTTTAAAAGTTTAAAATAGCTTGTGATGATGATGTGTGTGTAAATCTAAGCTTTCATTTTAGGTTGAATTAAACATATTTTTGGTTGAAAATACATTTTTTTCTTATGTAGTTTTGTTTACTTTGTTTGAATGAAATGTTCACTTCTTTTGGAAATTTATTTCTGAAAGAAATTATATTTTTATTTATCCTACAGGAGTTTTTTTTAGGTGTAAGCCCAGTACTGGTATAAGGGCTATAAGATACAGGGTGATTTTTAGAGAAGATTTTTTTTTGTCAAATATGGTAAGAAACACAGTAAGTTCTCATCTGAATGCTATTCTTCCATGAATCTGATTTTTCTCGAAGCAATAACTTGATGTGCAAATCTATCATATTCCACAGACAAGTTTTGAGATTGGCTTTTAACAGTTTCTGATCTGAAGAAAGATTTTTGTATGTATATATTGTATATTTTAATATTTTGTATATAAGCTTGAAAAATATATTGAATGTAATTAAAATATCACGTACATTTTTTTCAACTTTAAACAGATTTGTTTTAAATTTTGTAAATTATTGCCAGGTACTAAATTTAAGATTTTTTGTCTTGAATCAAATATTCAATAGTTATTTACTAAGTTTAGTTTGAAACAGCTATAAGTATAGAGTACGAAGTAATAAGAAAGCTCTATACTTAATAGTACGGATCTTCAAAACTTATTTGCTATTAAAAACTTTGGTATGGGATACCAATTTCCTAATGTTAGGAAATCAGTTCCTGTTTGAAATCATTTTTTGTTCATTAATAAATTAACTTTTTTTTAATGTAACTTGAAGAGTGCAAATTTACAGGTCAAAATGTGTAGAACTAATTTCCAGTGTAAGACAAATGTTTGTTAACTTTGTACAGTTATTTATGGAAGACAAGGGGTGTAAAAATAAAAAAAGGATATTAAGACTTGGTGTTTGTAGTCTGACAGAAGGTGGATGGGTGGGGTTGAGTGAAGCAGATATCATTAGGAATCCAACAAAAGTAGACATTTATTTATACAAACAAAATTTCACAACTGAAATTTTATTGAAAAATAATACAGAATTATCAAATTACTGAATCATAAAGAAATGAAAACCCCAAATCAATTACCATATTCAATGGCATAATTGAAGCCTCCACCCATTTACATAGAATTGTAAGCAAGATACAAAGACAAGGAGTCTACAGTGACTAGATAGATTATTAGTTTTATCAGATGCACGAGAATTTTTTTAACCATTTTTATGGAAAAATGCAGGGTTTATATGCCATTAAATACAGTGTGTATAATATATAAACATACACATCTACAAAAGAATTTATGATTTTAAATGGTCAAAAAGTTCCAAAACTTTGTGTGTCATTACAAAGGCACAGTTAATGATGTTCAATATTATTTCTGAAAATGGTAGAAATATTGAGAAAATATGGAAAAGCGTATTGCAGAATGGAGTGGGTTATAAAAATATTTTCATCATTATAAATACAAAGTATAACTCTTGTAGTTAAAATAGGATTTTGAGTGGAGGGAGGGAGGGAGGGAACAAATTTTTGGAAAAGTGCAGGGACGGTAAGATTTTTTGGGTGAATTTTTATTTTTTTTTTGTGGGGGGGAGGGTAATTTCCCTTCAGGAAATAGGCAATTGTGGCTGTCTGTAGGTTCTTTTCCTTTGACTTGTCTGAAGTTCTTAAAAAAGATAGAGTGGAATGCTTTCTTGTCACCTTCACCACAATTTGGAATACAGAGAGCACAGTCTGCCTGGTTGTTTAATCCCAAGCTTTTGAGGGTGGGAGAGACAAAAAACTGCATTCATGCCTTTCTCAGAGTCATTAATGCAAAGTGACTGAAACTTGAAGCTAGCTTACTGATTTCCCTTTTTGTGCTGATAACCATTAAACTAGTTGCATATTCGAAGAATTACTTTGTTTATAAAACTGGATGTTCAAAAAAAAAAAAAAAAAAAGGCTTGAAACCAAAATTCTTGTTAAGTGAACTCTGTTTAGCATGACTGATACACAGTGACTTTAACTGAAACCCTTTCTTTTTATACAGTTTTGTGATACGAATGTGGTCTGAGGTTATCCATAGAGAATTGGGAGATTGGTGAACTTTAAATGCCTTTAATTAGTAAAATTCTTTATTTAAAGAATTTTACTAAGAAAGTGTAATATAAGTGCACTGATCTCAGTTTTGTAAGAAAATTGTTTAACGGCTACTAATGTAAAAAATATAATCATGATGTCCGAAACTGGGCTGGGCACAGCAGTTACAACACTGCAATGGAAATACCACAGAGAACATAAAACAATGTAAATGAAGTCATTCCTGACTTTATCCGTAGGCGTTATATTCCAAGATCTCCTGGTGGATACTGGAAATTGTAAATCCTACCAAGACCTATAGAAAAAAAGTACTATTTTGTTTCCCCCTATAAATGTATATGTCGTCATCATCATCAAAGTTTAATTTATAAATTAGAAACACTAAAGGATAAACAACAGCAACAAATCATAAAACAGAAGAATTTTAAGAAAAAGTTATGCAGCAGATTTGTTTGATATAAGCAACCAGTTTTCTCTTTCCTAATTGAGAATTTTCAGCATTTTATTTAAAACAATTTCTTTATTGCTTCACTTTGGCATTTCCCTTGAAATGGTAGCACCAGGATCCTTGCACTTTGGGGCCATTGTCAAGTAAAACTTATGAATTGACTGTAGGTAATTGAAATTGGGAAAATTGAAACCAGAGCAGGATAGTTGTATATAATCTCTAATTTTCACAGGATTTATTTATTGGCAGTCCAACAAATAATTGGATGATTGAAAATATTTCTTTTTGTTTTATTGTTGCCAAAATATTTCAGATCTTCATCAGGAAGCAAAGAGAGATACTGCTGGAGAATGAGAAAATTGAAAGAAGCAGCAGTTATTGTCCAGTCAAGCTGGTGTGTTTTTTTTTTCTGTTCAGCAGGGAGGAAATTGGGAATCATTTATATATGTGTGTGTGTGTGTGTATATATATATATATATATATGGAATCACTTGTGGTGCTGAGAATGGGATTATGTTGATTATGAATGGGATTACGCTAGTCAATCAAATCAGAATATTTTCTTTCTGTTGGTCACCATTTTGTTTAATAAAAATCCTTCCCTTTTCCTTTCAATTTGTAAACCTGAAGAAGGCTATGGACTGGCTGAAATATTGTGATAACAGCAAACTCAAAAAGTAGTTTAATCATAGATAAACAAATGCATATTTATACAGACAAGTTTAAGTAGGTTTCTTTTTTAAATCAAAAACTCAAACAAATTAACTTTTAATCGTTACACAAAAATTATGCAGTATGAAATGGAAGAAAGATGTACAGTTTTGGATGTCAAATCAGTTTTCCTGCTGTTCACAGTGAAAAGCTGAGAAAACACGTTTCATTAAAAAATAACAATATAAGTTATGGTTTAATTCAAAAATTTTAATCAAACAATATTGCATAAGAATCTAATTTTATGCTGCAAATTTTGTTATGATTTACAATGAAAGTCTAAGAAGTTTTTGATCATCTCTTGAATAAGATATTTATTCAAGATTTTATACAAAAAGAGAAATGCATATAAATTTTTTCTTTCTTATGTACATAATAAATGTGTATCAAAGCAAATGATAGCTTTTTTCGTTTTTTAGAATTAACCACTGAAACCAAAATTAGCCATTTTTTCATGTTGTCATGATGAAGTCATTTGATCCACGAAATATCTTTACGTTGTGTATCTGTTTGTTTTTTGTTTAATTATTTTTAGTATGCAACTAAAGAGTTCAGCTCTAAAAATTGATATTAATAATGCTTTTGGAAGAAAAACCAAATCAAACTTTAGAGAGATTTGAAAATGCATTTACATGAATAATTTAAAGATGGCACTGGGAAAAATTTATATATATAAGCTTAAAAAAAGACTTCATTTTTTAAAAATTATTTATATTTCTTTGGAGGTACATTATATAAATATATATTTGTGCTATGAGTAGGTGAAGTTATTGGAGTGCCATTCTAATGTAGAGTATCAGGGTTATTGTCTCCAATGCCATTTTAGGGGTGAAGTGAGGTCACTTGGTTGTGACCATCTTCTCTTGAAGTATCATGCATCAGAAATAACTGATTCGGTACTCTAGTGCCAGTAGTATGGAACAATCCCTGACTGGAATTGGCTCTGTCATTTGTCGTGGCATACTCATCACAAGAACATGGTTAAAACAACAAGGGAGTAAAAAGAAAAAAAAAGGTAAAATCATTAGGTATCAAAGCTGAAAGCTTTTGTCAATTAAAAAGTTTTACTAAATGTGGTTTGGTAAGAAAGCAAGCTGGGAATAAAACAATTATCAATGTTGAAGTTGGTTTGAACCCTATCAAAAAGAAATGATTTAAAAATTGGTTTGAACCCTATCAAAAAGAAATGATTTAAAAATTGGTTTGAACCCTATCAAAAAGAAATGGTTGAAAAGGAAATGAGTTCAGCACCAATTTTTATTTAAGATATTTTGCTGCCATAAGTGGATTTTAGCACCATTGATAACCACAAGAAAAGTTGAGAACAAAGAACACTAACACCATTAAGTCTATTATTAAAAAGTGCTTATTAAGATTTTCTCTATATACAAGAATTATCATTCATAAAATAATTGAATAAAAATTTCTTGACTTACAAGAAATATAAAAAAAAAAAGTAGATTTCCTTCTTGATTTCCTCCTCATCCATATAACAATAACATTAATAATAATTCATATATGAAATGTAATGTGTGTGTGTGTGTGTGTGTGTGTAATAACTTTGTCCATTATTGGAAGAGTCGCACTATATAGAGACGGGCAAATTTTTCCTCTCTATCAAGTGAACTTTTCTGATAACAGTAAAAATAGAAATGTATATTATTTTAAAAATTGACAAAATGACAATTTGTTACAGGTTATTTTTAGCTTGTACATAAAAGGATATTAATATTATAATTGCAGTTCTATCAAAATCTTGCTGTCATTTCTTGAAATCTTGGATTAATTATTAGTAATAATAATGATAATGATGATGAAAAAAAGTTTTTCCATTCCTAAGAACAATGATGGCACCTCTTAACATATTTATTATATAAAACTTAACATGTTTTGACATTTTCAGGATATAAAGCTTGGATTATTTTTTCTTTTTCAGAACTCCATTTGTAAGATGAATATTTGTTCTTCAGATATTTGACTTGTTCTGATTGGCATGATGAAGAAATTGGCTAAGGACATAATTCATTCTAATGATAAACAGTCTGTTCGTTTATCTATCATTTTGTTTTACTTTTTCTTTCTGTCTAAGCATAACCCTTAATTCATCTCAAATATCCAGCATTTATTTTAGTAGAATAAAATTCAAACTCAGCAAAATCTTTGTCAAAATTGAACTGTACACAAGCCAATGTTTTCTTTTTCTTTTATTGATTTGGGATATGCACAACCCAAATTAGCTTTAGTCATCATCATCATTAATTAAAAAAATATTTAAAAAATCGTATCAACTTGAAAAGACCTTCCATTTGAAAAAGGATTTGTAAATTTCCCAATAACTTTGAAGGTGTTTTCTTTTTCTTGATCCCATATACTGAATATTTTGTAAAATTTTCAACAACATTTTTTTAGAAGGTGTAAAAGAGATAACTTCTGGAAAATATAAAAAAATCTTCTAAAAATGTATGAAATACAAATTAATTTATGACAACACGAATTGAAACTACTTTTTATAGTGATGAACAATCAAAGGGAAGTTGTTTTGTGAACGACACTTAATTATATTCAAGACATTAATATACATCTTTGTGCATTCTTTATCACAAAATTTTGGCCTTGAGCCAGACTTAAGTAGCCTTGGTAAAAGTGAATTTATGTAATCTTGTGAAGCAATAATTAAAGAACTACACTTGCCTACCAATACATCTCTAATGACTTCAATTCAAACTGAGTACCCCACACTTTTGGCCTTGAGCCACAGTTAACTGGACTTGGTAACTGTGAGTTTAGGAGTTCAGTTACTGTTCAATGGTTTACAATTGAGAGTTGCACACCAATAGAGCTTTAATGAATTGAATTTAAACCAAGTATTCCACACATTTGGCCTTGAGGCAAGGTTAACTAGCCTTGGTAAAAGTGGATTGAAGGAATTCTGTTCAGTGGTTCACAATCTAAACTTGCTTACCATTAGACCTCTAATGATTTCTACTTGAACTTTTGGCCTTGAGCCACAGTTAACTGGACTTGGTGAAATTGAATTTAGGGGATTCTGTTCAATGGTTAGAATTCTAGATTAGCATACCAATAGAGTTCTCATGAATTCCAAACTTTAGACCTTGATCCACATTTAACTTGCCTTGGTAAAAATAAATTTAATTGACCCTGTTGTGTAGCAGAAATTCACTTGCATACCAATATAGCTAGGATGAAATTAATTCTAATTTGGTATTCTGCACTTTTTAACTTGTGTTCTACTAATTTAACCTTAATGAATGTGCAGTTTTGGTATTCTTCTGTTGAAGATCAGTTCTCCCTGAGTAGCTCACACCTGTGGCTCTTAACCACAACGTAAATTTTGTCAATACCAACATTATGTCTCTTATTTTGGGGACAAGATTAGCAATTTAGACTTACAGGTTTCTACTCATGTAATGTCACTAAGTACACAACATTTTTTGCCTTGAACAAATACCTACATTTAGTAAATATTAAGAAATACAGTTTTATTTCAATCTAAGCAAAAAAAAAAAAAATTATTAATGTTTTTTTAAAAATTCATGATGTGAGGTCAAGTAAAAAATTTCCTTCCAAAAATTATTATTTTTTTTAACCTCTTTTTCTCATCTTGAGGTTTAACAAAAGGGAACGAAATTTTAAAAAATGAATTCAGGAAGGTCAAGTCATTTGAAAGATTTCTTCTTTTTGGGTTGTTCGATAAATTTAGATAAAAAAATTTGAAAAATCATGAAATAAATTTTTTTTCTCTGTCCTTTAACTTTTGCTTTGAAAGTTAATCTAGTGTAAAGATAAAAAAAAAATTTAAGCAAGCATTTTCAATTTTTTCTTATTAGGTAAGGAAGTTTTGCATTTTCCTCTTTGAGCCCTCAGCTTGGTAGAAAGGGAGTAACTTTAAAATCTGTAAAATTGACAACTATAATTAAAGATGCAGAGATTTCGTTGATGGGTTGATTTTTTCTACAGAAGAACAAAAAGACAATGAAAACTTGATGCAAAAAATGACCAAATAATTCACTACTTCAAATATAGAGCCTTTAAGAAATCTGATTAATATCAAAATTCAATTGCATTAAAAAGGAGAAATCGCAAAGAAGAATCCAATTTTTATTTTATTGTAATTCTCAGCTCATTTTTATTATTCTAAGAAAACTACCAAGTAAAAACTTAGAAAACATTTTATTATGATCACCGATCTGACAAGATGTATAATTTTTATTAGAGACGAGTTATAAATGAGAGAAAAACTGTGACATTGTTTTGATGGGTGACTTTATTGTAAAAGGTGGGGGGGGGGTGAAAATAGGATAGGGAAGAGAAACAAAAAAGGTGAAATGTTTGAGTGGATGCCTTGGTTTAATTAGAGATTAGAGAAAAACAGTTACATGTGTTTGATTGATGACTTCATTGGAGGGAGGGAGAGAGAGGTGAAATGCGAGTTAACCTTTTCAAAGATAAAAGGCATAAAAGTAATTTTGTTTTTCAAGATTGAAGTAGACATAAATGCCCAAATGGGAAAATAAATAAAATGGACTTCATAATTGCTGACAAAAAAAACTGTTAAAGATATCACTGTCATAAACAAAGTTCATATAGGAAGGGATCATCGAATTGTAGATTACAGAGTCAAATTTGTGTTGAAAACAGAGAAAATAATGCTCAGAAAGGATTAAAAAAAAAAGGTCAGAGATGAGAGAGAAAACACCAGATTTCAGGTAGAGAAAGAATCCAGAATGTGGACTTAAGAAAATAACTGACAATATGAATAGAAAATTGATAACTATAATAAAAAATGCAGAGATTTGGTTGATTTTGTATAGTGACATATCAACACCTCTATGGGTTATTTAATGCTGAAATCTAAATATTTTGAACATAATTTTATGGCTTCAACTACAGACATTTTGTACATAATCTTATACTTTAATGGTAAAGATAATCTTTTTTAGGTATATAGTTTGCAGACCATAAAATGTATTGTTGGTAATTTTACTATGAAAAGATATTTTTATATTTTTTTAGTGTTGCATTGTCATTTTGCTATAAAATAAATTGTTTTTTTTTCTTATCAAAATGTGTTGTTGATTTCTGTTTGGCGGGAGTCACTAACTGGGACCCTAACAGGTGCGACCACCATAGTTCAGGGTTGACCTGGGAACAACAGCAGGTGGTTCCATGCACCTCAAAACCTCCAATCTCTTGATCAGAGGTTTAAGAAACAGATAACAGGGGAGATAAACAGAAATAGCAATAACAAAGGGAGATAACTCAAATTTGACATTAGAACTGACGAAAACATAAGGCTGTAAATATAAAGAGATAAAAGTAAAAATGCAGAATTGAATTAACCAAAAAAAAAAAAAATGAGTCATGAAAACAAGATGAACTTGGAAAGGGACAAGCTTCAAACAGGTTTGATCTACAGCCCATATAGATAAACAGTAATTGCTTGCACTGAAAGAAAGGAATAGGGAAGTTACTAGACAAAGTGACAAAATGTTAAAGAAAATAAAAGTACTGTGTAAACTTGTACTTTCAAAAGTAAGAATACAGCTAACATTCACTATGGCAGATACTAGTGATATTACTGAGATAAAAATAGATGAAATAAAATTTGCACTAGAAAATATGAAATGAGGAAAGAACCAAGAGAAGATGGCATAGTAACTGACCTTTTGAAAGATACGAGAGAAAAATTCCATAAAGAATTAGCACATCTATTTACTAGTGCATACAGAAAAGAAACGGATCTAAAACTTTCCGTCTAGGAGGAGTAATCAGACTCTATAAAAACGAATATATTCAAGAGCCTGACAACTATCACCCTATTACATTACTAATGAACGTATATAAATTATTCTCAAAAGTACTTACAAAGAAATACCCTAGATAAAAAATCAGCCAAGAAAGAGATAAGTTTTAGAATTGGCTACAAAAAAAAAATATCTATAAACAATAGAACAACTGATTAAAAAAATAAGAGTATAACAAAATACTTTGTTTAGCTTTTATTGACTGTGAGAAAAAGCATTTGAATTGGTAGAGCACTCAGCAGTCCTTAAGTCACTAAAAGAATAGGATAGTAACAAAAAAGTTATTGAAATTATACACAGTGACAATACTGCAGTAATTCAACTACATAAAAACACAAACTAAAAATTGCAGAATTGGTGGGACAAGGGGGGGGAGAAACTATTAACAGTACAACAAATTGAAAGTATCTTCTGGAAAATAAATGAGAGTAAATAGACAGAATATTGAAGCCACATAAAATTTGCTGATATCAGGCTAATATCAGAAACTTCAAATGAATTAAAAGACATACAAAATGATATAAATAAGAAAAACCTCAAAGTAAGTTTCAAAATTGAAATGTAATATTCATTTGCAATGTTTCACAAAAAAAAAAAAAAAATCAAAAAGGAAAGAATGGGAACAGGTTCAGAAAAACATGCTTAGGATAAGAAGCTTAAACATAAAGATTATAGAAGAGAAATAAAAGTATTTTGCTAATATTTTTAAAACCTAAAATGAAGCAGGCATGCAAAAGAAGCAGATTAATAAAAATCGCTTGGAAACTTCAAAACGCACAAAGATTAATGGAAAGATAACTGAGAAATAATAAAAAAAAAGTACAGATGGATAGAAAAATAGGGCAAGAGAAGACGATTGCACAAGTTATGAAATGGCAAAGATAAGGATGTTTATGATGTACAACAAAAAGAAAAGGTAACAAATGAAGTAAAATGTTGATTGATATTCAATGCGCATTAAACGTAGTAGGAAAAAACAGATGATGATGAACGGATGAGATTATCCAATAAAGTTCGGTGCTATCTCCTTGAAATAAAGCAGATATAAAACTGGTTGTCTGTCTATGTGAAAGTATTGCATAAAATGGTAGGATCAGACATCAAATAAAAGTCATTTTTAATATATATATATCCTAGAATATTTCTTATATCTTAATAGAAATAACAAATTTGCATATACAGTTTTAAGACAACAATTATAAAAAAAAAGCTGACATTTTGTGAACTTTATAAATAGGTGATTGTTTTGTTGACAGTTTTTATAATTAAATTGTTCGGCTATTCAAATAAAACCATCTTCTACACTGAAAATGGATGTTACCATTTAAATATGAACTTGGGAGTAAAGAGAAGTTGGATATTATAAACAAATGTAAACAATGTTAGCATTTTTGAGAGTATATTTTAAAAATGTATCTTATCATTTCTGAAATATTTATATTTTTACATTTTGGTCAAAAAATATGTTGATTGTTTTATTTAATAATAAATTTATTTATTGAATTTATCTAAAAAAAAAAAATAAAGGAAAAAATATTGTTAAAAACAAATTTGCAACTATTTGATTACTATGCCATTGTGCTACAAATCCTACATGCCATATATGAAAGAAATGAATATCAAACTGATTTAATTAAAACAGTTTTGCTAAAACTATTTTCTGGCATATTCAGATGTCTTAAACAAAGAAATGACAATATTTCATGATAGAAAAGAAATGGCTTTGTCCACATTTAATTGCTAATATAAATATAGAAGTTTAATTAATTAGAGTAGAATTAATGTTTCTTCTTTCAATTTAAAAATTAGAAAAATAAAAAACGTGGTAGTTTTTTTTATTCTTTCTATAGCCAAAGGCAAATAAAGGGCCATTATTAAAAAAATAAAACAAGTAAACACTTTATAGTTGGTACATGATTTATTTGTACCAGCTAAACCCAAACTAAAGCACTTTGGATTAAATCCAGTGGGTCAGAACTGAGGGCTCAGGATGAATCTGCAGTTTAGATAAATAACTATTGCAAGACAGAGAAATATCCCATAATTTTTTTCCCTAATGTCGCTCTCTTCAGACAACTGGAATTATTTCAGTTGGTCTTTTGAAGAGAGAGAAAGAATTTCAACTGTCACTGAAAAAAACCCAGAATAGACCAAAAAGTTGGGCACTGGCTTGCATTCCGACAAATTGAAAACTGGATACATAGAGTGGAAACCAGGATTATTTTGCTTTCAGAAAGAGAAGGCAAAAATTACTACTTTGCTTATGGTTTTCTGAAAGAAAAGAATAAAAAAATACTTACCATAAAATAAAACTACCCAGAAAATGGCTGATCTGATCACTTATTAAAAGAAAGCAAAAAATCAATTATTTTCTCTTGTGAGAATTAAGTCATCAATTGAAGAGAAAGCAACATTTATATTATGGTTTTTTTTTTAACACTAGATGAAAATATAAATATTTCTGCACCAATTTTTTAAATTCCTACATTGTAGATTTTGTCTTATTTTCTCTAATTTAACAAAAAGCAATCAAAATATGAAACAATCTCTTGACTCCCATTCAGTTGATATTTCCTGAGGTCATTGAGTATTTCCAATCTTTCAGCAGTCAGACACTCTCACCTATGTGACCCAGTTGGTGTTGATCAAGCCCTACATCACCAAGGACTCTCTTATATTCTTTTCCCACTCCCAAGCAACTTCTGCTACTTCAGGGGCTAACTTGATGACTATTCACCAATTGAGATCATTCAGGTTCCTAAACCTACCACCTAAATAGGTTGCCACCTCGTTTGCCATCTATTACACTGATATTCTTCCACCACCCAAGTATAATTTATTCCCTTCTCACTGGCCTCCTCAATGCAGTCTTCAAAGGGAATAGTGAGTTTCATTAGAAGAGCCTGCTTGGTGGCTTCTGAGATCAGCACTATGTCTTCCTTTAGTGTTGCTATGGCAAAAGTTTCTAGGAACTCCAATTGCTTCCCTCATTTAAATTTCAATTCCCAGTGTTGATCTGAGATGGTGGTCCAGGCAGCCCTAATGAAAGTGATGGGCTTCTTTACTGGGTAGACGTGTTTACAATGGCTAATCTCACTGCAGATGGTGTGTATTATCACCTCCAAAAATTAGTCATAGCAAGCAGCAGCTGAGAATGTGTTACGGGGGTTTTTTTTATTATTTAGGAACAGAGAGCAAATGCGGAACAAATTGGATGGCTTGTCTAGACTGCCATAGACAGTCAAGACTAAGAATTTTATTTAATGGAGATTAACTTTCCAAAACTTAGTTGATGAATAAACCCCTAAGTCCAAGCTTAAGATAAAACTTTTAACTCATTAAATTATGCCAATGTAACAGTGTTAAATTATATACGAGTAATTTACTTATGCCATAAAAATTGATGACACATGACTTTTTTTTTTCAAATCCTTATTTTTGTACTTTACACATTTTTTTAATGAGTACTTTTAGCATCTTGGAATTGTCTTCCAATAAATTATCTTAATTGTTGTTGCCAGTGCCAGGGAGTAGAATGTTACAGACATTACATAGAAAGACACTTGGTATATTATATAATGTGTATATGTATGTGCGTTTTATTAGAGGTCTATGTATGCAAATGTGTATATGTATAATATATATGTTGTGTTCGTTTGTATGTTTTGTCATTCACTAATCTTAGCCTATATGACAGAAGATTAAATTCGGCAGGAGGAAATATGGGTAGAAAAACTATATATGATTAGATTTTTAAGGCTTAAAAAATAAATCAGCATTGGCTTTAAGCTAATGTTAATGGCAAATACTCATCTACGAAACTATCATGTGATCCTAACATTTTCAAACATTATCTATAGATGATTTTTATAAGTTTCTGAAAAATGCTTTGGGTCCCACTAGTTTATAAGAAGGAACCAATAAAAATTCTGAACTTGTACATGTAATCATATCATAGAATCTCTTTGAAACAGAAAAATATATTCATAGGTTATGCAGCCTGATCCCCACTATATATTAATGATACAGACCATTGTTATATTAACAGTAGGTTTTACCCAATACCACTAAGTGAATATACATCATTAACATAATGAAATATCTCATTTCTAATTAGTGAGTATAGGTTGCTGTTATATTTTTTATTTTGTGCTAGGTATGTTTGCATATATTTAATTGTAATTATTTAAAAGCAGAATATCTAAATGTATGAATAAAATTGTATATTACTTGTGTAGAAAATATGACTAATGCAATTTCTAAATTGTCTAAGTATTTGTATCATTTTTTGATGGTACAAATAAACTAGTTATACTATAAATAGGGATTAATGAATGCCTTTCAACCAGTTAGTATAAAAACAAATTTATAATAAATATTAAATTGAAAGAACCTACAGTCAGTTCGGTTGCTTGGTTGATTTTGTTTAATGGCATATCAACACCTATATAGGTTATTTAATGCCAAAATTGAAATATTTTGAACACATTTTTATGGATTTAAGTAAAAGTATACTTTAATATATGTATTGTTGGTAATTTTGCTATAAATAAGTATTGTTAATAATTTTATATGAAAATGTATTTTTATATTTTTGTAGTATTTTGTTTTTATTTTGGGTATTCACTATTTTCCCAAGGCTGGGACCTTAACAGGTAGCTTCCATTGCTCCTAAAGTTAGGTAAACATGCTTTCTTTGGAGAGGAAGAAAATGGTGGAGACATCATTTGGCAATGACTTGGTTTTGTCTGACTGTTTAAGAATAGAATATGGAAAAGAATTCGTTCATCACTGGGTAAAGAATTTCAGAATTACTTTACATTAATTCAATAAATGTTAGAAATAAAAATAAGAAATCAAAAAGAATAAATCAAACAAAAATAAACTCTTCAAAATTATTAAATCTACTGGATTGGAATTGAGGAAATACAAAAAAAAACGAAAACTTCTGTTTATAGACAATATCTATTCACAAA
This sequence comes from Ascarosepion bandense, assembly GCA_037127315.1. NCBI lineage: Eukaryota > Metazoa > Mollusca > Cephalopoda > Sepiida > Sepiidae > Ascarosepion > Ascarosepion bandense. Next base: position 424,279 of record JBBBDQ010000995.1, on the reverse strand, counting down.
GAAAAAGTAGCCTAGAAATTAAGTTTGACGTGGTGTTGTATCTTAAAATCTATGTTTAAATATTGTATTCCTATAGAAAGCACTTTAAGATTGCTGCATCATCAATGGTTAATTTACTTATGTGTTATTAACAAAAATAAAAAAAAATACTTTGTTAAAAAGGAACTACACCAAAATTTTATCTTAGGTTGTTTCATAAATTCTCTCATTTTTAAAAATTGGAGACTTCACAAAGAACTTTAAAAAATAGAAAAAAGTACTTGATTATCAAAAAATGTTAATTAAACATTTAGCAAAATAGAATTAAAAAAATCTTTTTTACTTTTCAACTGTCAAGAAACCTCCCCAGAATTTCTTAAGCTGTTCTTTCCTCTTTCCTTATCCAGATATTCAGATAAAAAGAAACAAACTGGCCCCAAGCCATAGATTACCAGGCGATAGGATTTTTTTTTACGTCACTTCCTAAAGAAATCTCTTCTTTTATGGAAGTTCTTCTATAGAGAGGAAAAAAAGAACAAACAAAACAAACAATTATGCTGGCTTTTGTGAATGGATACAGAGGTTATGACCTAAGCACCATAGTTGATTGGGTTACTCCTGCACCGAATAGTAATTTAGCTTGAGCTCCAGCGGTCAGTGTTGTTCGTTGTAATCCAATATTTGATTACATTGCAGGTTGGACAGGAGCCACTCTGTTCATTAGGTTGGTCAAAGCAGTACCCATTCCATCTACATTTTGAAGGATGTCATCATTTGTACCAGACAAATCAGACATAGTATAGGCTGAAAATCAAAAAAGAAAAAATAAACGGTAAAAAATTTTGCTTTTGGAAGGTCATATTTAATAAGGTTGATTTAAATAATCACAATAATCAAAGTTTAATAGCAAATGAAAAGAAATACAAAACAAAAAACACTGAAACACTTATTTCATAAATATTCAGATTCATCAGGATTAAAATGTAGTGTTCTTACTCTTATATAGCCAATCCCTGTTGTAGACACCTGCTCAGGCACATTTGTGTTTGTTCAATGCCTACATTCAACTATGTTCAGTGGACCTTAGTTACAATATCTGCAAGAGTGTATAATTTGGCATGATCAAAAGTTTGAACAGAGCCAACCTCAGCCACGATGACTTGTGATTTTATGCTAATGCAACCATCAAGGCTTTTAAACACTTCTGTCTACCCATTTTCACTCACAAATCTTGGTTCAACCGGTGGTATGGTTTTCAGGCACTTTCTAAAAGTGCTGCATGCTGGGATTGCCTCCGGAAATTGATAATGTCAAAAAGTCACTTTACTAAGATTCAAATCCAAGTTACATGGTCAGAAAGTGAATATTCTATTCACTTGGCAATGTACCCCATTGTTGCTATACATGGCTTTTTTTTTTTTGATCAGCCAAAAATGTGATACAACAGCAAAGAAGGAAATTAGTCTGAAGAATTGATGAATTATAAGAAACTTTCTTTTACATTATGGAAGATTTTGTATATGAATTTAAAATTATTAAAATATTTTGAATATTTGAATTTGCTTGCATTTTCTTTTCTAAGTACAAAGTATAAACCACTTTTTATGCTACTTTGCTTTAAGCAAAGACCTATATTAATCTCGGCTTCTCTGTTACCCAGACTGGTATGAGGGAAAGAAGCAATTACCATTAATGTAAACATACAATAAGTCACTTTCTCAGCTTTTCACCAACAAGACAATTAACCCCACATTGTGTCCTTATTCTTGTTTATGCTGGGAAACGAAAGAGGAATTTAATGTAGAATGTTTTCTTTTTGGAATATTCAGATATGGCAACAATAATATTAAATCTTGGAGGTTTCATTTTTTGTTCTTATTTTTCTCTCTTCAATCGCAAAATATCTAATGAAAATAATTCAAGAGAGAAAAAAATAATCCTTAATCTAGATATTTTTTGACTAATATGTTACATTTTTTGAAATTTAAAAATTATGTTTTTAAATGAAAATATTTATAGTTAGGCCTTCAAATTAAAGAATTTGGAACAAAAAAGTAATTTCACATGACTGTCAAAATTATATCAGGAGTCACAGGAGTTTGCTATGTTGCGGCGTAATAACTACATAAATTTAGTTATCAAAACCATATTCACACTTCTTACCTACTCGTATTGTCTTCATTTCCATTTTCTACACAATGATTAGTGACCATTTAGTTGTTGTTATAAACCACAATATATGACAATGTTTGAAGTTCTGAGATGAAGTGTTTTTTTTGTTTTTCTTTTTTATTCTGAATTCTTATAATTTAATCTGAATGTCAAAGAACAATGTAGTATGAGGATGAGAAGGCCAATGGTGTATGGCATGCAGGAACAGGAAATAGAGAAAGTTTTTTGACAATATATTAAGACAAATGAAAATTGTAGCAATTCAATGACTGCATATATAATAAACTTTTATGGAACACATTGAGAGACAAGAGTTGTCCATATTCAGTGATTGCTCACTCATTTATTGACCACTGCAATATATTACTTTATAACAAACAGATTTGATCCAAAACCTTAGCTTTCAAACTTTCACTTGTTCACTCACACTTTCTTACACACCGCATACATAAACAATAATTAAACATAATGTTTCTTGAATATTGACACCTTTCATTAAAGGTAACATTTTTAGCATCATAAAACACTGACAATTTTTGCTAAGGAAGACCATATGTGTAAATATCTTTTACTTTAGAAACAGGAAATGTTTGTAATAGTTTTTTTCTCTGGAAAAGAAATATATTTTTTCTTTTAAAGAGTATTTTTGTTTAGCAAAATGAATAAATTACAAACAAATTACAGACAGAAACATGTGTTTATCATACTGTCATCAGTGATAATACCAAGATTTAAATTTTTTAATCATGGAAAAAAAAATTTTTTTGAAAAAAAAATAAATAAAAAAAGAGAGAGAAAAAAACTTTTCCCCATTTTTAAGGTAGATGTTTATATGTATAGTCCTCTTTAGTAAAAATGGAAGAGGTACCTTCAACTAAAAAGCACCTTGAATTTTTTTAGTATAAATTTTTTATAATGAAATATATATCTTATGCAGCCGACTGATCCAAAAAAAAAAAAGGGTAACTAGTGCTTGATTTAGAGAATAGTCATCGACTCTTATTGCTTCATTCTTAGCTTTGTTTTTAGTTGCTGATTATGAAGACAGATCGCAGAGTTAATATTTCAAGTTTTGCCTGCTGTAACGTAATCACTAGATGGTTAGTCCTGAAGAGGATTTTATAATGTAGCGAATACAATCGTCTCTAAATGCTCAACTATTGTGACCCTGTGCCAAACTAAGCTAAATTTAATATTACTTATGTAAAAAAGTATCCTTATTTATTGAGAAACTAAAGACTATTAAGTAGAAACCAAATTTTTTTTTTAATGAAAAAACATTAAATGGACACATTAATTATTTAATGGTATAAAGATTGTTCCAAAAGTAATGCCTTCTCTTTTTTTTCTAGTATATAAGGAACAAAATAACAATACATTTTAGCCAACAGTGAATAGAAGCTCTTCATTTTATCAGTTGACAACTGTGCATAAATGCCTGACAGGTCATTTGTCACACACACACACACACACACACACAACTCCTGCCATTGCCAAAATGCAATACCTAACAGTGCTCACATCCATTGTTTGGTGTTTGTAAATATCAGTAAGCACTGCTGAATAGCAATGGCTGCATTATTTTCTTTTCCTTGCAATGAGGAATTTTATGATTAACCTTTGTTTCGCATGTACTTTTATATTATATGTGATTTTGCCAGACAGTTGATCAGATGTCATTTGTAACAAGGAATAAAAATGATGTGTTATTTGTTGGAAGATTCAACCCCATATTTACCATGTCACTAACTGCATTTGATATTATGGGCCAACATAATAGGAGGCATTACTTTTCGTGTGATTCATGGAAAGGAAACACAGTTTACTTAAGTGATAATTTTTAAAACTTTTTATACGTTTGCTTCTTTAAAAAAATTTTCAGGACTAGAATCGAATCCCTGAACGACTGCCTCACTAGTTTAGAGATTCTTTACAAAACATTAAAAATAGAAACAGAGACTAACTAATGTGCTTTCACGGTGTTTGGTACTCTTTATATGCTTACGTATAACGTTCGATGGAAATATATTTTCTGTATCAGGTTGTTTCATTGTCTTTGCTATAGTTCTATTTGAAAAGTCGGTTGGAGATAGGGAAGCTGTTTCTCTGAAATGATCACAAGGCAGACATGATAGCAACACGGAATGGCATTTTGCTTTGAATATTGAGAAATTGTCTCTAATCAAGAAATACAATTAGAAACATTAATCAAGTTTAATATAACGGTAATAATAAATTTGGACAAAATTAAATGATGCAGCATCGAATTCTTTTCTGAAAAATTCTTTTCTGAAAAATTCTTTTCTGAAAAACAACAAAAAATAAGTAAAAGTAATTGTACAATTGCATTCAATAAAAAATTTTAAAAATAAGATGATTGACAAGTTTGGAAAAACTAAAAAAAAATCTTTACTGAAAAGAAATTTTCTTTTAAATTTAAAAAATTTGAAAATCTAAGGTAAAATTTCTTGATAAAATATAAAAACACTGAAGTCTAAAAAATTGAGAATATTAATTAGAATTATAAGAGACAAAAGAAAAAAGAATTAGAACAGTTTTCATTGTTTAAAAATGAAAAAAGAAAACTTTTATAAGTCAGACATATTTTGTTTTTCACATTTATCCACTTTACTTAAAGCTAACGTAATTATAAAAAGGGATCCACGGAAAGAAATGCTTTTTATTTATTTTCATGGAAACTACAGCAGATAGAAAGAGAAAGATGGCTTCATTGGATAGAACAAGTTTTCGGCTACAAAACATTATATTTTTGCGTCACTACCAACATTGATGCTACATTTTCATCAGCAGTGAACAAGAACCTGTGTGCTGTGCTTGTAAAAATCTGCATCAGTGGAAGCGATCCACTTTTTCAATGAAATGCATTAACCACCTCTTAACTGTGCCCATATTTACTGTTTGGTTTCTGTAAACGACCAACAAGCATTGATAAATATAAATGAGTACAACTTTTTTACTGCATGGAGGAATTCAACGAGAAACTTCTGCTTCATATTTATTTTCATGTCAGACACTATTTTGCCAAATTAGTTCTTAAATTGATTCTTTCTTTAAAAGGCAAAAAAAGAAAAAAGATGGGATATAAGTAGAAAAGTTTCAACCTTTGCTGTCATATCACCAATATTTGCATCTGATATTGTGGGCTAACAAAACAGGAGGCATTACTTTTGGAGGGATCTTAGTGTTAGATTTCATATTTTAAATAGTTATGACTATAATACCCCTATTCTGTTGGTAATACTTGTATTAATTCCTGACTATTGACAATCCATTTTTCCTGATATTTATTGCACAAAATACAGAGTGATGGTTGAAACTTGATTAGACAAATTTTAAGTCAAAAATAGCAAAATTCACTGTTTAATCATCAATGTTGTTCACTTATTGCCAGAAATATTTAGTTTTTGTTCAAGTGGAAAAATCAATAAAACTATGCAAGGCAGTAATACAGGAAATGATAAGTAAAAACATTGCTTACATATATTGGGTTCATACTGGATGAATAAGGTAGATAGGTGAGAGTGATTTGCCCTAACTAATCACTTACCTATTCTCTTCTCTATTAACCATGACAGCATGGTCAGGGAGAAGTGAATTTGTGCCTTTCCAAATGTATTTCTGAATGAAAATGGGTTTTGCCAGAACTTTAACTTGTTCCACCCATCAATAGTTCAGCGTTATAAATATTGAATAAGTATTGCAAAAATATCAAACAAGTCTTAAGTATTGTGTAGAGTAAGTGTTGTGTAAGTGCAGAGTAAGCATAAAATAAAAATGAAGAAAGTGTAATATAAGTGTAGAAAAAGAAAATATTGTGTAATTGTAAGCAGAATGTGGAAAAACCTCAGAGTGCTATGTGAGCCTGCGATCTTACTTTGGATTGATGAAAGAGAAGAACAAGTGGATGTCATCCTTGGATCTGATTTTATTGATGATGAATTTGATATCACATCATCTTTGTCTGCAACAAAATTACATACATTATTATTATAAAATAGCATAGTACCCATAAAAAATGATGAGATTATTTACATATAGTTTTACCTAGGATCAGAGTATTTGTGTGCTCTCCCTAAGATCAGAGTATTGCTCCTTAAACACACTCTGCCCACCTTGGATCAGTGTAGTATCTGCATTCTACCTATCTTTGAGTTTCAAACAGACAAATAGGAATGATTGTTTTTTGGAGAAAGATCCACCTTATTACAACTATCCCTTTCTTCCCAACCTTTACTTTAGGCTGTTAGCATTCTACAAAAAGCATTCTACAAAAAGCATTTCGTTTTAATATTTAATAAAAGTGGTAGTTAGAAGACGGATGCATCTGGATTTTTCTCTAAAAAAAATGTTATGGAGTGTCACTTCAGGAGTCAGGCACTAATTATAGGAGCAGAAAAATTGTTCTAAGATACACTGTGTGAGAATCGGCTATAGGAGGCAAGCTGAACTTTTCGTGTCAGGTGGCTGTTGATAACAAAGATATGATGAATGCAAGACACATTTAAATAAAGGCCAAAAAATTATTGTTGAAACGGAATAAGATTTATTCTTGTATATGAATAATTTTCAATTAAATATACAACCATTTTCTATTTGAATTCCATTTCAAACAATGAAACAAAGGGTTTATGAAAAGTTTAAAAGTTCAAGTGATAAAACCTTTTGGAGAAAGAGTTCACTGAAAACAAAAAATGTTAATGAAAATTTCTAGCAATACCAGAAGTTGGTAGAGATTTACAGTTTGAATGATACCGGAATGGGTATTGAAATTTGGAGAGAAAGCAGATTTGACCTGTGTGTTAAAGATCTTTCAAGAAGATAAAACCTCCTGCTCGTTTACAGGTATCCAGAGAAGAGAATATTTGTTTTAGGTAGGAGAAATTTTTGTTGGCTGAAACTTAATTCATTTTCCAACTGGAAGTTATATATAAACCACTTGTGCATATATGTGGGTTTGTTCATTTGTGTTTTGACCACAGAAGTGTTAAGTTCTACTTTCATGTCCAGTTTACTAAAGGACCAGCCTGTCTGTTTAAAACTCAAAAGTATTTGCAAATTAATTTGTCAGTGTTTCTCAAGTAGCAAAACATTAGCATGATGGACATATCACTTGCATGCTTACGTTCAAGCTGGAGATTCAAACCAGAGTAGGTGTGACTCTTGTTCATTTTATACGCTAAGTTTGCTGTTAAGAATGTTAATTCACTATCAGGCTAGACAATTTTTCTCAGCTATCTTACACCTTTATCTCTACCATTTATCTGTGCAAGGAATATAACTGCCACAGTTGAGATGATGCTTCTAGCGTATCTAGAGATTCTTGGCAAAATCCAAAGAATCATCTGCAACATTATCAGTCCTGAACTGGCATTTCAGCTTCAGTATTTTTCCTACCACATAATATAGCTTGCTTGTGCTTTTCTATAAATATTTTCATCATAATTGTTCTGATGAGCATTCCTGTTTGTTAAATCAAATTCATGAATTGAAGTGCAGTACTAGATTGGCAGTAAGGTTTCATCATTTTACTGTTGAAATTGCTAAATCATAAGTTAGAACTTACGATTACATTTAGCAATTCTAACAGTTTCTTCGTGAACACAATGTATGGAACTCTTTCTCAGCTTCTTGCTTTCCTGTCAATTACAATCTATAAAATATGAATGCAATATCAATCGTCATCATCTCTCTTCTTAGATCCTCTTCTTTTATTATTTTTTTCAGTTTCCTTTGGTCTCAGTAACCTCTTATGTTTTAGTGGCTTTATTACCTTTTTGGGGGTGAAATGATTAAAAAATAATGTCTGTTTAATTTAATGTGTGACCAAAGTTATGACTACAAAAACAAAGAAACATACAAGAAAAGTCACAATTGTCATTATTTAGACATGATGTCTAACTTTTTTCTTTTATTATTATAGGACATTCTTTTGAGACATTTATCATAAAAGTGATCTTGCATCATACAGTACGGATTCAGGAAGCTAGTCAAATAATAACTAATCTAGTTTTGCTTAAGGTTTTAAGAAGGATTGTGAAGATTAAATTATATTTTTCTTTGTTGCTTATTTCCTAAAAATGACTCCTTCATACAATAGAACAAAAGAAAGAAACTTCTTCAAGTGATTAGTGATCGATTTTTGATGAAGAAGTGTTTACAGAAAAATATATCGGGGTAAAATAATGTCTAAAAAAATCTATTGAAATATATGCAAAAACAGTTTTATAAGCTAAGAATTCTTAAAATGCCTTCTTTATATGAATTACATGATCTTGAAATAATACTTGGTGTCATTGTTCTCCTGTAATAAAAGTTTATGTTGAAGTAATTAAAAAAAACAAAGACAAGATTTTCCTTTGTACTTACCTGAGCAGGAAAGATTTTGTGGAAATGCTTTCTCTAACTTCTTGACCAATTTGTCCATCTCTTGTTCAGCTTCAGTGGCTGTATTGATGGATGTATACAGGGTGGACATGGCCAGTTTATGGGTTGAATCAATGGTCGACTGATCAAAGTAATTGTGTACCTCTGGTGTGCTGGTCAACTGAGAGTTCAGCAAAGTTGGGTAAGGGGAATGATCAATATAGTTCATAGAATTTCCCCAACCATTTTGGTGGTTGTTACCATTCTGGAAAGGAAAACCATTTGGTAAGTGAAACCCATTGGTCAAATCATAACCATTCTGTGTTGTGTTGCTGTTTTGTTGGATGAATCCATTTTGGGTCTTCATACCATTTGGCACCTGGAAACCATTCAGTGGTTTAAAACCATTAGATGATTTGTAGCCATTTGTTGTATGCAAACCATTTGGAGTTTTAAATCCATTTTGAAAGTGGTAACCATTTTGAAGATTGTAGCCATTTGAGGTTAAGCCATTTTTGTAGGGGAATCCATTTTGGTTTATTCTGTTGGTCAAGGCAGAATTCTTGGAATTTTCTGGTAAAGTTCCACTCTGCAAGAAAGAAAACAACAACGAAATATTTAAAAATATCTGAATATAAGCAAATCAAGTTAAAATATGCATGCTTCTGCTATGGGGTCTGGGCTGAGAAATGTTAATCTGGCTACCATCAGTCCAATTTCACTGGAAATTTATCTTAATTTTTATCCTGCGCAATATGAATACAACAGATTCTTGTACTAAACCTGCTGGCACTATTTTCACGGCACACATAGTGATACCAGGTGTTAGCATAAAGACAAAAATCAGGCACATAATTTCTATTTGATTAGTATTTCTATTTTTTCTTTTACTTTTTATTATGACTTTTAGCTCATTTCCTCCTGAGTTCCAATGAACATCGACTGACAATCTGAGAATTACAATAAAAAGCAACTAATTAATAATGAATAATGAATGAAAATGGGAAAGAAATTGAAAATTTAAGTGAAAAAGTTGTGTGTGTTAACTAGATTGGAAGCAGATGTGAGAGAGAAAGTAAAATGATTTCGTTTCTTTACAGATAAAAGAATCAAAGAAAACTATTTACATAAAAAATAACAAAATCAAAAGAAATTCTGAAGTAGATAAAGAATTGATGCCAATTAAAATCGTGCAAAAATAGAATTTAATTGCTTTTGCTGGTTTGAAATTGGAATTGCATAATACTTTTTTTTTTAAAATTGCTTTAAAAGCAAAATTTTTATCCAATAAAAATTTTATTTGTATGAGAAAGTAGTGAAAAGTTCTTAGTCTGACCAGCTTCTCAAAATCTGACCAAATGACAAACAGCAGAAATATATAAGCTTCTTTTCAGTCTACCTTTGGACACCTTTCAAAATTAGCCTTTTAATGTTAGTATTTTTTTTTTACTATTATTTAATGTGTAGAGATTATGGATTATTTTCCAGTTAGAATGAGATAGCGACGAAATTAGAAATGTTCAGCTGAACAAGTTGTGATCAGGCTTAGATTATTAAGTAAGTGTCTCCTATATTCTAATGATACTAGATTCTTGTTAATTGATGTGTACCAGCGGAAACAAGAAAAGGTAACTTACTTTCAACATATCATGAACTCTGCTCAGTTGTTTGTTGAGACGAAGGTTGTGGTCATCCACAACTTCTTTCTTAGCTTCTACTAATTCTTTCTCCATTTCAATTTCTTCACCATAGGAAAGGCTGCTACAACTGTCTGTACCAGCATCACGGATTTCTGCCAACTGACGATACAAGTTTCTAAAAAAAAAAAAAAAAAAAAAAGAAACTTCAGAAATGTAAACTTAAAAAAAATACTGCTTAGAAAAATATAGGAATTCTTTGATTAATACTGCTAATCATTATCATCATTTTGCGGCCTCGCCTGAGATTCAAAATCTTGTCAGTAGCTGAATACTTGATGCTTCGTCAGAGCTACCAAGGGTGTTTTTATCGTGACACCATCACTAGATGGGTTGCCTACCATGGTTTAAGAGAGGCCCATTCACCCTCATTGAGAGAAGGATATCCAGCGCCAGTTTCCCAACCTGGTATTTTTTACAACCTCGCGGTAAAAAAAAGATATTATACATAAACTACTGCTTGTAGAAAACAGTAATTTTTGAAAGGATTTTTTCTTCTTATTATAACGTCGGTAGCAACACCTGTTCCTCTTTGGTCATTAAAGATATTATACATAAACTACTGCTGCTAAAGTGTACATTAGTAACTATAAAGAAAATTGTTTTTCAATTACTATGATTAAACTGAACAATATTTTAGCACACTAATCAAATTTTGGTAGATAAAAATTTTAGCACAGTAATCAAATGGATGTGCATTGTGGTGCAATAGATATCAACTCGGAATGACAAATCGGGGAGCCGAGTGAATTCCAGTTGAATTTCTTGCATTCACTTATGCACAAATACTCCTGGGAAAAGGTATTAATCCATCTCTTCCCTCCAGTTATGGGTTAAATAATAAGACAGATTGGGTTCTATAGCCTTGGCTGGTAACCAGTCTATCACAGAAAGCAATGGCAACCTACTGCAGGATAAATCTTCTGCCCAGTCAGTCATATCTCTTTTGAGACATGATCGCCCTAAGCGTGTATCACATATGGCACTTAACAGACTGAATCAAAAACATATTAATCAAATACACATTAATCAAGAGATGCCTGTATGCTATTTTAATTTTATCAAGAATTGTAAATAAAATATTTGTAATATGAATCAAGATAAAAAACCCCAAATAATCTATATGTATAAAACTGTCAATATGTCTTCAAAAAGTGTTGTGAATTAAATTTGAAAACAGAGGAAATAATGGTATCAATACTGAACTTAATATATGAGATGATTAAGACAATCTTTTTTAATTCACAATAAGAAAGGGTAAAAAAAAAAAAATTCAAGATTTTATTGAAAAGAAAGGAACATTTTTTAAAAAATTTTTTTTACTGAGGATAAATTGGTAAGGTTTTTTCTTTCTCCATTTTATATCTATTTCGCTTTCATCTTTTAACAAATTTGGTTGATAGATTCAATACGTTGCTGTTTCAAATGTTTAAAAAAATACTGTTAAACTTCTTTTAAGTAATTTCTTTCAATGAAACGAGGGAGGAGGGGGGTATCTTTGTTTGCTTTTGGTTTTCTAAATTGGGAAAATCATTCGTGTTGAACTCTTTTTCTATTTAATTCAGACATTTCTTCCTTCACTTCCTTAAAACTAAGCTCTGTTCTAATTATTGGGATTTCCTGAACAAATTCTTTCATTTATTTAGAGAAACAAAATTATTCACTGATGCAACTTCGCAGACTATATTTCCAGTGACTTCAGGTATTGGATCAATAAACATTTTCAATGGCATTTCTTTCATAATTTGACCAAAATTCTATAAGAAAAATTACAAGTTAATGTAATGACCACAGAAACAATGGGCACATTTCAAAGTAATTTTAAAACCGACAAGCATTTTGAAATAATTCCAATTACAGTTGTAGTATGCAAAAAAGATCACGGATTATTAGGGATTGATGTATTAAAAGTAGACACAGCGAGACTAATCAATTCCTTGGAATCAGAAGGAAATGCAGTCGGATTGTTGAAAGGCAATAAAGCAAACATTTGGCCAAAAGAAAACTATCGCACAAAGAATATAGAGTCATGAAAAAATTTCAGTTCCTATCCTTCCTTTGATAGTAGCAAAATTAAACAAAATGATACAAGGTATACTAGCACTATTTACATTATTCAAACTATTGTCCTCATCTTTGTTGTCATTTTTACGACGTTTCAGCCGTTGTACACTCTGGCCTTCTTCAGGTGCTAGGAATTTCAAATCGAACCCTCTATTACGATCACTGGGTATATCATTCTCATTCTTTGTGCGAAGCTAACTTCTGGTAGTCACGAGTTATCTCCCTTTAACTTAACTCTTTAAGTTACTTGTATTGAACTCACAACTCTTTGGGTCAAATCAAGGGAACTAACCAATGTCTATATCCACTGGGCCATGTATCCTTGAGGAAAACAGCAAGTGAATTTCTGGGACTTATAAATCTAATGTTTCAGTAATCATTTTTTACCAGAGTTCATATTGCAATTTTTTTTTTTTTGATGTTAATGATTTTCTCTAGTATTATTATTTTTTTTTAACCAGAGCTCATATTGCAATCTTTTTGATGCTAATGATTTTCTCTAGTACTTCGTATTACTGGTTCTCATATTGTATTCATTTTTATGCTTGGTCGGCTTAGATTTTTGCAGCCTAGCATATGCACTGATTCCTTAAGTTTACGTAGTTTCCAGTAGGGTTCTCTGTCTATAATTTCAACTTCATCCCATAAAGTGTGGTGATCCCCTTTCTTCCTCTATATGTGGTCAGCTATGCCTGATTTTTCTATTCCTCTCATGTTACGGCCTTGCATTGTTCTTGTAGCCTTACCTTAAGGGGGCAGCCCGTTTCTCTTTTATATTTCTTTCTACAGCTACATGGAATGGTGTACACACAGTCCCTAGTCATGTCATCCTCTGTTGTGGGGGGGTCTTATTTGGGAGAGGTACCTGCAAAGTGTAGATCCTTTGTATTCCCTCCAATGTCCACTTCATATAGGGGTAGACAGACTGTTATCTGAAAGTTGTCATCCACATGCACCCTCCCTTCCACATTCATTGGAGTTGTTGTCATGTACCCTGGAGAACTGTTATGCTGTAGGGTACTGCTTAAACTGACCATTTCCTGTTCGTATGTCTCGGGGTCACCACTTATGATTTTGCTTGATGTTGCAGGCAACAGAAGATTTCTTTCTTTACATTGTATGGGTGGTAGGAGTTAAAGTGGAGGCACTGTCCGGTGAATGTTGGCTTGCAGTATATGGATGCCTTGAATCCCCACTCTGTTCAAGCTATTAGCACATCCAGGAATGCCAGTTTGTTGTCGCTCTCTTTTTTCATAGTGAACTGTATCGGTGATCTTATTGAGTTCATATGGACCAGTCGCGTCTGAACCTCCTCCTGTTGTGGCTAGAGTATGAAGATGTCATCAATGTATATCAGCCAGACTGTTGGCTTTAGAACTGTGGATTCTAATGCTATTTCTTCAAAGTATTCCATGTATATGTTAGCCAGTGATGGTGATGATAGTGATCCCATTGCTAAGTCTTCATCCTGTCGATATATGTCTGATCCCAATCCGAAGTGTGTTGCTTGTGTGCAGAAAGTCAGCATTTCCACCAGGTTATCTAGTGAAACACTGGTACGTTCTCCTAGGGATGAGTTCGAGGTCAGTCTTTCCCTGACTACCGATAGTGCCTCCACCGTGGGTACCCTTGGAGAATAGACTTACCACATTTAGGTTCATCATCTGGCTGTATTAGATGTGAGCATCTTTGATAAGTTACACAAAGTGGTTGGAGTTTTGAACATATGATGGTGACTTTCCTATCAGTGGGTCAATTATATGTACAAGGATTTGATTTGATTTGGGAATTACAGCATATCGACTGCAATGGGTCATTAATGCCAACAAAATTTTATTATTGGTAATATTTTCATAAATCTATTTCTGGAAAAAAAATTTCTTTTGAAAGTTCTGTTTCTGGTAATAGTTTTCTTTCAAGTAATATTTAATAATCTTTTTTTAAAAATGTAAAGCTGATAATATATATTTTCTTTTTCCAAAAATATATATATTGCAATATTTATTTTCCAAAAAAGCATTGTATTTTGTTTTTTTTAGATTTTTCTGTAGATCCCATTTTCTTTAGTGAAATTTATGATGTTACTTGTATTAGTATTTTTGAATAGATCCTTTAGGTTATCCAATTTGTAGTATTTGCTACGGATTCGTCGGAGATTATGGCAATCCTGTGCAGTTATTTGTTTAGATTACAGCAAGTGTGTTAAATCAAGAATTTTACAACATCCCTTTAGCCATACGTATATATTTTTTATTACTTTAAATGTTATACTTAGTGAATACACATGTTTTTTATGTCTACAGGCTTTCATGCATTTAAGAGTCTTCTGGTAGGGTTCATATCTGCATCCACTTATGGAGGAAACCACCATCAACTGGTGTGCTGTAAACCACTCAGCCCCTGTAATCTTTCACAGCCAGCTGGGTTCCATTACTATTTTAAGAAATACATATATATATTTCAATTAAAAAAAAAATTACATTTTAGTCAAAGAAATTGACTTTTTTAAATTCATTAATTATTCCTACATTTTCCCCAAATACATTGATTGTATGCTTACAAATTATCTACAGATCTAATAATGGTTTTGCTGGGTGTGAAAAAGCTGTGCTGTTCAATGTCAATAACAGCAAACACTTGACTGGCTTGGAATATGCATGCTACAAACAGTATTTAGCCACTGACAACTTTCTTATTCCCTTCAGAGCCAGGTTGTTGCAAATTGAATGGCTACGTTTTTAAGCAATGATTTTTTTTCTGAAGACCAAGAAGCAAAAATAGTGACATGATTATTTTACAAACTGAAAATTGCATTTACCTGTTTTCTGTTGTCAAATCTTCGATAATTTTCTGCAGTTCCTGGACATGCTGTACAGCTGCTAATTCTGATGGAGATGGAGTACGACTTTCCTGTAAATGTAGAATAGAAATACATGAACAGTTGGCATTGTTGTGGAGAAAAAACTTTTGGCAGAAAATGTTACTTGAAAGGTCAGCATTTTTGGGTGAACCTGATTAGATTTTTGAAAGAATATAAGTAATATAATAATAATAATCCACTGTAGATATTTACTAAACTTAGCTTAATCTGGCACAAGGCCACAATAGTCAGCACCCAATAAGGATTATACTGTCTAACAATAGTTTGTGAGAGTACTTTGATAGTTATCATTTAATGGAAAATAAGATTTAAAAGACAGTTGCTGACACAGCAAATTTAGCAGTGTGCATTGCATTTTATATTGACATCTCAGCTGACATAGATTTAAACAAACATTTGTTGTGCATTGTTGTGATGTTTTGGACAGGTTTTAACCAGGATAGTTTACTCATATATGACATTATTTGTAAATAAATCATATTGCCAACATGAGACAAGATTTTTTATTTTTTATAACCCCCACCCCAACAGTAAAAGTACATATGAAATAAATGACTACCCTGCTTTCCGAGTACCTCTTTTAATCCAGACATAATCCTGAATGAACAGACCAACTGGGAAACTGTAAAATTCTTCTAATGCTAAACAACTGCTTAAACCATCCTCAAGTTGATCTGTTGTGTCAGCCTAACATACACTACCGGCCATAATTATTAGGCAACCCCTGTTTTTTTAAAAGAAATGATGTATTTTATACTATTTTTAGTATTTATTGCCAAATGAAAATAGAATGGTTCTTTTGTTATTATTACTTTGCAAAATTTTACGAGGCAAGGAAGCAAAGATGAACTCATCTGAATCATCCTAAATTTTCTTCATTCTTTCATTGATGAAACTGCAATATAGGTAATTATTAAATATTTATAAATTCATTTGATGCACATGTTATCATGCAGTATTAACAAAAGAACCATTCTATTTTCATTTACAATTATTTACTTGGCAATAAATATTCAAAAATAATATGGAATACATCATTTTTTTAAAACACTGGGGGTTGCCTAATAATTATGATCGGTAGTGTATATATGCCAGACTTACTATCAAAGTGGGCATTTCTTGTCCAAGTCCCAGCAAAAATAAATACTGCCCCTTTATGAAAGTGAAGCATTATTCACTTTTCATAAAAGTTGCCTATTTAAACACTTAATAAAAAATTTAATACAAGAAATATCTGCTTAATTTAAATTTCTAACAGTTCCAATGCTTTAAAGATATTAGCTAATCATAATTAATGAATCACAAATACATTATTAAATTATTACATGACTGCTGCTAAAATGGTTCATCTGGTAGAATTTTGGAACCAAATGTGTTTCATAATCAGTAGGCTACTTGTAACTGACACCGAGACCAATTCAATAGGAACATTTTGAAAAGAAAGTAATAAAAAAAAAATACATTGAACCTCAGTAGAATTGGAATGAAAAAGTTAAATATTTGGTTGACACAGTCAAATACAAATTTTTAATCAGTACAAGGCTTAAAAAGATAAGAAACAAGGAATAAAATAGTTCCACCATTTCTTTTTACATTTCACAAGAATGATCTTTTCTTTCTCAAACAAAATCAAACACATTTTCATATTTTGTTAATCAAATACTGATTATTTAAAAACATATTTTTCAGAATTATTTTCATCCTTTATATTCTAAAAATTACCAGATGGAAAAATCTATTTCTTTATTTGATTTGCTAATTTATTTTTCTTTCAATTAGTGTTAATATATTGTGAGCTTATCGATACTCTATCACTTTTTCATGTCAAATGTTCAGTCATATGAGCCCCATTTTTTAGTTTCCCCGTTCAGACCTTTACAGCAATGACATGCCAGGCAACTTACACAGTAACTCATTTCCTTTGTGTACCAAATGTGAGAAGCAAGTTCTACTTAGACAGATTTTCTCTTTGTTGAACAGGCTCCTACATGGGGTTTCTATGAAGAAAATAAATCTGAACTTCTTCAGATCAATGTTCCATCATTATCTATTCTCCTTATCCTCACACTCTTCATGTCTTAACACATATTTCATTTACATCACGTGTCTCATCCATCATTAGCATTTTAAAATGAAACCATCTACTTTGAATGTCTCTCAAGCCTTGTATTGGGTGAATTCTAGTATAAAAAAATATTAACTCCACATATATAAAATGCAATGTACATTGATGTGCCTAAACTCATGGGATAGTTGCTTCGTATTCTGTATCAACAGCTGTTCCCCATCTCCATGATAATTGTTGGTGCAATATCGTGAATGTCAATAGAACTTTCCATCTCATCCCATGAATGCCTGATTAGACTCAGGTTGGGTGTTAGTATGACCATTTGTCAGAAGTCTCCGGAATGCTCCTCAAACCAATTCAGGGTAACTTGGACAACTGATGGTACCTTATCCTACTGAAATAAACCATCACTGTTTGGGTATATGTAATCCATTAATGGATGAAAATGGCCATAAAGCAGTGTAATGTAGCAATAACTGGTCAGTGATGGGTTTAAGTAGACTAGCAGTTTCATATACTGACACCGTTATGGAATTTTCATCAGCCTGTAGGAGACGTCCCAAACACTTCCACCAGACAACTTGAACTGTGACTCACTAACCACATCACACTTTACCAGTCCCTCTAGGTTCCAAGTAATGATCTCCCAAACCCCAGATGAGTTGCTGTGACTTGGGTGGGTCTTCAGCTCCCCTATATCTTATAAAAACTAAAGAACACTGGATATAAATCTGGTACTTCCTACATTGAATGTGGATGGGATTTTAGCCAACATTGCCTATTTCATCATATGGAAATACTTGATACAAATAATAACTGTTGGAACTGTTACTAGTAAAATTGCTTAGGGATGATTTTTCTCCTCTCATTATGGAGAGTCACAACCTGAGGACCTCACTATGTTCTTCAATCTTAACTATTAAGACTAGTTTACTTCTGACAAGAAATATATAACTCCATTCTTGATGTGTCCAATACTTTTCTAACATATTAATCTGGTTTACATTCACTTTAAAAGAAATGGTTTGGTTGCTTTTGTTTAGTGGCATATCAACACCTCTATGGGTTATTTTATGCTTTTAATTACAGATATTTTGTACATAACTTAATACTTTAAGGGTAAAGGTATGTATTTTAGATATATATTTAGAAGATTATAAAAAGTAATATTGGTAATTTAAATATAGAAATGTATTTTATATTTATTTAATGTTGCATTGATTGTCGTTTTGCTATAGAATTGTATTGTTGCTCATTTTATTATAAAAATGTACTGTTGATTTTTGTTTGGTGGGGTTCACTATTTGCCCATAGTTGGGACCCTAACAGGTACTGCCACTCCAGGTCAGAGTAAACCTGGGAACAATAGCAATTAAGAGGTGGTTTCACGCTTCTCAAAACCTTCAATCCCCTGATCAGAAGCCTTGCTGCTAGATGTAGTTTAGCGTCATACCCAGGACAATTTAAAGGAAATAAGAAACTTTTTAATGTAAAAGTGAAAAGTCAGATTCCTTCCTGTATTATTCATTTCTATAAGATATGGAGATGAGAAATTTTGAATGTGCCTTTTGTGATCAAATTTCAAATAGTCAATGAATTCTAGTTTTCCTGTTTATGCCTCATGTGTTAATTATTTAATTCTGTTCTTTTGTATATTTAAGTCAGGAAAAAGTGAAAATATTTTCAAAATCTCAAATTTTGCATGTGTAGAAATACCAAAAGTACTTTTGTGGGGACGAGAGGTATATTGCATAATTGTAGATGTAAGTTCATTGTAGAAGGATGCGAAATCATTATATTTTCACCTTAATGAATAACTTTCTCGCTTCATTAAAACTCCATTCTTTAAGCTGGCAAATAAACTGTAATAACTGTTTTTTGTATCCCCCCCCCCCACTCCCACACCTCCTTTTATAAAAAAAAATCAGTAAAACAATTATTAGTCCGAAGAAGTTCCATTTTGGAACAAGACATGTCACTAATAATTTTTTTTCATTTTATCATTCCCTCTCAGTCTGATATAAGTGCACACACACACACACACACCTCCTGTCATGCTCAGGGAGTTTGGATTATTATTTTTGTTTTTTATTACGTCTTTAGGTAAGATACTCAATAGTAGGTACATCAATATATATGTTGCTGTCATTTTAGACACCATCTCGATTTTGCTGTCATTTTTATGGCATGCGCCCACTCATTTAACATATTATCTTTTGTGCAGTTATTAAAAGAGAAAAGAATATATAATTGTGTAGATTTCCTTGTGAAGAATACAGATTAATGGAGTGACAAGTGGAAAGACAAGGGGATGATAAAGAAAGGAGGAAAACAATAAGAACCTTGCTGTGTCGACTGGTAGTGACAAGAACATTGTCTGTCTGGAGGGACTTGGTGCTCGTTTGTCGTAGCTTGTTGCTCTCTTCTTCATTATTGCTGCACAGACGGGCAGGTGCACTTGAAGCGCTGTCAGAGCCATGACTCATTGTCAATCGTGATACTTGGTCTTCATACATTGTTGACCTACGAGTTGATGTCGATCTGTATTAGAAAAAAGGAATAAAGAAAACATTGATAGCTGTGTGTGTGTGTGTGTGCAAAAATTATATAACTAAAATATATCTATAAAAGAACAATAAGAATAAAGGAAACTTATCTTAGCTGACGCATTTCATTCACGGATGGACTTTATCACAAAAAGGATCTTATACAATGTATCAAATGCCTTAGTTATGTGGCAGGTGAAGGAGTCACCACTGTAGTCGTAGGGACGGTCAATTCGCAACATAGCCGACAATCCCCACAACTTAAGGTTTTATCAGAATCATCAGAAGGTTATCAAAAGGTGGATTAGTGGAAGAATAAAAGTATACCTTTTGTATGTTTAAATAGAAATTTATGAATAGAAAAGAATAACATGAATTGGTAGAAATTAATGTTCAATGAGAAACAGTATTAAGAAATTAAGGGTATCAAGAGTTCGTCATAGTAACTTGTATGTAGTTATGAACATTATCGTTGGGTAGGAATGTTTTTGAAGTATTTGTTTGGTTGTCATGTATAAAAAAGAGGTGAGTGGTGAGAGAGAAAGATAGAGACAATAATAGCGATCTGCTTGACGTTTGTCAAGGGAAGTGTTAATTATGCTCATAATCTCTCTGGTGACAGGCGAGCTTGGCCCATCTTTTATTTCATTTGTGGAGCTTGAAAAAATCATTTGGGAATTCACTCCCAGATGTGATTGTGGCCTTTCTATTTGACAATGAACAAACTTTGTATTGGCTTGCAAAAGAATTTGTTACTGATAACTGAAGATTTGAATTTTGTTTTTAGATGTTTCCTAGTTTTCTACTGGCCGAAAAACATTTCGCATCAAGGTGTGAAATTTTGCAAGTTTTGTGTGCGTTAAGCAAAGTTTGTAAATTCAAGTCTCTTATTTCCTAACAAAATCAATGTGTCAGCATTTAGCATTTGAATTTTAAATCTTGATCTTGTTTTGTTCACTACATATATACATAGAAATAAATCTAAACACAATTTTAATCTAAAGAATATCACACTTATTAAAAGAGAAATTAACTTACTCTTTTTTTTTTTTTTAAATCGGTATCACCCCAAGCAAGGCAGTAAAGCTGCTAAAACGCAAGGGGTTACAGGATGAGGAAGAATTAAGAACAGAAACATCAATAATAAGCAAAATGAGAAATGAGTAATCAGGAGGACAGTAGACAGCAATTGACATTGCATTTAAATTTTTGCAGATTAAAGTTGGCTGGAAAGCATGGAGCAAGAAGGGAGTTCCACAAGTGAGAGGCATGAGAAAAAAAACTGTTAGCATAGAACTTACAACCACATCTAGCTACATATACTTAAATGGAAAATTCTTGTAAGTTTTGTTATCAAATCTTATCAAAATAAAAATCTGGGTCTTGGATGTTTTCAAATATCTCTATACCTGAAAGAATTACTTTATCCCAAGTCAACAAACATGACGATAAAATTGTTAAATTCATAAACTCCTGTTATTTAAAAACATGTCATACATAAATTTATGCAATACTAAAATAATCTAAATATTAACTGCATAAAAAAATTCAACAACATCATTTACTCACTTTTATTTATTACACATTAAATTATGTCACTTAGCATCCTCCATAGTTTATGTAGATTTTTCAATTAACCTCATGAATATTTATGAGTGCCTCCTAACTTTAAAAATTTTGAAAAACTATCAATATTTTTGTTTTTGTTTACAAATCCTTGCTGCAAAATAAAATCTTTACATTTGCCTTAAAGTTCATCAGAGGATGAAATATGTTGGATAAGATAAATTTTCCTTTTATCTTTCATCACAGACTGACGTGTGTGTGTGTGCGCGCACCCTGCATTGAGAAAAAATAAACAAAGAAAATAAAAACAATGATTTCAAAGGAACTGGATTGAAGCAGATGTTACTATTTCTAGTAATACCAAAATATTATTCTCGTAGAATGTATCAAACTATTAGATTGACTCATAAGTAATTTCCATTTTAGGGAACCAATTGCAATGATGAATGTATCATCATCTGAACTACTCATCATATATGGCAGTTAAGAATAAATTTGGAGTGCACTAACATGTTTTAATTTTTGCACGGCAGTTGCAGTGTATACAGTGGGTTAAAGGGAAAGTGTTGTGTTTGTTAATGACAATGCAAAGCTGCATGCAGCAGGAATATTACAGGAAACAATTTGTGGAACTAAAGTTGGTCTGTTCTATGCCAACCACTATTTTCACTTGACCTTGCACCAATCGATTATTCCTTTTCTTTTAAACCATTGCAAAACACAATGGAAAAACGTTTTCTACTGAAAACCAGATTCAAGATTTTCTTAAAAACATTTTCAAGTGAAAAAACCGTGAGATTTTACTAAAATGACATTGAAGAGTTGCTTGACAAGTGGCAACAAGCCCATTGCAAATAATGGGCATAACTGAATAAAATGTCATTGTATTTTTTTTAGATTAAAGTCCATAAAGTTAAACAAACATTATTTATGATTCAACCTAATATTTTCTTTTTACAACCCCTTACCCCAAAGATTATTTTATGCATACCTATGAAGAGCATCTATAACTGCCCATATTACTATTATTATATGGATCATATATGTCATATTTTTTTTTTTTAATCGTTTCACCCCGAACAAGGCGGTAATGCCACTGATGTGCAGGAGGCTACATAAGTGTAAAAAGATTAATTAGAAGAGAGTGAAGAGGAAGACGAACCAGTTAGAAAGGAGCAATAGAAAGAGGAGAATGCAGGTGTGATGACAGTTTTAAAGTTGGAGAGAAAGGAAAGGATATACGGGATGGAGAAAGAACTAGAGTTAAGTGGTTAAGAGATGAGTATTGACATTGCATTTAAATTCCTGGAGGTTGTAGCCATCAGGAAAGCAAGAATATAGAATCGAGTTCCACAGGTGGGAAGTGCGAGAGAAGAAGCTGCAGGAGTAGAATTGTCGTCTGCATTTGCCTAACCTCACTGTGACTGGGTGGGACCCAGTTCCCAATCTGGTTGCACGAGTAAACACCTGTTGAGGAGGCACTGTGACTTAAGTTCGTCCAAGCAGAAGCCATGAAAGTATTTATAGAACAGACAAAGGGAGGCCACATTTCGTCGGCGGGGAAGTGGCTGTAGTGGAGCCACCAGGTCAGTACCTATCACATTACTGATTCTCCTTTGGAGCCTGTCGAGAACACTGAGGTGAACGGCAGGGGCACCTGACCATATATGGCACTAGTACTCCATGCACAGACGAATGGTTGACTATACAGGATGGATTCAGGCGCAAAAAACATCCTGGCCCGACACAGTGACCCAACCTTCTTAGCAGTGGATTTAGCTATGGACTCAATGTAGTGGTTCCATTTGAGATCAGAAGAGAGGGTAATGCCAAGAAGGCGCAAAGTATTGCTCTCAGGGAGAATCGCTTGGTCAATGCTTATGGGAGGCAGGAGAGGTTGCCTGTGATGATTGACAGACAACAGCTTGGTCTTAGACGCATTGAAATTAACAAGCCACCTCTTGCCCCAATTCATCACAGAGTGTAGATCCCATTCAAGGTCAGCAGCGAGGTTATGTTTGTCTGCCACGATGGGTTTCTTCGACGGGTTTCTTACTGATCTATTAAATATATACCATACGGCATAAAAGATTATCAGTTGCATTTTGTGTTTCAGATGATACAAGTCTTGACATTCTGGTAATTTTAAACTGTAACTTAAAAGTGCTGAAGACTTTGAATAGTGGAAGGGAATGAAACAATATCTGATTATATTGTCTCCAAACTGATTGAAACATTTTAAATGTGGCAATTTGAAATAAAGCCCAGAAGTATACCGTTTTATAAACTGCAGCGTACCAGGAAAAAAAGATATAAAAAAAGATATATATATATATATAAAAAAAGGAGCTTCCACTCACGTTGTGTCACTGCTACAGCTACTGTTGCAATTATCAACAGGCAGGTATTTCACACGTCGTTTGTGTCGATGTTTCTTGCTGAAGTTGTTCCTCATGGTTACCAAGAAAGCTTTCATATCCTGTTTAGTGCTGGCCTGTAGTAAAAAAAAAAAAAAATGGATTTGATTCCACCTTGATAAAAACTGTGCAGAATATTTTAAGTTTCAAAGCAGATGTTAAAAGAGCTTATGAAACGTATAGCAGATCTTGTAACTGAATTGCTATAATCTGAGAATGTTGCCAAGGGAGGGAACTTGAATGTAATTTTATGAATGCATACAATTTAATAACTTTTTTTTATAGGTAATGGGCGCTTATATATATATATATATATATATATATATATATACATTAACATTATGGTATGTAAACTACTTGAGCATGCACTTGCGCGCACACACACACACACACATAAAAGTTTCCAGTGTTTTTTATTAGAAAAAAATTTAAAAAACAGTTCTTTTATATTTTTAGTTTCCAGTTCAAAAAAACAAAAAAAAAAAGCAAGGGGAAGGGCTGGAAACGTTTGTAAACCCCTTTCCAAAGTACTTAATGTTTTCTGCTTGAATCCTTTTAAGTATCACTAGTCATTATCAAGAATATTGATGTTATCCATTACAATAGAGAATTTCAGTACTGAACTGTTTAGTAATATCAATCCTCCTATATGATGAAGAGACTTAAAGTAGCAGAAACGTGGTTCTACAGAAGGATGCTGAGAATACAATAGACCAAATATGTGAGCAACAACAAAGTTCTAGAGACAATGGAAGAAAGAAAGGATGCTTATACTTAGAGAAAGTTGAAATTTTTAGTGCATATAATAAGGGAAAAGGGCTTAGAAAATCTTACACTCAAAGAACATACTCAAAGACTTACACTCAAAGACTTACACTCAAAGAACATACTCAAGGCAAGAGGGACAAAGTTAAACAGTACATAACCTACTTAACAAGCTTGTGTAAATGGTTGGCAGAACAGAGTTTAAGAAAGACAGCAAAAAGACAACATTTACCAAAAGAGCCTTAAATGATAGGAAGTTGTGAAGAACCATAATCGCCAACGTCCTGAATGAACATTTTACATAGAAGAAAAATTTGACAAATATGGATAAACATGCTCACAATAAGACTGAGTGTCAAAAGGAGGGTTTTTATTCTTGACACGGGTATTATTTTGATTACCTTCATCCTTCGGCAATGTTTATTGTTTTAAAAAAGTGATGATTTAAATTGTAATAAAATTTAAACGTATGAAAGTGAATTTACACATTTTCTTTGTAGTCGAGAATTAACAACAAAAGTAATAAACACCGTTTATTTATTAGATTATTTATGGTTGGCAAAACATTGGCAAATTGATTCAAGCTTTATAAAAAGGCATTTTGTTATTGTTGGTTTGCATATTTTAAAAATTTGGCAAACGTTTATAAATTTATGAATAATAAACGTAATCACATTTATTTCTTTATAAATTGATAAGTGATAAATATTGCATGGCATTCATTAGTTGTAATTGTATGAATTTTTATAATGTTGTAAATATAAAATTATTCATGTAAATAAACAATCTAATAGTGCTTAATATTTTTGTTGTATATTCTCAACAACAAAATAAATGTATAAATTCACTTTCATCATGTGTTTAGGCTTTATTCCAATTCTTATCATTGCTTTTTAAAACAATAAACATTGCCAAGGAGTGAAGGTAGTTAAAATTGGTGTTATGAGAAAACCTGTCCTTTTGACACTACATCTTATGGTGGGCACATTTATACATGTTTGCCAAAAGTATTGATTTTAATGTAAATGTACATATAAGCAAGTAACATAAAATGTCAAAAAGCTTTTAACTTTTTAATTCCCTTTCATTTATTTGCTTCCCCGATGGCTACAATCTCTAAGAATTTAAATGTAAAGTCAATAGTCATCTCCTATCTCACTAACCTGCATCCTCTCTCTCACGCTCCTTTATCCGTCCACTCCACTCTCATCATTATTCTCATCTTTCTCTTACCCACTTCCTGACACTCACTATAACCTGTCACTCTTTCTCATAACTTTCCTCCTATTTAACTCTCTGCAAAACAGTGACAGTAAAATGCCTTGCTTGGGGCGATATGATTATAAATAAAAAAAAGAAAAGAGAATAAAAAAACTAAATCTAAAATATATAAATTTGAAATGTAAAAGAAAAAGTTAGTTGGTTAAGAGTCACCTTTTTGATAATACCTAAGGACAAAGATATTAAATTTAAAATAAAATTTGAAAAACTTTAGTATTCTGGAGACTGGCAACTGGCATGGCTACTGTGTTTGCCTAACATGAGCCAATTTATGGGATATAAGGAAAATGTCTATTCTCGTGCACTTACAAATAAGAAAGCTGTAAAGAGCTACCAAGTCAGTATGGCTCAACATCTCTCCAGAGGTCTTCTGACCGGTTGATATCATGTTGAGTTATTGCACTGTGCCAGATTAGTGATGATCCTGCACAATAATTTGGCTACTATTTTGCTTGTTTTTAACTTTTTCAAACCCTTCAACTTGAAATAAAACTCATCACTTGATAAGACACAAGAAGTGTTGAAACAAAATGTTATAATTTCTGAATAAATATTATTAGCTCTACTTTGTATTGAGCACTTTTTTAAGAATAGTGTTTCTTTGGATATGGAAAATTATTCCATCCATACGTACCCTATACTTGGAGATATATATATATATATGATAGAAGTAGGAAGAGTTTGTCAAATGTAAAGCATGTTTTACATATGCAGTTTGCATTTCATACAAATACAATCAGTAAATAAACATTACATATGCAAAAACTGTGTCTCTGTTATTAGTTCTAAAATATATGTAATCACTAGAACAACTTACAACAGCACAGAATTCTTTCAGGGGATGTTTCAGTTTGTGTTTGCCCTTTGTCTTTCCCAAGAAGAAGCACTGTTGACACATGTCAAAGTTGAAACATTTTAGACACCGATATCTGCCCAAAAGAGAAAGAAAATATGATAGTCAACAAATTACAAGTGTAGGTATTTGTTGGAAAGACACTGATTTTATTACAAAACTACTTTTCTGAATGCTAAATAAGGATAGAGCTCATGCTAAAAAAACTTGCAAGATATGCAATGCAATCTAAGAATGTTTTCTGATAATCAGTAAAATGCTAATTCATTCCCTCAGAAAGTATTGCAGCCTAATTTTATGGTGGATAATAACAATAAATATAGAAATGGTTAAATTTTTTATACGTACTTTTACAGTACCTAATATTTATATACTTATTGTAATAGCATTTTTTGTCGTAATTTTGGCATTTTTTTTTAATAACCATAAAACTAAGAAATTTCAACTTGTATTCATGAAAGCTATTAATGAAACAAGTTCGTGTCAAATTTTTCCTAAAAAATTCCTAAAATTTCCTGGGTTGCATAATTCATTTACATAACTAATTTAAAATTTTAAATGATACTTTTTATCTTACTGCTAAAAATGTAATGGAATGTAATTTGCTTATTTTTATATCAATGAGTGAATGAGATAAACAATCAGCAAAGTGGAACACATCACTTTCTACCTTTATTCATCATGTAGATAAGTTGCTTTTCAAGACAATCCCACGTAAGTAGCCACCTTGTTGAACATGCATGACTGAATTTAAATTCTCAAGTTTTCTACATATATACATTTCATTAAATATTTAATTTAATAAACAAACAATAAAATATTTGCATTATTATTTATATCATTTACAGTCAAACTAATGTCCTCATCATTGTAATCATAATATTTCAGCCATAATGACCTTGACACTTCTTCAGGTGTCTATCACTCTAGGTAATCTTCAAGGAATTTCAAATTAAACACTTTAATCTAGACTAGGATTAAAGTGTTGGTTCATGAATTTGGTGGCATAGTAATTTTGAGTTCAATTTCCAGGTCAGGTAGTACAGACTCAAATTTAGTGAAAAAAGGATGAGCAATATCATCAGAATTTCCCTAGGCATGGACAGTGGAACAAGAACAATCTCTCCCTGTAGATTAAGTAAAGGATTCAGTTTGAAATTGACTAAAGGTTATCTGGATTGACCTACAACTGAATTGAAGAAAGTTGCAAGGTACAATGGCTGAAATGTAACGACAATAAAGATGAGGATATTAGTCCAATTGTAAATAAAGTAAATAAATAAGTCCTGAAACCAAAAATTTAAGACAAAAATATTTGCATTAATAAGGTGCATTATTTCTATTAACATTAAATTTGTCATAATTTGACCATCTTATAAGTAACACCAGAATTTTCTTTGTAAAGAATGCATTCAAATATATGCATTTTAAATAATCTATGAATGGCTGAGAATTTTTTGAAGTGTTTTATTTGTATTTTTGATAGCTTCTCTTATGCAGTATTCTTGTTTAAATATCTGTTTCATATTGAAAAATATAATAGACATTAAGTTAATAAGTGTGAGTGTGTGTGTGGTGGTGATGTTCAAAGCATAGCTTGGATGTGGCACAAGATCAAAAGTATGGGGCACCCAGTGAGGATCAAACTCACTACTCAACTATAATAATTCTAGCGTGACAATTATTGCTAATTATTTCACCAACCCGAAGTGCCTGTGTTAGTGCATGTGTGTGTCTCACTTTCACTCCCCAGAATGTAAATAAATTAATTTAAATAGTTCATGGGCTTATTATTTTATCAATTCAAAAATATTTCTTACCACTATAAATGTTACTTTGAGCACTTCCATGTGGTTTAATAGTTAGCAAGTTTGTCTTGCTAAATCAATTATGAGTGAATAGTAAGTTTGATCCTCACTAGGTGTCTCATACTTACTTTTGGCCTTGTGCTACATCAAAACTATGCTTAGAAAATCCCTAGGTTACCTCATACTTCTGACCTTAGAAAAACATTATAAACATTAGTGTACTTACTCAAATAATGTTCATAGTAATAAGAATGAAATAGTCTCTCTATTGAAATTAGTTTAATCTCTTTAAGCTGCAATCTTTGAGAGTTTACAGAAAGATAATCTTTATTCTTAAAATCATAATAGTTAATTTTTCTTTGTATGGCTCATTTAAGTATACCACAAGTTAAGCTTAGGTATTGTTCTTGCTGTAAATTTTCAAAATTCTTCTTTAATCCTCAATATTTATCACCATTTCTGTTTGTAGAAAACATTAGAACCAGAAACATTGTTACTGATTATCAAAAATTCTTAGTTAATTGATCATCAATTAACTGTAAAATATAGGAATTAAAATTGAGGTATATTAAAATATTCTTTCTTTTACATCAATTAAAAATGAGTAAACATGACTATCATTACACATTATATTCTGCTCAAAGATTTTATTAATGAGAAATTAAAAAAAAAATAAGTAGAGTATATGATTTTTATTTATCTTAAAAAAATATCAAAATCTCACTGGATTCATTCATAATATCTGCTGTATAAGATAATATATATAAATTCTATATATCAAACTAATGGGGGTGTAATTGAATTTTTTTTTCTTTTTTTAATTCAGTTAGCAATAATATCTGTTCGAAAATAATAATTTATGCGCTAGTCTTGCAAGCAGTTAAGAATGAACTTGTTTTTACTAAGTAAAAACATCTGAAATGACGAAAAGGGGTAAGCAACGTACCTGAATCCTATGATTGGCCAATCTTTGCAGATATTACATTTGGCGTCATGTTTAACTAAAAAATGAAAAATAGTTAAATTCATATTTATGCATAATGTAAATTTATAGACAATTATCTAATTAACTTTCTGTTTTGAAAAAAAGTGAAATTTGTAATTATTCTCTGAAAAGTAAACATAAAATTGTTTGTCTACAATGGCACTTATAATACTACAATAATAAATGGTGTCCACCTAAAATCCTTGCAAATGGCTAATAGATTAGCTGAAAGCGTTTGGAATCAAACATTTAGACAATTTCCATTAAGTCAAGAAAACACTTGTCCACATACAAAAAATATATTGAAAAAAAATTTGTAACTTGTCAGTTTTGTTTAACAAAACATGTATTAAAGGGTGAATGTTGTTCAAATTAAAAAAAAAAAAAAAAAAATATATATATATATATATATACCATCTATATATATATATATATATATATATAACACCCATAGCGCAGAGGTAGAATCGCCGACTGACACCAACTATATATATATATATATATATATATACACACACACACACACACATATGTATACACACGTACACACACACAAGTTCAATAAATATTCAGTGAATTTTATCATTGAGTATTATTCATATGGTAACTTTGCAAAAATTTGATAATTATGGGAAAACCAATTATAAACTACAAGTAAAATTTGCAACTAAAAGTTTCACAAGATACAATCATCAAGTGACTGAGTTGATACATAAATACATGTGTATGTTTATTAGCATGATATGGTGTATGTTTCAATTTAATAAGAAGGGCCACTAAAAACATCCTCTCCCCAAATTTATAGACAAATCTTACAGGTGTATGCAGGGATTTCTTCCTAATCCATAAAAATGAACCATTTCTCAGTTGCATCCACCATATTTTTGATCTTTCTTGCCTTGAAGTCAGAATGCTACAATCAGTTGTCTGTATCCCTTTTGCATGTAAACACCATTCCTACCTTGCAAAACTTTTGCCTTATTACTGTTGATTTGCTTAATTTTGTCTTGCATCTACATGGTTTGCTTAGTTTTGTCTTGCATGGTTTGCTTGGTATTATTTACCCTTCTTTTTCTTCCTTTTCTTATTGTTTATTGAGAACTTTGCCAAATTGATTGGTTGAGCATTTTGTCAATTACTTAATCGTGTCCAATTACTTAATGTATAAAATCTGAGCAAAAGTAGAGAGATTAGACAAAGTGGGAAACTTTCTTGCTAGACGGGTGTCTTCAGCTCAGAATGAATGGTTATTTAATTACTTAAATATTTAAAGAAAGATCAAACACATTTTCAATAAAAAGGTTTTCCCTTTGTCTAATATACAGGTATGTGTTTATTAATGTACTTCCTAGACATTTTACTTTTAGTAAATAGCTTTCTCTTTCAACTAAAGTAGCGCTATTTAAATTGAAATTATGATCAGATTAGTTATAATGAGTGACTAATGCACTGAGTGTGTTGTTTTGTAAATGATCCCTTTTGTTTTCATATAATCTTTTATTTAAATTTCTTGAGATCTGTCCTATGTATTTATTGTGGCAGCCATTAAAGGCTATAGGATAAATTCCTGGTTTAGTTTTAAGGTAGTTATTTTGTTTTGTATTGATTAAGCCTCTTATTCTTTTAGAAGTAGTTGTAAGAAATTTTATGTTAAGCTTAAATAAATTCTTTTTAATTGTGGTCGTTTTAGAATTGTTCAGTAATATAATGCATCTAGTTTTGTTAATTTTTTTATCGTTTATTCTTTGTAATTTAAAAGATTTGACGAACTTTCTGTTTCATGTTGAAAATGAAATACGCAATTATACACATCTATGTCTTCTTTTCTCTTATATGTACATGGCTCTTCAGGATATGGGTGATCATGGCTCTTCACATCTTCCTGTCCCTTGTAGCTCTAAGCTATGCTTGACTCTTTACTACCCATCTTTGTTCCAGCTCTGCCATCCATTCATATGAACTGATTAGTTCAGCTACTGACTATTTCCTTCTGCCCAACTATCATGTCCTGTGAGGGTCAAATTCTCCAAGCTCACTTTCCTCATCACGTGTTCCAGAAATTTAAATTGTCTCCTTATAACTGTAAGTGTAAGTTCCCCTTTAGTCCCCAACTGAATTTGTTCCCCGAGTAAAAGTGAAAACTATCATCAGTGAAAGTCGGGTTGAGTGTAATCACCAATGCAAATGATTTATGAGCTGCAGAAGTTTTAATCCTTGACATTATCCGATAAACAGAAGTTCTGAATATTGCAGTCATTATGAGAGACTGATTTCGCAGCAGTTTAACATATAAAAGTTGAAAAAAGAAAAAAATATTATATAACTGCATCTAAAGAGTCAGTGGTGATGTTGGTAGCGTTGTTATATATATTGTTTCGATGATGAAGATAATTCTGCCGAAATAACTTTGCTGAAACAATTCTGGAACCAATGCTGTCAAGACTTTCACAGGGGACAATTTCACAGGGGACTTTCGCAGGGGACAATTTTCACAAACTTCTTTTCTATGTTTTTCATCGTCCTTAAAACAATAAGCTTTTTTTTCTTCGTCAGTAGCAATCACAAGCTGAATCAAACGACCTTGTCAAAAACAATAGACTGGACCCATAATGCATATAATATTTTTCTTTTTTAAACAAAGCTGGTGACTTGCTGTAGAGTAAGAGTAGGTCTTTTTGGTGTGAGTTGTCAGCACCCCTGCATACAGAAAGGACCTGTCAGCCTAAGAAGGCCAGTCCTTTCTCCAAGCCGTTCTCAATTCAACTTGTCTCCTCGACAGTTGAAATCCAACCCTCCTGCATCGGGCTAAGCCTGACTTAGAACCAACTGTTGCTTTCAATGCTTGAAATCAAACTCTCAATTCAAACTCTGAAATTACTACTAAAAATTTCCAACTGTCACCTTGACGTCACTTCTGCTTTACTGACAGATGTTTCACTACAATTTTGTTTCTAGAAGCTGGTCTTTGACCTTGCCAGTCATAATAAAAATTTCTAAACCCAAATGTATTCCTTTTGCACCCACCTGATATTTCAAAATAGTCACTATTTTTTCATATCATAAATCAATATCTGCGTCACCCAGCACAAATACACTTCATGTCAAAGATCTGCCCCTACCAAGTAAAGAATCCATAACATTGTGTGTCTGTGGCAAATTAGGAAAAACTTACTAAATAAGAATGAACGAACACACAGACATGAGAAAACACACACACACACACACACACACACAAGTATGTTGGGTAAATAAAGAAAATTAATGGTAATACAAACCAGTTTCAGTTGCTGCCACTCTGTGTAAAGTTGGTAGCCAGACCAAAGTCTGGGGTTCTTTGTACAGCCAAGCATAGAACATGTCTTCTGAGATTCCATATTTGCAATCACTCTAACAAAAAGAATTGTAGAAAGTTAAGACAAGAAATTACATCTGTTAAAATAAAATTAAAAAAAATCGATTTCAGATTCGATGTAGAGTTTAATGTTAGTTTAGTTTAGTGTTCAATTTCAGATTGAATGCAGAGGGGTAGATCCCTCCTGTCATGGCAGAATAGAAGTAGATGTGTTCATAGAGAATTCTATATTTAACTCTGATATTCATTTACAGTGTTCAGATTGTTGCCTTCATCTTTATTGCCATTTTTACAATGTTTTGGCTGTTGTACAATCCGGCCTTCTTTAGGTGCTAGGAATTTTGAACTAAATCATTTATTTAGATCATTGGGGTATATCAGTCTCATTCCATGTGTGATGCCATTTCTGAATGCCATGTAGTTATCTCCCTTTAACTCTCTAAGTTATTTGTTCACCACTACCAGGTTACTCACAACTTTTGGGGTCAAGTCACTGGAACTAACTAATGCCTATATCCACTGGGCCCTATGTTCTTGGGGACATGATTTCTCTATTTCTATAAGAATTTTGAGGGAATAGACAAAATGTGAATGATCAAATAAAAACAAAGTCCATTAATTCATTTTAATCAGTTAAGTGCCATACGTGATACACGCTTTGGGAGATCATGTCTTGAAAGAGACGTGATTGGCTGGGCAGAAGATTATCCTGCAGTAAGCTGCCATTGCTTTCTGCGGTAGACTGGTTGCCAGCCAAGGCTATAGAACCCAATCTGTCCTGCTATTTAACCTGGTATGGTTAAATAGCAGGACAGATTGGGTTCTATATATTCTGTAACTGGAGGGAAGAGACAGATTAATACCTTTCCCAAGGGTATTTGTGTGTAAGTGAATGCAAGGAATTCAACTGGAATTCGAAGTTGGCTCAACGATTTATCATTCCGAGTCGATATCTACTGCACCACAACGCACATCTTAATTTTAATAGAGACTCATAAAATCATATGAGCCATTTGAGGTGTAAATTGTTTTGTATACATTTATAGAGAATACATTTACTTGGTGTGGCATTGCATGGTGGAAGCTAAAGGGTAATAATCATATTTCCTCTAACAAAACAAAATTTTCACATATGAATTAAAATAAATTTGGTGCTGTATTTCTGAGACTGTGTTCATCCATACCATCTGAAGACAACTCTCTAAAGCAGGAGTAGAATTCAATCCACCATAAGCGTTGCCTTCTTGGATAAGGTCAGGAATCTAAAAAAACAAAAAAACAAAAGATGTTAAAATTAAGATTTACATTTTTATCAATTTCATGTACATGGTATAATAACACAGTTGTTAGATGCCAGAAAAAATGTTTTTGATAGAAACTTTATGTTCTGTACCTTTATATATATATATATATATATGTATATATATAATTTGGTCACACAAATATTTATGAGTTTATTACACCAACCATCACAGTCCTGTATCTAGGTCAAGAGGTCATTAGGGTAGCATTCTGCTGTGTCATGTGGTTACTTGGCAACCAAACAAACTTGCACCAATAAAATTACCTCCAGACGACTTTGGAATTTCCTGCAACTCTTCAAGGCAGTCTCCCTGTTTCAGTTGGTAAATGCTGCTATAACCCATACCTTCAGTTTATCTGTGGTTTTACAA
The DNA here is from genome assembly GCA_037127315.1 of Ascarosepion bandense. Taxonomy (NCBI): domain Eukaryota; kingdom Metazoa; phylum Mollusca; class Cephalopoda; order Sepiida; family Sepiidae; genus Ascarosepion; species Ascarosepion bandense. The sequence continues at coordinate 389,788 of JBBBDQ010000995.1, read as the reverse complement.
AGAGTTTTATTAGCCTCTCGCTCAACTGCAGCCTACACATAATAATCAAGGAATTTGCAGCCTGGAGGACGGGGGGGGGGTAGGTGGTCAGATGTAAGTGGGTGATGGGGTTGCAGAAATTGTCTGACAGCCATGACCGAGTTCTCCTGCTTGTGTGGCATGGTGCAGAGTCCTGTTGCCAGACATAGTGTCTTTCTGCAGCCATCTTCTTGATCCAGGACAGCACTACCTCCTTAAAACCCTTGATGTAGGTCTTCATGTTGAGTCTGAGGCCCTCACCAACAAATCTGTCATTTTTTCCAGAATGTTTAGAATGAGTTTTCCAAGCTGCCTTCATAATCACCATGAGACTCATCCAACTCTTTCCGAATCCAGGATTCAAGCCTGGAACCTTTAACAACATAGATGAAGCCACCAGTTAATCTGATTTGTGTAGGAATGATTTCATCGTCCAAACAAAGTCAAATCTTTACTTTTATATATATATATATATATATATATATTTCATTTTGTTAATCTCCGGAACTTTCCATAACATTGTCTGTTTACATTACAATACATTTCAGAGCAGAGATGATTATTTATGATAAATAGAAAATTGTGTCTATAAGGCTTGATTTGACTTTGTTTGGACTGTGAAATCATTCGTGATCAAGTGGTCTAGGATGCTTTTATTTATCAATCAGTACACTTTATAGACATTTTACTTTTAGTAAATAGCTTTCTCTTTCAACTAAAGTAGCGCTATTTAAATTGAAATTATGATCAGATTAGTTATAATGAGTGACTAATGCACTGAGTGTGTTGTTTTGTAAATAATCCCTTTTGTTTTCATATAATCTTTTATTTAAATTTCTTGAGGTCTGTCCTATGTATTTATTGTGGCAGCCATTAAAGGCTATAGGATAAATTCCTGGTTTAGTTTTAAGGTAGTTATTTTGTTTTGTATTGATTAAGCCTCTTATTCTTTTAGAAGTAGTTGTAAGAAATTTTATGTTAAGCTTAAATAAATTCTTTTTAATTGTGGTCGTTTTAGAATTGTTCAGTAATATAATGCATCTAGTTTTGTTAATTTTTTTATCGTTCATTCTTTTATATTTAAAAGATTTGATGAGCTTTCTGTTTCATGTTGAATATGAAATAATTAGTATATTGGAAGCACTTAAAAGTATTTTTAATGTATTTCTCCTGTATATGTAAATACTGGGGACTACACATTCTGAGTGCTCTTAAATACAATCCAATGATTATTCCAGGTTTTATTTTGCTGCTATGGTGAAATAGAAATTTACAAGATCATTTTTATTGGTAGATTTTTAACAGACACTTAGTTGTAGGTCATTATTGATATGGTTTAACATGATATCGAGAAAAAGTAATATGTTGCTTATTTCAATTTCAGTCAATTCTATCACACACTTGACCTGTTTAGTTTATCTACAAAGTCTCAAATCGCACTCAATGAGAAATAGTGAGGACATAGGCATCGACACTGCATGGTGACTCATATTTTCATTCCTTGCATTTTTCTGTATTCACACATCTGTAAGGAAATTGTCCAGTATTCACTTGCATATCAGACAGTTGGTATTAAGATGCTTTATTCGATGAAGTTTTCTTTGATTTTAATGTCAAACAGAAAGAAAAAAAAAAGCAATTTGTGCCACTTACTCTCATCAAGGCCACCAGAAAACTGGACAAAACTGTGCAGTCAATAAAAGTGCTTGGATCACTAATTTCTTCATAAAAGTCTGCAGGTAAATAAAAATTGAAAATATTCAGACACAGCCAAGTTAAGCTTGGTTCTATTAAAGTCACAAACAAAAATCTTAAGATGAAAATCCATGTTAAAGACAAAGAACAATAAAATTAATTTTCATGGAAAATGAAAAATTTGCAAATACGTTCAATTCTAAATTAGTAGGAAATCATTTTTAATATAACAATTACCAATGCGTTTTCAATAAGAAGTGATTTCAGATACATTTTATTAGGGCAGGTAAAAAATATTTTAATATTTTCTGATTTGTAATGTGGGTGTTTGTAATATACAGGGAGCGATGGTTAAATTGTTACCATTTCATATTTTTAATTTTACAATTGCATATTGTTTGTTTTTGTTGATTGCACAGTATAGTAGGGTCAGTTGGGCATCATCTGTGAGAAAGAGCACCATGATGCAATTTACTCTGCCAGAATATTGGAAAGTGTTTGAGTGTCAATCTGAGGACAGTGCAGAGGATTCGGAAAACGTTGGATGTCTAATGGTGATTATGAAGGTACATGGTGGCTGGGAAAACTAATTCTCACAAGAAAAGAATTTGTTGGTGAAGGCCTCAGAGGCCTACTACATCAAGTGCCTTGGGTCAAAAGGTTGTCTTGCAACAGGACTCTGCACCATGCCACACAAGCAGGAGAACTTAGTCAGATAATTACTGAGACTACATCATCCCTTACATCTGACCACCCAACTCAACCAGGCAGTTGAGCGAGAGACCAACAAATCTCCTTTATTTTGTCTGTACTTCTGAGATGAGATGAGGTAGTATTTACACTATTTACTTTATTCAAACTATTGTACTTTCTTTAATTTAACTCTTCTAAATTATTTGTTCACCACTGCTGTAGCCTGGCATTGAACTCCCAACTCTTTGGGTCAAGTCACTGTAACTAATCAACACCTGTACAGCATCCACTGGATCATGTGTCCTTGAGGACATCAATATATGAATTTCTGGGACTTATAAACCTAATGTCTCAGTAACCATTTGTGTGCCAGAACTCATGTTGCAATCTTTGATGCTAATGATTTTCTCTAGCATTTTTTACTAGAGCTCATGTTGCAATCTTTGATGCTAATGATTTTCTCTAGCATTTTTTACTAGAGCTCATGTTGCAATCTTTGATGCTAATGATTTTCAACATTTTTTACTAGAGCTTTTCATGTTGCAATCTTTGAGCTAATTTTTTGATTTTCTAGCATTTTTTACTGAGCTCATGTTGCAATCTTTGATGCTAATGATTTTCTCTAGCATTTTTTACTAGAGCTCATGTTGCAATCTTTGATGCTAATGATTTTCTCTAGCATTTTTTACTAGAGCTCATGTTGCAATCTTTGATGCTAATGATTTTCTCTAGCATTTTTTACTAGAGCTCATGTTGCAATCTTTGATGCTAATGATTTTCTCTAGCATTTTTTACTAGAGCTCATGTTGCAATCTTTGATGCTAATGATTTTCTCTAGCATTTTTTACTAGAGCTCATGTTGCAATCTTTGATGCTAATGATTTTCTCTAGCATTTTTTACTAGAGCTCATGTTGCAATCTTTGATGCTAATGATTTTCTCTAGCATTTTTTACTAGAGCTCATGTTGCAATCTTTGATGCTAATGATTTTCTCTAGCATTTTTTACTAGAGCTCATGTTGCAATCTTTGATGCTAATGATTTTCTCTAGCATTTTTTACTAGAGCTCATGTTGCAATCTTTGATGCTAATGATTTTCTCTAGCATTTTTTACTAGAGCTCATGTTGCAATCTTTGATGCTAATGATTTTCTCTAGCATTTTTTACTAGAGCTCACGTTGCAATCTTTGATGCTAATGATTTTCTCTAGCATTTTTTACTAGAGCTCACGTTGCAATCTTTGACACTCATTATTTTCTCTGTATTACTGATTCCCATATTGTATTCCTTTCTATGCTTGGTCGATTAAGGAGATTCTTGTAGACTAGTAGTACTGAATACTTAAGTTTTTGTAGTTTGTTTCCCGTGGTGTTCTCTAATATTTTAACTTCATTCCATAGAGGCCGTGATGCCCTTTCTTCTTACACATGTAGTCAGCTACACCTGATTTTTCTATTTTCCCTCAATGTTCTTGTAGCCTTACCTTGCAGGTACCTCTTCTGAGCAAGATTCCCAGCAGAGAAGAACATGACTTATGACTGTGTGTATGCCATTCCATGTAGCTTTGGAAAAAATATATAGGGGAAATCAGCCACCCCCTTAAGGTAAGGCTACAAGAACATGGCAAGACTGTAGCATGAGGGGAGATGGCTTAAGGTTTCAACCATTGAAGTGTTACATTCTTGAGGCTGAGAAATTGTTCATTATTATAAGAAAATGTTGTTTTGCATCTGGAAAGTTTTGTTTCCATAAAAAAGGAATAAATAAAATTAAAATTGTCTTACATTTGTATTTTTCTCCAAGTTGTCCACCACACATGGCTGCCAAAGCCGTCTTCACAGACAGAGCATGAACAACACCCCTTCGTTGTCTGTAAGCAAACATAAAGAGTAATGTTAAAAATTAATGTGCAGAGGAGGGAGACATGTATTACATTATTATGTAGTCATTAGTGGGGGATCAGTTTATTACTTCATAACAATATAAAACTGATCCTCCACTTTATGTTCTGTAGAAACCTTAATTATGTTTCCAACTATTATATTTAGTTAGTCAGTTAAGTGCCACATGTGATACATGCTTGGGTGATCATGTTTTGAACGGAACATGACTGACTGGGCAGAAGGTTTTCCTGCAGTAGGTTGCCATTACTTTCTGTGGTAGACTGGTTGCAGACAAGGTTATAGAACCCAATATGCCCTGCAATTTAACTCATAAATGGAGGGAGAAGAGATGGATTAATACTTTTTCTAAGGGTATTTGCGCATAAATGAATGCAATGAATTCAACCGGAATTCAAACACGACTGATTTCTCATTCTGAGCTGATATCTATTGCACCACCCACGCACAGTATGTATGTATGTTATTGGATGTAAAAATATTTATTCCTTGAGAAACTGAATTTATTTAGACAATATATGAAAAATTTCATCAGTTTCCTTAGTTTTAGGCAAAGATGATTTTCGTATTAGTGATTTGCAAAGATAACAGCAGTCACTCTGGTGCACTCATTGACATAAAAACGTTTTCAGGTCATTATCAATTTAAAAGTGGATGCCTGTGTAAAAACCCCATTCAATGTAAATATCTTTGAAGAGGAAGTTGAAATAACACCACAGATAGAAATAAAAACAAATTCTGTTTTCAATATATTTGGTTATTCATTTAGAAATTCACCTAGCATGGCCTGGGGGTAAGTACACAACACTTGAGACAACTTTGCTGCTACTTTGATTAAAGAGCCAAATTTTTGATTCAATCAGTGAGAATCCTGCTGTCCATAATAGCAGACAACTTGTAACTTGCCAATAGCTGATTCAAATCTACTCTGCCTATTCGAACTTTGCCTGTGGATGGAAATTCCTAATTTCTGGCCAAGTGGCACTTGATCCCAAAATATTTCATTTATTTGTTTCACTTCCCTTCAGTCAAATTGTGGACAGTGGACGACTGCTTTGAAGATCTTATTTCTAGAGTTTACTGTCTATGCCATCGTAAAACATGAGTCAGATAAAATCATTTAGGACTCACATGACTGTGTGTGTTCTAATCATGGCAGGGTTCCATTGTGTCATATGTACATATACACACCCACAGATCTTAGTTATTAAAAGAAGAAGAAAAAAAAACCAGGCACAATATTCTCATTTGGAAGCAATCAATCGACAATAAAATATCAGGTCGGTCAGTCTGGCATAATTTTGATAATAAAATCCTCCTAATTTCCTATTGCTTCAATTTTCACCATAAAAGAATTCACGTAATTTAAAGCCCCTTTACATCTTCAATGTCTAACAAAATGAGATGGATTTTCTGCAGCCATTGAAAAGGAAAAAAGAAAGGAATTAGATTTTCCTACCTGTCGTATAAGTTGAGCACAAAATTCTGAATCAGGTCAATTGAACGTATGCGTGTTGTGTCATCTAGTCTGGCATGTTTACAGCCTGTGAAGAGGTCTCGTAAAATCTCATTCAGGTCATGACAGTTGAGTAATGGGTCTTCTCCTTGGGGGCAGCCATGTTGTTGAAATACACACCTTACTTTGTCAATTGTGATCAGGTCCACTAGGAGAAAAAATATAGAAAGAAAAAGAGTGATTTTCCAATATATCTCATTAACAACTTTTAGTTTGAATATCTTCTGCAGTAAATCTTGATATAAAAGCACAGAGATTATTTCCTGTGCATCTTTTCAACTGAGGAATAGAATAGAAAATAATCTACACTCTAATAAAATAATAATAATAAAAGCAGTTGCCACTTCCAGAGTTTATTCCTTTCATTTTTTTGCTACCTTAACAAGCATCAAAATCTATCAGCTTTTGTTTGTCAAGTCAACATGGCAGAGGGGTTTCAGGTGTAGAGGGTCTGCAAGGAGGAGTATTGGTGCATGAGGTGTAGTAGTAATGTACAATCTACAGAGACATGGTGCATCTTGGTGCATGGATGTGGGATGTCTTGGTGTATAAGATGCAGGGGTGAGAGGGTTCTTCATGTATGATCTGCAGGAAAGATGGGGGAAGTCACAGTGTCTGACCTGCAGCAGTGAAAATGATTTTGGTGAAAGGTCTGCATAGACAAGGGGGTGGTCTTGATGCAAATGCCACTTGAACTTGGTGATAATAGCAGTCACCTAAAATTGGCAGTTGTGAGGTGCCATAATTGATATTTAGTGAAATTGGAAAATGTCAGGAGATAATAGCAGTTAATTGAAATTATCAAGTGTGAAGTGCCATAATTGCTATCAACTAAAATTGGCAAGTATGACGTGGCATAATAGTACTCAAGAGAAATTGGCAAATGTAAGGTGGCAAAATTGCTATCAGCTGAAATTGTCAAGAGTGAGATGACATAATTGTTCTAAACTGAAATTAGCAAGTGTGAGTTGGTATAATAGCAATCAACTGAAATTGTGAGGTAGTATAATAGCAATGCACTGAAAATCTATGATTCCATAATTGCTATCAACCGAAAATAGCAATTGTGAAGTGGCATAATAGCAATCAACTGAAATTAACAAGTGTGAGTTGACATAATTGTTACCACCTGAAATTGGCATGTGTGAGGTAGTATAATAGTAATCAAATGAAATTGGCAGGTATGAGTTGGCAAAATAATCAACGGAAATTACCATAATTGCTATCAACTAAAATTGGCAAGTGTTTGGTGTCATAATTGTTATAAACTGAAATTAGCAAGTGAGAGTTGGCATAATTGTTATCAACTGAAATTGGCAGGTGAAGGTTATTATACCACTTCACATGGTATAATAGGAATCACCTGAATTCATTAGGTGGCAAATAGCAATCAACTGAAATTAACAAGTGTGAGTTGGTATAATTACTATAAATTCAGGGAAGCAGATCAATGATAGGAGTGATTTCTATTTGGGACTCTTTATATCAGATGAAAAATGCTTGGCTTGTTCTCTGCTTTTCCGTTGCCACTCATGATATGCTCTTGTTCCTGGTATGTCACAACACTAGAAAGGTTCTAGATTTTTTTGTTGTTGGTTTTATGTTCTCTTTGCTGCATGATATTTTGAGAATAGATGCCCCCACCATCATGGAATTCTCTTTATTCACTTCAATATCCCAAAGATTAAGATGTCCAACTTGTCAGCCTTTATCTGACATGACAACCTTAGTAACTTTTTATCATACAGCAAGCCAAATGGAATGAAAGTAAAGAAATTAGATATAAATAATCACAAGGCCACTTAGATTAAAATAATAATCTGATGGCAAAGTAATTTTCAGTATGCACAAGATGCTCTTCTGCATTACTTTATTTTGGTTTAGGAATTGCAAGTGGCATGATTCAAGGCATGAAAATATAATCAGAAAACAAGAGTTCAAATTCTGGATGAGACAGTTTATATTCACTTTGCACTAATACCATTGGGGAAAGGCATGAAACTATATCTCACTTAATTTGCGGGAATGGTAGTTGGAACTGTCTAACTCTGTAAGGCAGTTCTCAACTTGTGTTTGGGGCTAGCAACTTGACCTCATAAAAATTATTCACTTGCTAGTGAAACTGCCATGACAACACTTGACGTAGTTCAGTTTTATGCTTTATAAAAGTGTTGACAGGAAAAGAAAAATAGAAGAAGAAATTATAATACAAATCGTCCAGCCTTGAGAAAACGTAATTTATGTGCAATAATGTCAAGGGCATTCAAAATGATATCATTTATGATTTCAATTCGAGATTTAATAAACTTTAAACAGGGAAACTCAACAATCATACGAATTTAAAATATATTTCAAATATAGAGTACGTAAGAGATTTTAGCAAGAACACAAAAAATAAAGATAAAAAAGAAGTTCGTGATGGGTGAAATTAGAAATTGGGGTTGGTACTGAAACAGGAAGTGTTAACGATGATTCCATAAATGATTTTCACCTAGAATGACTTTCATAAGAAAAGAGAAAACTTATATCTTTCATTTTAAAATGTTTTACATATTTTCTTTTTTTTTAATGTCTGATGAGGAAATAGTTATGGCAATTAAAGAAATGAAATTGGCTTTGATTATGAGTTATAAACACGAAAGACGTTCAAGTTGTTAATTGTGGTCAATAATAAGAGGATATAATTAGAATGAATGATGATTATTACTACAGTTTTTCTTTATATGAATTAAATGAAGCATTTCTTAGTCTTGCAATACACATGTATTTTATACATACACACAGTTTAGATATTTTCTTTTGTGAGTGTGTGTGTGTGTGTGTGTGTGTGTGTGTGTATGAATGTATGTATGTGTGCGTATATAAGTTATATTTAGGCAATGTGAATTCATCTAAACATTAAATTCAACAAATAAGGTTTGTATGTTGAATATTTTTCCATTTTCAAATAAGTTATATATTTAAAATCAAAATTGTGGTCGGCCAACGAATTCATGTCTAACAAACTGACAATGTCCAGTATTTGACAACGACTGAAAAACTTGAAAGTACTACAACAAAACATGAACATTGGACATTTTATCCACAATTTTGATTCAGATAGATAACAACTGATTCAAAATATGGGAAAATATAATAAAAAATTAAACAGACAGACCTTGTAAGTTCATTTTAACAAAACTTGTTTAAATGAATTCTTACTGTTTAACTGTACTTTACACACACACACACACACACACACACACCTGAATACATGAGAAAAACCTTTATGTAGATGTGTGTGTGTTTAAACAAGGTTTTTAGATACATGTTTATATGAATGGTTGAAAATGCTCTGTCACTCATGTTCAACATTTATATTCACTGAATCTAGACATACACTATTATTTAAACAAGAAACAAGAAATGTTAACTAAAAATTAATAAATAAAAAATCCTTGACTGAAATTTTAAGGAAAAATCTTTAATATATAATTATTTGTATCAGCTGTTATTTAGTTTACTACCAATACAAGACCAGGACTTGAAAGATGGCTAAATAAGGGAGGTCCAGTTCCATGGCTTGCATCTTCCTCTGACCTTTAATCCTTTCATTCTTTTATCTTGGGGAGGGGGGGCACCTAAAATAATTGGTTTATGCAGCAGACATTAATGATACAGAGACACTTCATCAATATGTCAGAGGAGCTTGTGAAAGCCATTTGACACGACGTGGGAGTATTTGAAAGGATCCACCAGTCAATGATCGAATGGGTGCATGTGTGTGCAGAAGAAAGTGGAGGATATTTTGAACATTTGTTATGAGTTGCTGTGTTGAGGTACAACAATGACCTTTTGAACTTATGTTTGTATGGACATTTTACCTTGTTTTGGTGTCAGCAACCGGCCCCCAAAGTTTATAGTACACTCTGAAGGAAAAAGCAGGAAGCCACCTTCCTCCAGCTTTGGGTTAAATAGGGGTGGCAGATTGGGCTCTTTTACCTTGGGTAGTAATCTGTCTAGAAGGAAAACCCTGAATTCAAATCTGAGGGGGACTGTTTGAAGACTTCACAGCACACTGGGCACCATTTCTAAAAATTGTGGATAACCTGAACTGATGGGCCCTCATGTATCAGAATTGTCAGGAGATTCTTATTATTTTCTTAGCAGGTACATTTATCTATCTACATTTATCTACATTTATCTATGTGTGTGTGTGTGTGTGTGTGTGTGTGTGTGTGTGTGTGCGCGTGTGTGTGTGCGCGTGTGTGCATAATTCAGATATAAATAACTGTACCTTCTAAGAAAATATTAAAAGAAATGACAAGAGGGAAACATTTTGTGCTAACACATTTTATCCTTTCTCTGACAGACTTGAGTAGGCCTTGATATGTGCTGGTACTGGGATTGTACAAGCGGATAACAGTCTTCCTTGATCTATAGTTTGTGGTGCCAAGAATCCTGTTTTAGCAATGCAACAAACAGCAGCAAAGGTTAGAGGACTCAGCTGCCTTCAGTCTAGAAACACAATCTTATACAGCTGTGCAACCATTTCTCCATTACCATTTGTACGGCTGTATATAAAAGTCATATCTACCTGCTCATGATATGAATATCCTGCCATTTTTAAACTTCTCACTACTACACACATTAAATGTTGATGACAGACTAGTCACAAGTATACATGACTGACAAATGTAACTTAGTCTACATAGTAACACAGTACCACCTACTGTAAACTTTATTTAAACTTTTAAAATTTAAAAGGATTTGTGGACATATATTCTTGTTTTTTTTTTTAAGAAACATGCCTTCAAAGTTTGTTAAAGTATTATATATATATATAATGACATATACTTAAGTGGTCAGAATGCTAGAATTCCATTGCTTCCTGAATCTCACTAGGGTCAATTTGTTAAAACGGCAACTTCTTTATAATATTGGCTTGAGGAAATGATCGTAGAATGCCACAATTTAAAACTATACCATAAGTTGATCTAAGCCTCATAAGTGAAATTGGGTAGACAAAACTGTTCAGAAGTCATTGGGGGTTATGCTTGCACAACAAAGTGATAATTCATTGTGACTGAGGGTTGGAGTATACTGGCATGCTCTCCCCCAGAAACTGTAACTAAGGTCTGCTCAGCATAGTTGCAGTGTAAACCACAGATTTGCTCTATGGGGGTTGAAGATATACAAATGATATGCCTAAGCAGGTGTCTGAAAGAGGGATTGTCTACCCCACTCTAACTGATGGATGGTGTACTTGAAAATGAAGCTAGACATCATATATATATATATATATATATATATATATATATATATATATATAGTATTGAGGCAGCAGATAATTATCTAAACTATATTGTCCAATATAGCAGACAGTGAATGTGTATTATGTTTAATCATGAGCCGTTCTAAATATCGTATTTCGGTTTTAATTTCTGGTGAAAATAAAGACAAAAATTGTCCAACATTTGGATATTTTTTTATTATGCTGGTTCTAAGCTTTTGATTCACATGGGCATAATATTAGACAGATTTTAGTCGATAACATAATATTCACGCATACACACAGTAAAAAGAACCTTCAGATATTGGAGGCCATCTACCCATACTCAATAAAATCACATTTCAATCTAGTCACAACACATTACATGGCATTTAGATATGTGGTTCTGTTATTAACATTTTAGTTTCTCACATGGTGTGATGTCATAAAACTGTATTACTAATTTACAATGTGCATCTGCTATTCGGTAACTATTATCATTGCATAGCAATGTTTTATGTCAACAAAAGAGAAACCAGAAAAAATATCCAAATGTTGGACAATTTTTGTCTTTATTTTCACCAGAAATTATAGCCAAAATACGATATTTAGAATGGCTCATGATTAAATAGACATTCATTGTCTGTTAAATTTAACAATATATATATATATATATATATATATATACACACACTTAATAATTAAGAATTCAACACCAAGCTACCTGGGTTTCAACAGTGAGATATTATCAGATACGAGGTGAGAAAAATCCCAAAAATAACTTCAAATATACACCAACACCAGAAGAGTGGGAGGAGGGAAAGGAAAAAAAAATTTGTAGGTGAAGATTTTTTGCTCCAAAGACAGGGAGGAGGGTGAATATGAGGGTATATATATATATATATATATATATATATATATATATATATACATACACACACACACACACACACGTGAATACATGAGAAAAACCTAAAATGGAAAGGACTGTTAAAAGCATCCAACCTTTGGGAAAAATGTTCTTTGGAAAATTATTATCCTTTTGGATACCCTTTAAAATAAAAACAATTTGTACGTACAGATTACTCAACACGTGATATTTATGAGGAGATCAGTAAATCTGTAGCTTAACACAGACACACATTTTTTTTTGTTGTTGTTTTAGTCAAATTTTGATCTGAAATTTTTACTGTGTAATGTTCAATTTATAGGATCGATATTCACTATTAAATTAAGTGTCTTTTCAAGGTAGATTATGTAGAAAAATAAGTATTTGTTGTGCAAAATAAATGATTTATTTTAATCATTTGACTATGAAATTATTGACTTGTGTCTGCGATAGAATTTTGAATACTCACAATTTAATTTCTGTTGGAGATAACGTAATTTCATTGCAGTACGGTAAGCAGCAAACCGAATATTGTTAAAATCACCTGAAAGTAAAACAAAAAAAATGAAACGCTTAAAAATTTAAAGAGACAAATATAATTTGGGGAATAACGAATATCCTCCAGCTCACAACATCAGACGAAGCATTGTTACAAAAAAGAAAAAAGAAAACAGAAAAAGATGAAAATACTCATTCAAAAAAAAAAAAAAAAGCATGTGCACTGTTAACAACCCTACAAACACATGCATTTATCCAAAAAGAGAATGAGTCTTAAGGATAAAACATCAGGCAAAATGCATTTAATATCGATTATCCAATGTCTGACAACATTAGACAAAGTGTTGTTATAAAATACCAGGAAAAGATGAAAATACTCATTCAAAAAAGACCAATAGTAACAAGCTTCAGAATACCTGCATTCATTCCAGAAGAGATTTGTGTTTACAAGGTATAATCTGAATAAATAAAAGGTAAACTCCTCTAACTTGGAGCACATTTGCCCTACATAGACACATTATATCTTTTTGGAATCTAAATGATTCTGGGATTGAAAATATGCACTTCATCTCGTGCTTGAACATCCAGCATTGGAATTTTTGTCTGGATGAGGAGGGAACAGTTAAAAATTCAAATTTTAAAATAACTGAAAAAAAAAATTAGTGATTTTAAGTTTTTAATTAAGGTTAAAATTATACAAAAACTTTGTGAATTCAAAAGTTTTTGTTTTAAATTCAGTTAAAAATATCTTCAAAACTTTTAGAATTGATGAAATCAATTTTATTTCCTCAAAATGCCAAGGAATCAGAGTTAAAGTGAGAGGTTTCACGATGTGAGGTTTTGAAATTCCCAAAGTTTGTTATTTGAAGAACTCAACTTAATTGAAGGACCACAGCATGGTTGATGTTTGGACCAAAGAAAAATAATTTTAAATGCTGATTTTCAAAGCAGGCTCTCCTCTTTTGAAGAGTGGTGCAGTCCAAGTGATCACTGGGTGTCCTGATATTTGTTAGACCAAATGCGGGTGACTGGTGGTGCAACCCAATCTTTCTATATATCCGGTCATCCTGCATTTGGCCCAAGTTTAACAAATATCAGGGCACCTACTGATGACCAGCCTGTGTACAGTATTCACCTTTAACTGGGTGCTCCACTGTTAAGGCCTTGTGTCAGACTAAGCTAAGTCTAGTAAATATCTTGTGATCAAGAGAGTTATTTTCTGTTGATGCCAGATGTAGAGCCAAGTAAAAGCTCAGATTTCATAGGTTTATTTTCTTTGCAGTCAAACAGGCCCTTTCCACATGGAGGACCGATGTAAGGCAATCGTTCATTCCTTGTTTCCTCCCATTTAGTCTTTTGTTAAACTAAGCTCAGTGAATATAAAGCACCTGCTGTAGTATAATGTTTAGCAAGATTGTTGTAATAGTGACTTTCTACTTTGACGTCAGGGCCTCGAATACACTGATTGTATCCCTTGCAGAAAAGTAAGGACACTCCCAACCACCACCACCACCACAAAAGATGGCCATCTACCAAGTAAATGTCTACAGACTCAAATATAAAGACCAATATCTATTCCGAAACCAAGTACATTCTTAAAGAATCAAATTTAAACCACTAATATTTAGTTATTTCGAAACCAAGTAATTGTTTATAGATATAAATATAAATCACCAATTTCCCAATAATCTATTCTTCAAACCAAGCAAATGTTTATCGACTCAAATATAAATAACTAATATTTACTTATTGCTGTACAAAATAAATGTTTTTAAACTCAAATATAAATCACCAACATTTCAGTCAGTTAAGTGTCATACATGACACACGCTTTCAATTCGTGACTAAGTAGAAATTTTCCCCATAGTAGGTTGCTGTTTCTTTCTGCAGTAGACTTATCACCAAACAAGTCTAGAGGACCCAGTCAGTCTTGCTAATTAACCCATAGATGGGAGGAGAAGAGATGCATTCATAACTTTTCTCAAGAGTATTTGCCCATAAGACTAATATTTACCTTTCCCTGAATCAAATAAATGCTTATCAATCCTTACAGAAAAAAAATTGGCTGATTTTGACATTAAATAACCCAAGCAGTGTTGATGTTTTGTAAAATCAACCAACAAAACACTGTAGTGAATTTGATTCTTACAGAGTGCATCATTACTGCCAAATTAAGCATTAAACCAAGTAAATAACAAAAAAATAAAATAACAACCTTTAACCATAAAAGGAAGAAAGTATTTTGTTTTCAAATTGCTTTCAAGCATAACTGAAAGACCTCCGCCCCTTCTTAATACTTTTCATGCTATTTTTATCTTTGCATATATGTAAGAAAGAAAAGTAAAGATAAAAAATAAAACAAACAACAAAAAGAATAAGCACTAAAGAGTCGAGCTAAGTAAAAGACTGACATTAGTAGCTCAAAATGTGTCTGTATTTTCCAAGTGCTGGTTCTCAGAAATTGCTTGAAAGCTTACCAATTTTCAGCAGGGAAGAAATTCTTGAATGTGTATTTAAGATGTCTGCCAGGGTCACAGACAAAAATAGTACAACTGGTGATTACACTTAACCAAGGTGATAGCTCAGTAGTTAAGCCACAAAACTGTCGGGGGCAAGTTTAAGGTTCAAATTCAATTTTCCTATGCACTTCTTCATTCTGACAAAGAAGGTTTGTAAGAATCAAAAGGAATTAAAAAGGTAAAGGTTATTTATACTTTTTTAAAAAAAGTGAGGATAACTTATTCATTTTCACACACACAACTTTGAGAGTAGTTTTTAGAGCTGACAGGAATGTTCATTTTTGCCATAGGTTATCTTACATATACTGGTCATCAACTATGATGCAATGGTTAACAAACTAGTTTTACAGAGCAATTTCCTAGCTTAGTATCTACAAGTATAGAGTATCCTCATCTTTAAATCCTTTGTTAATCAACAGAATTTAGATGGCAGAATTGTAGTAATATAAATAATTATATTATTTAAAATTTAAAAAGCATGTTCAATATCAAGGACAATGTTTGTAGATACAAAGAGGTCTGAGGATTGCTTAAGGCATGAAACTGCCAATCAGTATGCAGTTTTGATTACTATGTCCACATTTATATAGGTGCTGCAAAAAAAAACAAAAAAACAAAAAAAAAAACAGAATCAATACCTAACTTTAGAAATGCATTTAAAAAAATCTTGGGGCTTTAATTCTAATTTCAATGACATGGCAGATCTTAGTTGTAAAGGTCTGAACTTGTGGAACCAAGTAACATTTTCCATGTAAATAATGATGATATCATAGATGTCACAATCTATGGATGCACCTAGTGATACAAGCATGATGTGTCTTTTTATTTCATGTGTCAAGTTGGAAGTGGCTGTGCTTTGATACATCTGGAAGAGAATTGAGAATCTTAAAATTTATCACATGTCATGGGAGATTATCTTATATCAGCTTTTATTTATGACCTGTAAAATGTGTGTTCTCCAATACCTGGTGAACTTGCATATATATACTATTACTTTTCTGCTACCCAAACTCTGTATAGTTTGCAGTTTTGTATATATATGCACACATACATGTGCATCTGCAACTGAGTCCATGCATACAGATTGCAATCTGTCTGGGTTAATAGCATTCGCATGCATTGGGAATGGTGAGATGGAGGCAAAAAGATAGGATTGTGCTGGTTGCAATAGGGGTGAGGAGGAAGGATAGTAACCCAATATCTAGCTCTTATCTCTGGTTAACAGGACAAAAGTCAAATGTCAGGTGTAATGAAGGGTAAGGGTTTTTTATTTAGGGTAAAATTTTTGGTGCTTATGGGAATGTATTGGATGATTGGGAAGTAGATGTTTTAGACTGCACTCTCATTTTAAAGTTAATCTGCACTTTACAGGGTTAGACTTTGGAAGAAAATGTATGATAGAGAAATGGATATGCTCGTCAAGACCAAATTAATTTTCCTGCCACAATAATTAGACATTTTCAAAGATTCTTTTGATTAATTTAGAATCTAAAATGAAATCATGGAATGAATAAACTTTTAAATTATTTGTCACTTAGATCCATTTTTAAGGATATCATATATTGAGTTAAGAAACTGTTTAGACTGGATGAATAAACTAAATTGACTTATAAGATAAAAAAACGGTTTAATTTCTATTTTTGTCTTCAGAAATTGAATTAAATCAACTTTACAGTGTTAGCTGCTTGTGGTAAGTCAACCGGGATTCAGTCCATTTTTCAGTCTGTTTTTGTGAAATTTCTTGGAAATTATTTTATTTATTTATTTTTTTTTTCGTCTTTTGGCCGTCTTTGTTTTTGTTTTTTTTCGTCATTTAATTTGTGTAAATAATTTTGCTATTCAAGGGTATTTTCGACTAATGATAAATAGCATCACGGTTCAATTATTTCCATTAGTTTTGTGTTGTAGAAGATTTAAATTTCGGTCTTCGAGAGATTGAATTCTTAACGGTTTGGCAAGCGAACGCAAGCAACATAACTCGACTATATTCTGTAAAAAACGGTTTAATTTCTATTTTTGTCTTCAGAAATTGAATTAAATCAACTTTACAGTGTTAGCTGCTTGTGGTAAGTCAACCGGGATTCAGTCCATTTTTCAGTCTGTTTTTGTGAAATTTCTTGGAAATTATTTTATTTATTTATTTTTTTTTTTCGTCTTTTGGCCGTCTTTGTTTTTGTTTTTTTTCGTCATTTAATTTGTGTAAATAATTTTGCTATTCAAGGGTATTTTCGACTAATGATAAATAGCATCACGGTTCAATTATTTCCATTAGTTTTGTATTGTAGAAGATTTAAATTTCTGTCTTCGAGAGATTGAATTCTTAACGGTTTGGCAAGCGAACGCAAGCAACATAACTCGACTATATTCTGTAAAAAACGGTTTAATTTCTATTTTTGTCTTCAGAAATTGAATTAAATCAACTATACAGTGTTAGCTGTTTGTGGTAAGTCAACCGGGATTCAGTCCATTTTTCAGTCTGTTTTTGTGAAATTTCTTGGAAATTATTTTATTTATTTATTTTTTTTTTTCGTCTTTTGGCCGTCTTTGTTTTTGTTTTTTTTCGTCATTTAATTTGTGTAAATAATTTTGCTATTCAAGGGTATTTTCGACTAATGATAAATAGCATCACGGTTCAATTATTTCCATTAGTTTTGTATTGTAGAAGATTTAAATTTCTGTCTTCGAGAGATTGAATTCTTAACGGTTTGGCAAGCGAACGCAAGCAACATAACTCGACTATATTCTGTAAAAAACGGTTTAATTTCTATTTTTGTCTTCAGAAATTGAATTAAATCAACTATACAGTGTTAGCTGTTTGTGGTAAGTCAACCGGGATTCAGTCCATTTTTCAGTCTGTTTTTGTGAAATTTCTTGGAAATTATTTTATTTATTTATTTTTTTTTTCGTCTTTTGGCCGTCTTTGTTTTTGTTTTTTTTCCTCATTTAATTTGTGTAAATAATTTTGCTATTCAAG
This sequence comes from Ascarosepion bandense, assembly GCA_037127315.1. Taxonomy (NCBI): domain Eukaryota; kingdom Metazoa; phylum Mollusca; class Cephalopoda; order Sepiida; family Sepiidae; genus Ascarosepion; species Ascarosepion bandense. The sequence continues at coordinate 371,835 of JBBBDQ010000995.1, read as the reverse complement.
GGTATTTTCGACTTTTACTAAGTTAAAACTTTGTAAGCCTCAGTCACTTTATCCTTGTTTTTTTTTTTTTTTAATTGGAGTAGATAGTTTCTACTATCGCCCGGTCTCACACTCCACCCTCTTCTTTTGAATGAGTTTAGAGGTGATCACCTTGTTTCTTGTTTAGGAAGGGGTTCCCGGTTCATCCCCTTTCTCCGGTCTTGGTGTTAGTTCAGCTGGAAGCTCTTTGCAGTTACGGAGTATGGTGGCAACGTCTTTACATTCTGAGGGTACCGGGTTGGCAGTTTCCTGGTTGCTGCTTCCGACTGGTAGTTAGGAGCCCGAACTCTTGCGTAGCGTCTTGAGAGGCTGCTCTGATCAACAGTTGAATAATACCGGGGTTCTTGTAGTGCCATATCGCGCATGGACGGGCGTCCCTGCATGAACGTTCGGTGGGCAACCCCGAGGCCACATTATGTTGTAGGCCGCGCCAGTCTCCATCCTTCACAAGTTGCAAATGATTGACCGACTGATTCTATTCTAAGACCACTCCTTAACTGAATTACTATGGAAAAAAGCAAACATAATAACAAAACTAAACCAGCTCATTTGAAAACGCCCAAACCTGTCTGCATCTCTTTCACTAACATACGCGGCATCCGCACCAACTTCCCCAGCGTAGATTCTTTCCTCCATAATAACTCACCTGATATATTAGCCCTATGTGAAACTAATCTTAACCCTTTTATCCCCTCATCTGAGTTCTGCGTTCCTGGCTACCTTCCCCTCTTCAGGAAGGATTCCAATGTTCATATGCATGGGCTTGGTGTCTATGTCAGCGAACACCTTCCCTTAGCTAGGGTGTCATCTTTTGAATCCCCAGATCATTCTTTCATGTGCTTCCGCCTCTCACTTCTCAGCTCGATTAGCTATCTCTTCTTTCTGTACCGCTCTCCTTCCTCCCCTGACTGTTTGTTACTTGACATCATTTCTGACAATATTGACAAAGCCATTTCTACCCATCCCTCTGCCCATGTATTCGTGTTTGGTGACTTTAACGCCCACCACACCAAGTGGCTGAAGAACGCTGTCACTGACCCTGCTGGTGTCCACACCATGAACTTTTCAATCACCCAATCCCTTACGCAAGTAGTGGACTTCCCCACGCGTTTCTCCGACAACCCTAACGGAAGGAACTCACTTCTAGACCTCTGCTTCACTTCCATCCCAGACTCTTGCACTACCAGACAACTCTGCCCACTTGGAAACTCTGACCACACTGTAGTGTCCGTCAATATTTCACTCCACTCCCGCCCGACCCATGAAACACAGACAAGTAGAATATCATACTGCTATCAAAGAGCAGACTGGGATTCGTTCCGAGACTTCCTCTGTGACATCCCTTGGAACAACGTCTTTAGTCTTCCCATCGAAGAATGTGCATCCGAGGTCTCCTCCTGGGTTAAGGCTGGCATCGATGCCTTCATCCCTGCTAGGAAATTCCAGCTTAAATCTCATTCTTCTCCATGGTTCTCACCCGCTTGTTCGGCTGCCATTGCCCACCGGAATCATTTCTTCCGACTTTATCGTAACTATGCGTCGGAACAAAACAGGCGCCTTTTCACTTCAGCTCGTAATAAGTGTAAAAGGATACTTAACGAAGCTAAGATGTTGTTTGCTGCCAGAATGAAGCAACGCATAGCATGCTCTAAATTCGGCTCTAAAGACTACTGGCGACTCTGTAAAAGAGTACTTAACAAGAGCAAGTCCACAATACCCCCGCTAATCAACAAATTTGAGGTCCTTACCTCCCCAGCAGATAAGGCTGAATGTTTTGCCCGCAGATTCTCGAACAATTCGAGTCTGGACTCGTCTGGAGTTTTTACACCCGACTTCTCACCTAGAACCGAGGCACAACTGAATGATGTCCACATTACACCTTCGCTTGTCTCTAAGATAATCTTAAAACTTGACCCTCACAAAGCGAGCGGTGGTGACGGAATCCCAACCATAGTCTTAAAGAAATGTGCCCCTGAACTCTCCTCTATCCTTTCTAAGCTCTACAACCTCTGCCTATCTGCTTCCTGCTTTCCTGCCTGTTGGAAATCTTCCTCTATAGTTCCTATATTTAAAAACACTGGAGAACCCTCTGACCCTGCAAATTACCGCCCTATCAGCCTTCTTCCGATCTTTGGCAAAGTGTTCGAAGCCATTATCAACGCCGAGGTGGTTCAGCATCTCACAGCACACAGGCTCCTCTCGGACAAGCAATATGGTTTCCGCTTCACCAGGTCTACTGCTGATATGCTAACGACCATCACCGAGTACATATACCAGGCACTCGACAGGAATGGCGAAGCTCGAACCGTTGCATTGGATATATCTAAGGCGTTCGACAGAGTTTGGCATGCTGGCCTTCTATGTAAACTGCGTAGCTATGGTATAACTGGACATTTGTTTGAACTAATCCAGTCATTCCTCTCTAACCGCACAATGAAAGTGGTATTAAACGGACATGCCTCTCAGAACTACCATACAAACGCAGGTGTCCCCCAAGGCTCCATCTTAGGTCCTACACTCTTCCTGATATATATTAATGATCTCCCTGATTCCATAAGAACCCAAATAGGTTTGTACGCCGATGACACCACAGTTTACTCTCGCCTCCAACAAAAATCTGGTGTAGGCGTCAAAGCTAAACTTGCAGCCGAGATTGAAAAAGACCTCCAATCCATATTGGACTGGGGTAAGAAATGGCTAGTAAATTTTAATGCTTCTAAAACGAAGCTACTGTCAATTAACCATCATCGACAATCTCACCTACCTCCCATTAGCATGGACAAGGCTTGCCTCCCAGAGAGTAAAACACTACGCCTCCTTGGTCTCACACTTTCAGCGGACCTCAAATGGAATGACTATATCGAATCCATTGCTAAATCCGCTGCTATGAAAGTCGGTTCTCTGTGTAGGGCCCGGAAGTTTTTTCCGTCTAAATCTATCCTGCACATTTACAAATCTACCATCCGCCCGTGCATTGAATACTGCTGCCATATCTGGTCGGGTGCCCCTGCTGTTCTCCTCGGGCTTCTCGATAAGGTTCAGAGGAGGGTCTGTAATGTGATAGATACCGACTTGGCAGACCACCTGCAGTCTCTCTCTCACCGGCGAGACGTGGCTTCGCTGTGTCTCTTCTATAAATACTTTCACGGCTTCTGCTCCGATGAACTTAGATCACTGGTGCCCCCTAAATACGAATTTGCACGAGATACTAGATTAGCAACTAGATCCCACCCTTTTACAGTGAAACCGATAAAATGCAGCCGTAACTTCTACTCCAACAGTTTCTTTCCTCGCACTTCCCGACTGTGGAATTCTCTTCCAAACGATTGCTTCCCCGACGGCTACAATCTCCAGGAGTTTAAATGTAAGGTCAATAGACACCTCCTAACACACTAACCTGCTCGACACTCATCCTCGCTATCCTTACTCATCTATCACCTTTCTCCTGACATTCCCTATGTCTATCCACTCCTTCTCTTTACCTTCCCCTATGTAGCCCCATGCGCAATAGTGGCAGTGGAATGCCTTGCTTGGGGTGAGATGATTAAAAAAAAAAAAAAATAAAAATAAGATGAAGAATTATTAGTCACTGTAACATGAGTTCAATATATGGATTGGTATCCGACAAGATTAATAGAATAAGTAAAGAACAAATAGGAAAAGTATCTTTAATCTAACATGTTTCATTTTAACAAGCTTCTTCAGAGATCTTTTAAAGACAAATGATTTAAAAATCTTTTACAAAATCCAAGAGACAGTATGTTGATTGAGGTATGGTTTTATTGGTCAGTTAGTAAAGTGCCATACGTGAAACATGCTTGGGCGATCATGTCTCTTTCAAGACATGACTGACTGGGCAGAAGATTATCCCGCAGTAGGTTGCCATTGCTTTCTGCCGTAGACTGGTTGCCGGCCAAGGCTATAGAACCCAATCTGTCCTGTTATTTAACCCATAACTGGAAGGAATAGAAGGAGTAATACCTTTCCCAAGGGTATTTGTGCATAAGTGAATGCAAGGAATTCAACTGGAATTCGAACTCGGCTCCCTGATTTCTCCTTCCGAGCTGATATCCACTGGACCACAACGCACATCCATTATTGGTCAGACATGTGTTATATGTGATAAAGCAATGGATAAATATTAAATGTAGAAGAAAAAAAAAACTTGTGTCTGCTTAAGTGTGTGCCATGAGCAATAAAAACATGAGATATTTATCATGAATGCAAGTATATGTAAGTGAAAATAATGCGTGTCAAGTGGAAACTCTAGACGAATTAAGTGTGTGTATATGTCAGTAATGTTAGTATATGGGAATGTCAGTAATGTTAGTATATGGGAATGACAGCAACGAAATTTTTCGAAAGTTTTCATTCAATATGTGCGACGAGTACTGTATACACCTGTTAAACGATGAAATGATTTTCTTTTTCTAAATAAAATGAGAGAAGTGTGTATGAATGTATGTGTACGAGAGAAATCATGTGTGAATGTGTGAGCTTATGAGTCGGTAAAATTAATATGTGAAAAAGGTATACACGTGTCATTTTCTATTCAAAATAATGTGAGAGAATCATAAGAATATGTGTGTTTATGGATCTGTAATCGTAAGAATTAAATATATTTCCGTTTAAAATTTTAGTGAAAATAATGTATAAAAGTATTAAGAGAACTTTTTATAAATAAATAATTTTGAAAAATAAGATGTTAACAGAATTTTTCAAAGAAATAATAACATATTAAATATCTTAATTTATGTATTAAAATTATGAAAAATAAGATGTTAACGGTTAGAATCTTTCAAAGAAATAATAAAATACTAAATATCTATGTATTAAATTTATTACAATAACATAATTATATAATAATATATAAATAAGAAACATATATATATATATATATATATATATAAAACACTATAAATCATGACAACATTACAATTAAGCAATATAAATAATATACAATAAGAAATATAGTAAATAATAGGAAAAAAATGAAAATAATAATAATAATAATAATAATAATAAATCACTACAAGAAACATCCTCAATTAGCTTAGACCCTGCTGTAACAATAAAAGAATTGAAGCCAGAAGCTTATAAATACCTAGGTGTAAATGAGAGTGAAAAAATTCACCATAAAAAAATGAAAGAAATAGTGCGTAAAGAGTATTATAGAAGGCTCCAAATGATAGTAAAAACTGAATTGAATTCTCAGGACAGAATTATGGCCATTAATAGCCTTGCAATCCCAGTTGTCCAATATGGTTTCAACATCTTAAACTGGACTCTAAACGACATCAGGCAAATGGATTCTAAAACAAGAAAGCTTCTTTCTAAGCATAAGATGTATCATCCAAAGGCTGATGTAGACTGTCTATACATACCCTGTAAAGAAGGTGGAAAAGGTCTTATTCAGCTAGAATTGTCATACAAGACAACAACTATTGGCTTACTAACATACATGAAAACAACAAAGGACTGGATGATACAATTAGTAAGGCAACATGAAGAAAGAAAGAAAAAATATTCAATAATAAAAGGCAGTAAATACAAACAAGATTTACAGTTAGTAGATTCTGTAGAAAAGCAAAACAGAAGCGAAGAACCAACTATTGCGGCAAAAAATATGAAAATGAAAGCCAAAGATAAAGCTCTTGAACAGATGAAACAATGCTGGCAAGACAAACCTCTGCATGGCCAATATCCAGAACATGCCAATAAATCCAATGTTGATAAAGTTAATACTCATCGATGGTTACGTGCATCTGGATTAAAGTCTGAGACTGAAGGCTTTATTCTTGCAGCGCAAGACCAAAGTCTTTTCACTAGAACCTTTCAGGCAAATATTATGCATAATAATATGGATCCAAAATGCAGGTTTTGTGATAAGCACCAAGAAACAATAGACCATCTAATCTCAGGTTGTTCTGTACTTGCCACAAATGATTATAAAAATCGCCACGATAGAGTGGGGCAATATTTACACTGGACAATGTGCAAACACTATGGAAAATCTGTAAACAAACACTGGTATGTACATCACCCAGCACCGGTTACAGAAATAGAAGATGTCACCATTCTATGGGATTACACCATCTACACAGACAGAAAAATTGAAGCAAACAGGCCAGACATTGTTAAAAACCAGAAAGAAAAAACTTGTCTATTAATTAATATGGCTTGTCCAGCGGATTGTAACATAGCAACCAAGGAATTTGAAAAACTGTCAAAATATAAAGACCTGGAAATTGAAATAGAAAAAAATGTGGCAATTGAAAACAAGAGTAGTGCTAGTGATAGTAGGTGCACTTGGAATGATAAAAAAATGGAACAAAACAGCACATTGAAAGAATCCCTGGAAACCCCAGCTTGAGAGATATACAAAAAATTGTCTTATTAAGTACAGCCCACACACTAAGGAGAACTTTGTCTATGTAATGCTGGGGATGATGGGGGAAGATAGAAAAAACATGAAATGGAGCCATAACAACACGCCACAACCTGCTTTAGGTCTTTCCACAGACTTGTTTGGTAGTGCAACCATAGCAGAAATCAAAATATGATGGAAAATGACATAATAATAATAATAATAATAGTAGGAAACAACTATAAAAATATATAATAATAGTGAGAAAAATACAGATAATAAGGGAAATAGAAGAAATAGGGAGAAAAACAAATTAATTATGGAATCAACTTCATATAGAGAAAATATTACATTGTTAAGAATACAAGGAACTATGTTTAACTTATTTAATAATATGTATTGGTATTGTGGATTAATGAATTATATATTTGTGAACAAATGTAGAAGTAATGTAATGTTTTAATCATGTGTGTCGAGCTCTCTACGATACCCTCGTATCACCAATATTTTATAGAAAGTTTGAGAAGGAAAACTGTAAAATAAATCAAACTATCTTCTTTTTGTAACCAAATTTTTCATTGGTTTGTTCTGCATCAGCAGCGGCATTTTGCCTCTCTTTCGAAAAAGCGGGAATCTTCCCGCTCTTCAAGCTCCAGTTGGAAAGTATCCTTTGAAGCCACCAGACCTATTGTTTCCAGCTCACTTTTCTCTTAAGGCAATATATGTTTTCGCCTACTCTTTTAAAAGAAAATAAGCCGGTTTCATCTTTACCTGACTGAGAAGTTAAGTTAAATATTCAAAACTTTGCAATACCAGCTTTTTGCATTCAACATTTTCTCCTGGTATAATAATTTATTATTGTTTCAACTTCTCAGCTAAACCGCAAGTATTTTTGACATTTTTTATTCACACACACTTTGCTTGCAGATTATCTTCCAACTCATAACTTTGAACTGTATCAAATTATTTGAACATACAAACTGTTTTCCAACTCACAAATTTCCAGCTCACAATTTGAACTGTTTCAATTATTTGAACATTGGCTTTGGGCCATTTACAATTCAAAAATATTTTATTGTTTAAACACATATCTCTAAAAAAAAAAAAGTGTTTCATTCATTTTTGCAAATATCTGCAGTAAAAGGGAGTTAACTTATTTTTACCCCTTTTCTATAATTCACAGTTGTTGTTATAATTAAAATTTTTTTACCTCTGTCTTGTGTCTTGTTTGTTCACTTATTTGTACATACATAAAATTGAGAAGCTCTCATTACCCAACAAACAAAAAAAAAAATGTAGTTAGGCCGCTACATGTGTTTATGGTTGGTAGTAATGATATTAATATGTTTTCAAAGTACTTTCTCCTTAAAAGGTTATATTCTTGTTTAATTAAACTAGCATTTGAGAAATCAAAATTGTGTCCTACATTATTTCAATGTAATACAAGAGAGTTAGAATGTATGTCCAAACATAAGCCTCCTTTATGTTTGTAGATTTGTGCTTTTAGATTTTGTGATGTTTCCCCTATATATACATTATTGCACTGTAGACATTGTATTTCGTAAACCCTGGCATTTAAATTGGTGTTAGGTATCTTTTTTAATCTGACAATATTCCCAATAGTCTTGGAGGTGGTGGTAATGATTCTAGTGTTTGGGATAGTTAATTTGTTTGAGAGTTCATATGAAAAGGTGTTGGAAGGTAGTATTATGAAATGTGTGTGATTTTTGTGGGTATTTGTTTTTCGGCTTTGTGTATTTTAAAAAAATGTTTCTGGCACTGAGGACGAAATCATGGGGGTAGGGGAGATGTTTAAATGCTTGTTCAATATATCTCTCTTCTTCAGATAAATAATTAGGGCTGCATATTCTGAGGGCCCTAAGGTAGAAACCTATAATTAAACCAGATTTAATTCTTTGGTTGTGTTGGGAATAGAAATTAATGAGATCGCTTTTGTTGGTAGGATTATGGTAAGCCTTAAATTCTAATTTATCGTTATTATGTATTATTAAGATATCAAGGAAAGGTAAAGAATTGTTAGTTTCATGTTCATATGTGAATTTGATGATAGGTTCTACCTTATTGAGTTTTGTTACTAAATTTTTTGTTACTAAGTTGGTGTCATGGGTGTAAAATAATAAGATGTCATCTATATATCTTAAGTGGAATTGTCAGGTATAATATATTTGAAAGAAATGGATTCTAAGAACTCTAGAAATAGGCAAGCAAGAACTCTACTAATAGGGCTAAAAGCTTTTCTAATTAAATAATGTTTTAGTTTTATTGCATTTTTTATTTTAGGGTTCAATTACCAGGAATGTTAATATTATCAGTGTCTTAGAGAAAAGCCATATTGGTAAGCCAAATTTTTGTTTATAAAATGTGTCGTTAAAAGAGAAATAACAATGGTTAGTGATTAATGTGCATATTTTAATGATTTTTTTGGATAGATATGGGGAACTTTACTTTGGATGTTTTGAAATGGTTTCTAAGAACGTTTAGATGTTTTTTAACAGGCGTGTTAGTATAGAGTAATTTTATATCCAAACTTGCCATAGTTAATTTAGTCATACTAGTATTTCTAATTCTAAGGAGTAAGTCACCTGAGTGGAAATAAAAATAACTGCTTCAGCCATTTGCATCTAATTGGATGCACTGTTTTAATTTTATTAATGGCAAAATTTAACTATCTGGATAGTGTGACAGTGTGAAAGGTGCATGGTGATGGTAATATTAGTTGTTTCTTTATAAGGAAACATTTAGCATCTACTGACAAAGCAGCCAGTGCTACTTTTGGTTGAAATTTATTATATCTTTCTTTTAAAATAATTTTTCAGGAAAATAGATCCACTGTTATTGCTTTTTTCCAGTATAGATTAGGGCCTTTTCCTAACCTTTTCTATGAAGTCATGTGGAATGTCAACATCTTGATTATGTCAATATTTTCTCTGAGTTTCATGTACTATCCAGTTTAGTTGTTGCTGTTGTTGGAAGTCCTCAGATGATGTGATTTTCATTATTTGATATAGTTCTTTGTTTGTAATTCTGTAGCACCAATCTATGAAGTTCGAAGAAGGATGGTCATTGCTAAGAGCTACAGGTTTCATTCACTCGCTGAAAGCCCTTTTTAATCATTGATTTTAGAAAGTAGTTGTATACAGTTGCCAGTTTAGGTAGTTTTGAATGGTCTGGCATCATGCATAACATCCATATGAAAGTCTTGATCTGATGAGGCTCTTTAAGAACATGAATCAAGTTTGTAGATTAATGTTTTGGTTTTGTAGCAATTTGCTCTATTTGCAAAATCTTAGTACATGCATAATAAAGTGAATGATGCCTTTTAGAAACTAAGCAAATTATTAAGAGTTAGAAAAATGACCTAAGAAACAAAGAAAATAGTATTGAACCACTATGTAATATCTAATCTCCTATATGATGGTGAATGCTAGACAATGTCCTCACTGATAAAAAATAAACTTGAAATGACAGATGTGGTTCTGCTGACAAATGTTGCGAGTACAACAAAACATTTTTGCACAGCATTGTGATGGAAAAAATAATTACAGAAAACAAAAAAATTGTGAACGTGAAAATTAACAATGTTGTTGTGAAAATGCTATTAGATACTAGAAGTGATATCACAATACTTAATGAAGCAACACGAAAAGAAATTGGAAAACCTATATTAAAAAGAACTTTGAAGTTTTGAGTAGGTGAGAAAATAGTTTTTATTGATGAAATGACTTGTAATCTCTGATTCCATAATAAGTGTGTAAAAGATAAGACATATGCGTTGGGAAAACTTATTTGATACTGACTGCGTGGAATTATTTGAGCTTTGCGATTTGTTTATAAATTGGATGTTTTGTTGAATGCAAAATTCAAAATAAAATTATAAGAATTTATTTTTACTTACAAGTTTCGATCATTTTTGTAATGTAGTGGATATCGGCGAGGATTGAGAAATCGACAAGCTGAGTGAATTCCAGTTGAATTCATTGCATTCACTTATGTGTAAATATCCTTGGGAAAGGTATTAATACATCACTTCTCCCTCTAGCTATGGGTTAAATAGCAAGCAGGACAGATTAGGTTTTCTAGCTTTTGTTGGCAACCAAATCTACTGTAATGGCAACCTACTGTGAGATAATCTTCTGCCCAGTCAGTCAGTCATGCCTCTTTTGAGATACGATCACCCAAGCATGTATCACGTATGGCACTCAACTGACTGTTGTATGGAGAGATGATTGTAGTCCTTCCTGATCTAGTTCTTTTTGTAATTAGAGAATGCAACACTTTATATATTATACAGGCTAATCACTGTCAGTCCTTATCACGTGTTCCTCAGACCATGATTTGGAGGTTGTAATACCAAATGATTTCATAAGACCTAACATCAACTTTAGTCTTATGTTAAGGTCTATCCAGGTAGACATGTGTAGCGCTGAATCCCCTGGGAAGCAAGAACTTCTGGAATCTATTAATGCTAAAGATAAACTATTGCAGAAGTTTAGAAACAACTGGCAAAATGAATATCTGTTTAATATCAGAGAGCAAAGTAGGAATCTTTGTGTGACTGATTTCTCTAATAAGATTAAAGTGGGTAACATTGCGTTAATTAAAAACACCCAACAGGTCTAGACCTTACCGAACGCTTGGTAGAGTTTGAAACCTCATGATTTTTTGACTGGATTAAACAAGTGTTTAGAACCATATGACTGCCAATTACCAAGTCCAAAAGAAATTTTTTTGAAGTTAAACAATGGAAAAATGTTTTTGAGCCCGGATCTTTCTGAAGTATATTTACAAATGCAGGTGTTCAGAGTTGACAACTATAGATACGCACAAAGGATGAAATAATTTCAGCTGACTTTCTTTTTGTATAAATGTGGCTCCAGCTATATTTTAACAAGTTATAGATACCATGCTTGCAATTTGTGATTTTGCAGTGGCTTATCTGGATAATATGTAAATTAAAAGTGTTTCTAAGGAACAACATATCAGGCATGTAAAAATAATTTAAAAAAATGTGAGAGTACAGTTTCAAACTCAGTGAGGAAAAGTGCAAATTGTTTTTACTTAAAATTAAGTATCAAGACCAAATCATTGATAAAAATGGTTGTCAACCAGATCCAATGAAGGCAAGTGAATTAAGAATATGTCTCCCCTAACATGTGTTACTAGTTTGCAAGCATTCCTGAGACTAGCAAAATACTATCAAATTTATGTACCTAATATGCAGAATTTGAGAGCTCTACTGAATGATTTGCTTAAAAAAAGGCATAAAGTAAAACTGAACTGATAAGTATCAGAAGGCATTTGAAGAAATAAAAAAATACTAATGTTAAACTTATCATTAGCACACGACAATCCAAAAACAGAAATCTTAGTGGCATCAGATGCTAGTGATTATGGAATAGGATGAGTATTTTATATAAACATGAAAGTAGTTGCACATGCTTCACATTTGCTATTACCAGCAAGAAAAATAACTATAGCCAGATTTAAAAAGAGGTATTAACAATTATATCTGCATTGAAAAAATTTAACAAATTTATACATGGAAGAAGTTTTCGGTTGCAGACAGACCATAGACCCCTATTACCAACCTTGACCAAAGACAGATACTCCATGGTCAAGTCTGCACATAGATTTTGCAGGTCGAATACATGAATCACATTATCTTGTGGTAGTGGATAGCTTTACTAAGTGATCAGAAATTTGTAAGTGCAAAAAAGCAACTTCTTCATTGAGAGTAAATTTTAATTTACACAAAATGTTTGCAAGATATGGCATTCCAGATACCATAGTCTTAGATAATGGTACACAATTCACTGCTCACAAATTCAAAGACTTTTGTAAAATGTTATTGATTGAAAAATATTACTACCCTGCTGTATCACCCTAGGTCAAATGGACAAGCTAAATAGTTCTTGGGTACTTTTAAGAGATTTTAATGCAAGTTATGAAAAAGTGAATGAAGATTCACTACAAAAATTTCTGAGTGTTTACCGTTTAATGCTGATTCCCAATACACTGTCAGGCATGACATTTGCAGAATTAATGCTCGTAAGAAAAATTAAATCAGTGTTCAACAAAAGTTGTTACTAAAACAATAAAGAATAGGAATGGATAACAAAAAGGACACTAAATTTTTTCAAGATTGGTAAAGTTTTTTCAGACGTTTTATACGTCTGCTGGAGAAGAAATGAGGAAAGATGGTGTAATAATGTCACAAATCAGAATGATGATATTATGGTGAAAGGAAAAAAAATGGGAACGTAAAAGACTTATAATCAGCTAAAGAAAAGGTTTACAGAGAAAAGGCCCAAAAGAATGGAAGAACTAATGAAAGTATTGTATAATATTTTTGATATACCTACACACCAAGAATTTGTTGAATGTACAAGTATGACTTCAAGAAAAAGGAAACATATAGAAAAAGTACAGGTTGATCCTAAACATAAAAGGATACAAAGATAAGTATGTTGGCAAACTTGCCAAAAAGGGGAGTGGGTGATCACTATTAAATAAAATTAAATATTTATTAATGAAAGGAAATCTCAAAGTGGGGATGGGGTGGAGTAAATAATACACCCTCTGATAACTCAAATGAATTAGGCTCAATGCCTAAAATAAAGAATTCAAGTGAGTCTAGAAAATTCTATGGGAGTCAGTCTTTAGAATATTTCTTACAGACATCACAGCCGAGTGCCTAAGCAAGACTTTATATCATAACTGAGAGAAACCGAGTGATAACAGCTTTTACACTGCTTTATAGAACACCACTTAGTGGGTGTTTAAAGAAGTCTCTTGACAGGTGCAGTGGAGTAATCCCACAAATGCAACTCGCAAGTGTTCAAAGAACATTCTGGTTCAGGTCCTTCTTCATTTCAATGTCATTAGATGCAGCCAAACAAAATTTGATAAAGGTGACTTGTTTATTTGTTTCTCAGATGATACCTAACAAACTTCGTCCTTTGTTTGGCATTTACTTCTGTATACATCAAGAACTCTAAACAATGAAATTAATAGAGATTTTCTACAATATTTAATTTTGCTGTAGCCTCATTTGAAAGTGAAGAACTGGTGAATGAGTCAAGCAACATTTGATATGAAGATTTTACAAACTGAACACGCATCCTAAAAATGAAATTTATATAATGGAAGTAAATCCGATGCAAGAATCATTTTGTCTGTACCTTTAGTCAGTTAAGGGCCATACAGGATACATGCTTGGTCAATCATGTCTCTTTCGAGACATGACTGACTGGGTAAAAGGTTATCCCGCAGTACGTTGCCATTACTTTCTGTGGTAGACTGGTTGCCAGCCAAGACTATAGAACCCAATCTGTCCTGTTATTTAACCCATAAATAGAGGGAAGAGATGGATTAATACATTTCCCAAGGGTATTTGCGCATAAGTGAATGCGGATAATTCGACTGGAATTTGAATTTGGTTCCCCAATTTCTCATTCCGCGCCGATATCCATTGCACCACAATGCCCATCCAGTCTGTACCTTGGTTCTCCCTTAAATAAGATTGAATAGTACAATTGAGAAGAAGGATGGGGAGAACAAAATAATATAAGTGTCAGATTATTTCCCCCTTTTCTAAATCAGTTCTACTTTGTTGAAATGTAAACTTATGCTGTTATGTAAGTGATGCTCTTTCAGGGTTGGGCAATCTTGATGATTGCATTGGTTGTGGGTTAGACAGAAGGACTGAAAGGAGAGAAGGCAACAAGGAGAAAGAATATCGTGCAGAAGGAATGAAGGGAGAGAGGAGGAAGAATGTCCTGCAAAGGGAACAAAGGTGTGAAAAGCTTAGTAGTAAATTAATGCGAATCAAGGATCTCAACACAGTACTCAAATCTTAGATATTTTAATTATAGAAATTGAAAATCTTAATGGTAAGAAAGGAGAAATGTATAGAAATGAGGAGAAAGAAATAAAAATAGTAAGAACCCATCTATAAGAAACACAATTTTGAAACAATTTTGAACTTTGATAAAAAAAAAAGGATTCAACCATGAGTTTTTAATTTTCCTTCCACATACAACTAAAACAACTATACGAGATATTACTTTCTAAATATCAGACAAAATGGCAAACAAACTAGAGTTATAACAGAAAATAACATGTATCCAATACTTATGCGTGTCACTATATATATATAAAAACTCACATATAAAAATCTTCTATATAATAAAGACTGTTGTATATGTATATATATATATATATATATATATATTTTGCTTCTATAATACTCATAGAGAGAGGGACAACAGTGAGGTAGTGTCAGCTCAGTACAGTTTCTTTACTATCAGTTATGAAAGCATTTGCCACGTATTTGGTCTTTAACAGTATCTTATTTTATTTTTTCCAATAATTATGCTATCAAGTAAAGAAGAATATATATATATATATATATATATACATATATGCAATATTAGACAGATTTTAGTCGATAACACAATAATACTCACACATGCAGATATTGGAGGCCATCTATATTAAATCAAAGCAACCCACACTCAATAAAATCACATTTCAATCTCGTTGCAACACATTACATTGCATTTAGACATATGCTTCTGTTAACATTCCGTCTCTCAGGCGATGTGACATCATAGAACCGCATTACAAATTTACGACCTGCATCTGTTATTTCGTGACTGTTATTGTTGCAATGCAATGTTGTATGTTAACACAAGATAATATCATCTTTAATGGCGGATGTCTTTATGTTAACATTCCTGTAACCTCTCTGAAGATGGCTTAGAACCAGCATAATAAAAAATATCCAAATGTTGAACAATTTTTGTCATTATTTTCACCTGAAATTTAAGCCAAAATATGATGTTTAGAACGACTCATGATTAAACAATGCACATTCATTGTCTGTTATATTTAACAATATATGTTTCGAAAATTATCTGCTGTCTCGATACACTAAATTATATATATATATATATATATATATATATATATATATATTTGCTTACATGCTCATGGGTTTGGATTATTCTGTTTTTTTTCTTATGTAAGATACTCAATAGTAGGTACATCAATATATATGTTGATGTCATTTTAAATGGTATATCAATCTAAATATTTTGATGTTATTTTTGACAGCACAGGCCCACTTGTCTTAATAATATAATAGGTTGTTGAAAAAGTTTCTAGCACATCCACAGAGTAAAGATACCAGAAAATATGTAATTTTTGGTCTGAATGTGTAAACTAATATATTTGCAAAGAAAAAGAAGAAAAGAGAGAGTGTGAGACAGAAAAACAGAGACAGGAACAGAAAAGAATAAATTTGGCAAGAATTGGGAAGAGACAGAGAAAAGAAAGGAGAGGTGGAAAATGGCATTGGTCGGGCAAATGAGTGTAGGGAAGGGATAGATAATGGAGGAAAAAGTAAAAGAAAAGTTCGGGAAGGATTGGACAAGATAAAAATCAAGAAGTATATGTGGGTACTATATATAGTTTTTAGCTTACTGATGGGAAATATACATGTTCCTGCATGAGAATTTCCACTGTCACCCAACCTAACATGTAGCTTCCTAGCATTTCAGATCTAAATCTGCTGGGCTACTTTGCCTGGGGCATTGTCAAGAAGTGAACCAACCAGCAACTCTGTAATACTACATTTTAACATATTCTAACATATTATGATGAAAGCCACCATTATGGACATGATGGCCAATGTGAATGAGAACAATCTAGGCATAAGCCTGAAATTACTTTTGAAATTAAATCTGAACTGTTCTTGAAGCTGTGGCAATTCTATTGAATAAGCATAAAAACAAATTCTTATTATATCTGTAGACATAAAACAAATTCCTAAACTCTACCTCCAACCACATCATGAATCAAGAGACTAAAAAAAAACCTCATAAGTTAAATCTAATCTTTATTTTGAATACCAAATTTTAAAACTGAAGAAAATATACAAAACTATTAAATAAATTAACACATAAGATCAGTTTAATAAATGTAATGACTATGAATAACCTAAGGCAATAGTCCTAAACAAAATAAATAGAAAGGTCTGGTTTGTTCCTTCCTCTAATCTCTGTGGTCTATATATAGAGCCCACGAAAGGAGGAGTAAGACATGATCTGAAGATTACTTGGCATTGGTTCCTATCTTCAAACTGTCTATATCTTCAAATGCTTTATGTTTGATATTGAGTCAGCCAGTCAAGTGCCATACGTGATACATGCTTGGGCGATCATGTCTTGAAAGAGACATGAGTGACTGGGCAGAAGATTATCCCGCAGTAGGTTGCCTTTGCTTTCTGCAGTAAACTGGTTGCCAGCCAAGGCTTTAGAAACAACTTTTTCCTGTTATTTAACCCATAACTTGAGGAAAGAGATGAATTAACACTTTTCCCCAAGGGTATTTGCACATAAGTGAATGCAATGAATTCAACTGGAATTCGAACTTGGCTTCCCAATTTCTCATTCCGAGCTGATAGCCGCTGCACCACAATGCACATCTGTATGAAGTAATGATTGATATTGAGTACACGTCCTAACAAATATAGCAAATTTTGAACTCACCCTCTCTCTCTCTCTATATATATATATATATATATTTATTCAGATACTTTAATCCAAGCGGAAAAAGCAGGAAGGTAAATTCCAAAAACCCTATCCTAATTAATATTAAAATTTTATTTTAATATTAAAAAATGATACAGGAAGAGAGCTCCATGTAATAAAATATTACAGAGCAAATATAAAAGGATTTTTTTTTGTTGCTGAGGTGATGTGTTATCCCCTGTGGGGATTTCATATCGAAATGGTCATTCAACATCCTTGAATTAATCCTATTTAATATATATATATATATATATATATATATATATATATATACACACACACACACACACACACAGTGGGCTATGATAAGTTTTTAGTTACTCTTCATTACAGCAATTTTGGCTTGTATAATCACATTTTCTTTTTTTTTTCAGACAATACCATGTTAGTATCAAGCTATTCTCATCTATGAACGATAGTTGACATATTTTGCAATGAAAGATCATGGAGGTAAGGAAATTGGTGAATTTCAATGAGGGAAAATAATAGGATTGTATCAGTGTGGAAAGGCAAATAGAGAAATTGCTAGGTTTTTCCAGGTTAATCATCAAATAGTTAATATTGTCAGGAATATTAATGAAGAAGGGCATTGTTGTGTGGAACGATGCTCAGGAAGACCAATCATCATGTTTGAGCAAATGAAAAGGGGCACTGAAGAGAGAAGTCATCAAAAATCATCATCAGAGCATCAAAGATGTTGCCAACAGCATGGAAATATCACTATATGAGGTAAGAAAGATTCTGAAAGAACTAGGCTATCAAAAAGAGTTGCAAGAAAGAAACCCTTGATTTCAGAGGTTAATAAAAAGAGGTGTATGGACTGAGCAAGAGAATTTGAGAGCAAAGGTTATAAACTTTTGGAAGTTTGTAATTTGGTCAGATGAAAGTAATATTCAAATTTGAGACAGGTTTATGTTTAGAGAAATCAGAATGAGAACACTGAATGTCTGCAGGTGACCGTGAAACGTGGATGGGTTTGGTGTAATAATGTGGGACGCTGTCTGGTTTGGATGGAAATCTGAGCTGATTCTTGTTGACGAGCGGTTGAATGGTCCAAAATACTGTCAAATATTAGAAAAAAGGAAAACTTCCACGATCTGAAACCAACCATATTGGCAAGAATGTCTACCTTTTTCGAGAAGATGGAGTGCCATGTCATACAAGCAAAGTAGCAAAAACCTGAAAGGAATCACAAGGAATCAAGTCACTGCCATGGGTCACTGCCAAAAGTCCTGACATGAATCCAACAGAATACGTTTGAGAGCACCTTGACCATAAGCTTTGAGAGTGTGCAACCAAAATCTCATTAGTGGCAACCTTTAAGAAACATTGCTAAAAGAGTAGCAAAATATGGATCAGACGATTGTTGATAACTTGATCAAATCCATGAAGAACTGAAAACAAGCAGTGAAACCAGCAAATGGTACATCTACTCTATACTAGTTCCAAATACTGTTTATTTGGGATCATGTAATTAAATTTTGAAATTGGATGTAGTTTATTTCTCCTGGCTAAAAACTTTTCTTAAGCTACGATATAACATCAGTCAGCTAAGTGACACATTTTAATTATATTAATCATGTGTGTGTATTACTTAATGTTCTCCAGTTGATTTGCAAAGATAAAATATAAAATTTCTAAAGTACACACATTTTTTTTTAGATTAGTGGCACCAAAAGACAGAAAATGTTTGCTAGATATTAGAACTTATAAAACCAAAAGAGATAACCAGACCTTTTTAGATAAAATTTACATATTTTGAAAAAGTATTAAGATACAAAAAACACCATAAAAGACTAAAATATTTTAAAGAAGGAAAGCATGATAACTAATCATGGCTGCCAAATTGCATGCACTTCTATCAGCAAAAACCCTTCTGTTTTCAGGCACATCAGTATTTATAAAGTGTGGGTAATGTGAAAAATTCCTGATTGTCCAAATCTCATTTTATTGAAAAGTGGAGTTGAAAGGATTGGTGTAATTAAACGAAGAAGCATAATTGAATGTAATTATTCAAAAGAGAAACTCACTCAAATCTTCCATCATTTTGGCATAAAGAGGATGATCCCAGGAAGTTCGTTCAGTCAAACAACTGAAAAGAAAATTAAAAATAGTAAATAAAAACAAAAAACAAAACACACACACTGAGTGTAAATAAAAAAATCACAATTTACTGTTTACCTGTGATTTCATAAACAGGAAAGTTTCTGTCTGAATTTCTGGGAGGAGGAATTATTTATATTTAGATTAATGTCCTCATCTTTGTCATGACAATATTTCAACCATTGTGACTTCCGGCCTCTTTCTCTGGTGTCTCTCAGAGAAGCCTGGAGGTCATAATGGCTGAAAAGTTATAACAAAGAGGAGGATATTAGTTGAAATATAAGGAAAGAAGGAAAGTGTTAAACATAAAAATTAAATATTTTTAATCATCAACTGAATAAAAATCTTTTATAACTGCAATAACATTTTCACTAAAAGATAAAATCACCACTGAATTATTTGAGTGACAAATGCATCTAAACATCTTCAATTTCTTCTGCACAAACAATTTTTTATTCATTGTTTTAAACAGAAACACAAATTTTGCTACCCAATTTGTATCCAGAAATTGTCTGGATACACATTGGTATCCAGACAATTCCTCAATTTAGAATGACTAATTCAATATGCAGAGAAAATATATTCAATGTCTGCAGATGAAGCCAATGCTAACAGAAATGGTTTTACATTTGCATGTGAATTCTACCATTCATGAGCTGATACAATTTTTCATATCTCGAAAGGAGAAGACTTTGCCTGCAATGTTGTGACAGTGAGAACAACTAGGTAATATATTCATTGGCATATTCCATTACAATATTTATTCCTTCATTTTATTATTTTCCATGGAGATAAGGATGAATCATGATGCCAAGAAATTGGATTTTGATGAGGAATTGGTTGTAATGTTTTTCGAATTATTTTACTTATGTCACATTATTTTGTTTTGATCATGAGCTTTGTGAAAATTCTCCCCAAATCCTTTCCAATCAAATATCAACTGTTTCAGCAAGAGAAGTCATTCCGTGTCTTAAGCAAGGCTTTAGTTATTGGCTGTACTTGAGGAAGCAGTTCATCTGCGGATTGCTTCAGCACAAGATTAGATACCTTATTTCTTACTACAAAATCTATTTTTCTGCAACAGTTATAAGCGCACAATATTGTTACTCTATTACTATTTCCCTGGCAAATGACTAAATGAAATCTATTCTTTAGTTCAACTAGTTCAGACCTTTACACCAAGAACATACCATACTGTCTGGACAAAGTCAAATGGCACCCATTTCCTCCTGTATTATAAATACAAAGAGAAATTTCCACTCAATTTCCCAAGAATGGCTACTTTGCGAAAAAGATTCCAATGTAGATGTTCTGCTAATAATCTTTAAAATCAAGTGTCAGTCGTTACCTATCCTGTTTTATTTTCATAAACCTTACTTCTTACCACCTTCACTTTCATTTATATCATACACCTCATTCATCATATTCATTTTAATAGTAATCATGTAACTTGAGTGACTCTTGAGCCTTGTATTGCATGAAATTTAGTATATAAAAGAAATAAGAAAAAACACTTGAAATTCTTTCTTCTCATAGTTTTAATATACTTATGATATTGAATGCATTTTCTGTCATTACATCTCTTCTACTTTACTAAAAACATTGTGTTTTCCCGAAGATATTCAGCAGTGTGGGGTTTTGCCTGATGTGTCTCTATTGTGTTAATGATGGTATGTGTGGCCAGTGACATTGTCAGGATGACACATAATGGCTTGTTAATGAATGTTGCACCACTTATCTAATGAAAGTCATACTTTTTTATTTCATTTTTTGAGATTAGCATATTTTTAGAATTTCTTCTCCAAGACCAGAAACTGGTATTTCACAGCAATCTCTTGTCTTAGCACCAACGTCTCAACTATTTTATGGAATTGACAATGTTGGTGGAATTAAAATGGAGAAATGGCTACAAATACCATTTTAGCAACTTCAAGATTGGTTTTATTAGAAATTAATTTACGGAAAGAGATTTTTTTGTTTATATTATTTCAATTCAAGCTAATAACCTTGTCTTTGTTGTTATTATTGCAACGTTTTGGTTGTTGTGCCTTTTAGCTCTCTTTATGTGTTTGAAATTCATAAATATTACCCATATCAACAAATGGAACCCTTTTCTTTAATTCATTGGATAGGTTGTTTTTGTATCATGTCTGGGGATATCTTGTCTACTCTTTTTAGTACTTAAGACTTAGCGGGAACAGGATGAGCAATAACGGAGCAGTACAAAACAGATGCAGATGTGATATCCCTAGACAGATACTGGGGAACATGAACAATCTACCCCTGAAATATTGTGATAGTAACAAAAATGAAGACACGAGTCCAAATATAAATAATGATAACATCTCATTCCTGAAATTCAGACTTCTATTTACTTTAAGAAAAAAAAAAAAAAAATGAGAAAATGTAATACATGGGAAAAAAAACTAAGATTTCATTAAATTTAAGAGTAAGAGACCCAGAAATCTTGACAAGTATTTAAAGACCCAGGTCTGAGTCTAAAAACCCAGGGTTGACAGCTGTCAAAAATGATAAGATTATTTACGCATGAATGTGCTATAGAGATAATTAATCATATTATTAATCTGTCAAATTATTTGAAAAAGCTGCAAAAATTAAGTACTTTTTACATGGATACCAAATCCATAAGCTCAATTTAAATGCTCCTGCCTTTTTCAAAAAAGACAATTCATCCAGTTGAATGTGAAGAACGGCTAATTTGGTGATCTGATCTTATCCTTCTTTCTCCCTTTCCTAATCTTTCCAGTTATGTAATGCGTCCTATTTTGATTTGCTTCCCTTTAAAATTATTCGCATAAATAAAAAGCAGATTTTTAAAGAACAAATCTGATTTAAATCAAATAAATCCAATTTAATTAAAACAAAATCCGATTTTTTTATTAAAAAAAAAAAAGAAAGTAAAGCCAAGTGACCTTCTGTATGGGTTGGAACAAAGATTTGTAACATTTTTCAATAGAATGTAACATTTTTCACTGGAATTTGTAGTTTTGTTTCACATGTCAATTCACTTAATATATGCCCTGAAATTTTGCTCCAACCTGACTGGGCAGAAGATTATCCTGCAGTAGGTTGCCATTGCTTTCTGTGGTAGACTGGTTGCCAGCCAAGGCTATAGAACCCAATCAGTTCTATTATTTAACCCATAACTGGAGGGAAGAGATGGATAAATACCTTTCCCAAGGGTATTTGTGTGTAAGTGAATGGCATGAATTCAACTGGAATTTGAACTCGGCACCCTGATTTGTCATTCTAAGTCGATATTCACTGCACCACAATGCACATCATATGTAGATAGCTGTATTTGTGTCATTCCTGATGTGCTGGTTCATATATGCACAGATTGCACTGAATTTTAACAGGTAGCAGAAAAATCTGTGGAAGAGTTGGGTGCATGTATTCAATACTATTTTTTTTATTATTAATGTTGGAGATGCCATCCTACAAGAGGCATGAGAATTCATAGATAACATTATTTCCATACAATCATCATATTTCCATACAATCATCATATTTTAGTTCAGTGTATAAAAATGGTTCACATAGCAAACATATGCCTGATGCCTTTTGTAAGCTTGTGTACAAATTGACAGGAATTAGACTTCTTTTGTGGAAAATAAATGTTAAGGTCATTTTTTTTCAGTGCTAAAATTCTCTGAACTCATGGCAGCAACTCATGAATATAAAGATATAGTTTTTACATCATAACCTATGGAGATTTTCAGCACTGAATTATGTGCATTAAAAAGGAAGAAAGTTATGTTTAAAATAAATATTTATTGTGTAAAACAAAAGTTTTTATCCTTAGTCTATAGATTTATTGATGTACATTATAAATACACAGGGTGTCCATAAAGTTTGTGTGCACATTAAAAAAATCACAAATACAAATAAAGTTATAAATTTTTTTAAAGTGTGGATGAACTTTATGGACACCCAGTCTGTGGAGATATATATATATATATATATATATAGTTAGTTTAATTACTTAGCTTTTTGGTCATAATAAAATTAGACAAGTGCACATTTGTATTAAAAAGTGTTCAATACAATTATATTGTAGAACTTTTGAATATTCTTCATTTGTAACTGAGTGATTACGCGACCTAGGTTTCTACCATGTGGTGTCTTCAGGTGATTTGCAATAACTGATTTTACCATTTACTGTATTTTTTAAGAACGCTCACATAATGGTGGTTTTTTTGAACACTCACATGATGGGGAATTTTTGAACGTGCAATTTTTAAAATCACAAAAAATTACGTTTTCATTCATGGTTGTATGAACGTAATAGGTATTTTTTAGTAAGGTTACACTAAGTCATAATTTCTGTTCTTTCATTCGATAGTTCATTTTTGTTTGGGAATAGCATAATCGCTAACCTTTCTTCCTGACACAGTCTACATATTTTGCACTGTTGTAAGGCTTGGCTGTTTTCACTATACTCCACGTTATGGATAAAAATGTTACAATTTCTTTGCAAATGAAGAATATATATGATAAAAATATAGTTTTAAGGTCTGCTATATTTATGGGTAAAAGTGCTCAATATCAGGGACAGAGCTTATGTAAATAGAAAATGAATACCAATTTCAACACAGTGCAGCAACAGTGTTTCATGCTTGAAGATTGTGTTCAGGCATGAAACAGACTGTCTCTGCTCAGTGTTGACCTCAGCGACTACTTTTATATATAATTTGTAGTAATAATAATAATACAAATTAATAACACCCATCAAAATATGTAAAATTATTAGAGTTTATTTACATAATTCAAGGCAAGTGAAATTTTTGTCAAGAAAGTGTATAAAAATAAAAGAAAAAAGAAAAAAAAGAGTGATAATAGTCAATTTAACAAAAGTTTAATAAACTTATCTTTCATCCTAATTGAAGCTTTTGTATAAATATTTCTCATCAGTCAGAGGATCAAAGAAATCTCATCAGGGTCAGATTTATCTTTGAAGCTGGTTGAAAGATAAGTTGATTGAACTTTTGATTTATTGACTAGAATTTGTATCATATATAATTTGCATTATCTATGTACAATGCAAATTATTATGCTTTATAGAGTTTGAATAATTTGATAAGCTTTATTTTATTAACTCGGGTATATTTAAGTCAAGGTATTGTATTTAACCCCTTGAGTGAATATTGCATTTCTTTAATATAACAAGATATTTTTTTTTATCTTGGAACTTTTTAGATTGGTTAATAGAAATGAATTTCTAAATAAAATTAAAGTTGCAATTTCTAGGGAGTTTAACTCTTCTTTTTAACAGACAAGTTATGTATATTGATCCGAGTTTTTGAGATCAAATTTCATCGTTCCACACAAACGTCTTAGTCTTTATTGACAACACATTTTAGCCAGTGTAATCTCTAACCTTATTCAAACGGAAGCCACCTCTGGTAATCTTTGTTGAATGGGAATTTATTTAATCTCAAAGTTCTACTGTTCTAATTCTTTGTTACCCTCAAGAGTCTACTGTCCTTTTCATGATTTGAATTGTAATTCATCTTATCTAACTTCTGTTCAATGAACCTACCAAAGAATACGTACTAAACTTCTCTATAACATGATTTGCTCCTTGTCCCTTAAAATTCAGATGCCAGTCAATTGCTTAGATTAAGGTACAAACTTATAGTTATTGAAGCAAGCTGATCTAAGAATTAATATTTTGAGTATTACTAAGTTTAGCTTAGTTTCACACAATGCCAAGTGAAAGTAAAGATTGTGTTGCACCAGACTTCCAAGCAGATAAATTTTGCTTGCTTTGAAAATCATCATTCAAATCCTGCTTTCTCACTAGATTGAACATTGACCTTTGATACAAGTCAGTAATATAAATGTGTTTTTGCCATCGTGTAAGGTTTTTATGGAGTTAGGAAAAGCATGTTGTGCTTAACTTACAAGTAATGAGGGTTTGCTGGCTCTGAAAATTTTTTTAAAATATTGGTGCTTGTTTCATTTTTTTTACACAGAGTTGCTGAAAAGTTCTTGACCCAACTAAGAAAGGATCAAAAAATATTTGGAGGTTTGCAGATGTGGTTAGATTTTGGCAAGTGAGAACTTTTCAGCATCTCATATACAAAACATCCTGCTATTCTGGATCAGATTTTGAGAAGTGAAATGGGCTGAGAACTTTTCATCACCTCCACATATATATATATATATATATATGTATCAATGGCATGGTAACTAAAGTTTCTACTCTCAGATACCCTGATTAAAGCAAGAACTTACCTCAGATAATAGGGAACTCGATTCTGTGTTTCCATCTTTTCCCATCCTGTAGTTATGCGTTCTGAAAAAGTAAAAAGAAAAACAAGAATTTAGGAAAAGAACTCAGCTCATATATCAAAATATATAAAAAAAAAAACTTTTATCATGTATTTTTTTTATCTTAAGAACTTTTGGAGACATTGCAAAAGCCCATAAGCCTTAATCTTTTTACTGCTAACAAGACCTGAAATTAAATACTTAAGAAAATATTAGATATATATCCTAACTTAGTTACTTTCATTTTGCTGTTATTAATTTAAACTTTCTTGGTTAGAAGCAGACTGTCAAAAGCAATAGTAATTATCCTAATGTTATTTACTTTGTATAGTACAAGGTGAAATGTGCAGAAATGGTATTACACTAATATTCCAAAAGAAAGCATTGTTCACCTTGAAAGTAAATATTTCAAAAGCTAGGTTTGAACGATGGCTGATGACATTGTTATGAAATATGTTTAGATTTTCAGTTATGAGGCAAATCATAATTTTCTTTTTTTTATTAGTTGTAGATTAGTTTATGTTTCATTTTATTTCTGTTGCTTTCAACCTGATGAGTAAAGGTGAAGCCTTATGATTAAATTTGAATATGGAGGCCCACATTAAGTGCCTTGAGGTGGTAGTGCTGCCCTGGGTCAAGGAGGTGGCTACTGGAAGACCCTATGTCTGGCGCTAGGACTCTCCACCATGCCACACAATCAGAAGAACCCAGTCATGGCTGTCAGACAATTTCTGCAATCACATCTTCCATTACATCTAGCCATCTAACTCCCCAAACTGCAGCCTCCTTCTTGATTATTATTTGTGGGGCACAGTTGAGTGAGAGACCAACAATACTTTTTGTAAAACTAAAAATAAACAGAAGGCAAGGATTATGGCAGTATTCACCAACTTAAACAAGGAGATCATCCAGAAGAGATACAGTTGAAGTCAATGGCAATTTTATTGAACAATTTTACGCTTTAGTACCATCGAAATGTAGCCTCCCTTTATTCTATAAATACTTTCATGGCTTCTGCTCGGACGAACTTAAGTCACTGGTGCCTCCTCAACAGGTGTTTACTTGTGCAACCAGACTGGCAACTGGATCCCACCCATTCACAGTCAGGTTAGCCAAATGCAGACGACAATTCTACTCCTGCAGCTTCTTTTTCCGCACTTCCCGCCTGTGGAACTCGCTCCTGTATTCTTGCTTTCCTGACGGCTACAACCTCCAGAAATTTAAATGCAAAGTCAATACTCATCTACTAACCACTGGACTCTAGCTCTCTCCCCACCCCCGTATAACCTGCCCTTTCTCTCCACCTATGTATCTGTCATCGCACCTGCTTTCTCAGCTTTCTATTGCTCCTTTCTAACTAGTTTGTACTCATCACTCTTTTCTAATTAATCTTTTTACAGTTATGTAGCCCCCTGCACATCAGTGGCATTTCCGCCTTGCTCGGGGTGAAATGATTAAAAAAAAAAAAAAAGAAAAAAAAATTCCAGATATTTTTGTGTAATTTTGCTGAATATATTTCTGTTAAAATGAGATGTCAGCGTTGTTTTCCTTTTTGAATAACTTAGACGACAACTTATTCATCGCACTCTGTAGAACGATTATATAAGAGATATTTTGAGGGGTCTTCATATACAGTAAAAGGCGTGTAACATTGATAAATGATGCAGGTTGTAAAAAGGTTAATTAATCCGTGGAAACTACAGAAGAAAAAGCTGTAACTGAAAGCAAGTATTGATAAAAGTACTTGATTATCCCTTTTGCACGTAAACACCATTCTTACCTTGCAAAACATTTACCTTATTACTGTTGATTTGCTTAGTTTTGTCTTGCATCTACATGGTTTGCTTGGTATTATTTTTCCCTGTTTTTTTTCTTCTTTTTCTTATTGTTTATTGAGAACTTTGTTAATTCAATTGGTTGAACATTTTGTCAATTACACTTGAGCATAGCCAATTACTCCACATTTTTAAATAAAGAGTCTTAGTTTTTTTTCTTATATACATATATAGGTTTTCATGATGTAAATAATAAAAAGTTTAATACTGAATGTTTATGGAAAGGCAGCACTTAAGGTAAGCATATTAAAGTCAGAGTTAGTAGCAATCGTAAAGCAAAAGGAGGAAACTGACAGTATTGACCAATCACTGCAGTGAGGAAGTCACACTGTTAGAATTTATATTCATGGGTGTCACTATCAATTTTGATTCTTATTTGAGCACAATTTTAAAACTCAGAGCAAAACGTCTACAAGATTGGTCACATTTGAAAAGAAAGTGATGTGCTTTTGCAATATAATGCAAACTTCAAAACCATATAGGCAATCGCAGCATATGAGTCGACAGCCTTTTCACATCCACCCTACAGTCATGACACCATCAAACCTTGATTTATTTGTGCCCATGAAGCTGACACTCTGAAGATAGTGGTTATCCAATGATGTAAAAAAAAAAAAACAACTCGCACATAACTTGATGACTAAAGCAATTTCCTTTCCGTTCAGTAACCTCATATTAATAGTGGTCCAAATTTTGTATATTTGTTTGTGTGTTAATTACAAAATAAATTTGTCTGAAGATTGAAAGAAAAAAATTGAAAAGATTACAAATTGCCACATAAAATTAATGAATGTGTGTGTGTGTGTGTGTGTGTGTGTGTGCGCGCGCAGACCTTGATATAATTTTCTATATAATTATTTTTTTCAATTATAAGCATATATAGTAAAAAATAATTTATCACCAGACTTTTTAGCGATTGAGTCTGATTAATTATTACTATTGAATAGAAAGTTTGACCCCACTGGACGCTACATACTTGTGGCCGTGGGCTGAAATTGAACTTAGTCAAGTCAATAAAAAACTAGAATCCTGCTGATTAGGAATTAGTAGAAAATCTAATTGTAAATTTTGCATGGAGTTGGAGTTTGGTTATTTACAGAGCAGCTGCCCTTATTTATATAAAATTCATATAAATTATTCTGTAAATAGAAAGTGATGTAATATTGACCTTAAGGGCCGTCTTTGGTGGCCTTTAGGAAAGTCTTTGCATGCGTTATGGTGCAGTGGATATTGGCTCAGAATGACAAATTGGGGAGCCAAGTTCGAATTCCAGTTAAATTCCTTGCATTCACTTACGCACAAATACCCTTGGGAAAAGTATTAATCCATCTCTTCCTTCCAGTTATGGGTTAAATAACAGGACAGATTGGGTTCTATAGCCTTGGCTGGCAACCAGTCTACCACAGAAAGCAATAGCAACCTACTGTGGGATAATCTTCTGCCCAGTCAGTCATGTCTCTTTCAAGACATGATTGCCCAAAGCGTGTATTACGTATGGCGCTTAACTGACTGATAGGCGTAATCTACTAGTGTTGTCACTGCCTCTTTAAATACTTTCATTAGAATTGCTTCTGCGACATATTTAAAGTGCGCTAGAATGACTTCATTAGACATGATGTTTTCTTGTTTGCCAAAGCCACAATTCAAAGTTTAAAGTTTACTTGTGATATGTTCTGTAATATTTTTCCAATTCACAGTAATTTGATATTTTTGCACAAATATAGATATTGTTTAGAAATAGGGCAGGTAGAAAATTTGGTTTCAATCCATCCAGACATCTTGGTAGGGAATCAAGGTTCCACCCCACACCCCAGAAAACTTGAATAGAAAGTCAAACTTAAAAGAAGGAAGTTGCTGAGTGGCTGGTTTTGCTTTTTATTTGAATGATGACCCAAGGACACTTGCCATCTTTTTTTAAAAATATGACAAAAAAAAAAGGCAGAGAAAAAACATTAATGAATGAACTTTTCTCAATGAAGAGAGTCTAAGTATTATGACTGATGTGTAAGTAAATGATAAAACATTTAGCAGTTGAGTCATATTGTGAGAAATATAAACAAGTAGGTCTTAGCTAAGCTGTTGAAAAGAAATTACAAGAAAATCAAGAATTACTAAAAATATTTTAAAAAATACGTTATCAGTACCATCAAAAAATGACAGCAATATTTAAATACTGTTGCAACTGCAATCTTGTTTCTGTTCAATATTTACTGAGCGTTAAAACAAAATAATAACATTTATTCAAGATCGAATAATCATGACTTATCAAACCAGTCAGATAATGAGAATTTCTGATATACAAAACTATTCTGTCAGTTAAGTGCCATAAATGATGCACATTTCGGTGATCATGTCTCGAAAGAGACATGACTAACTGGGCAGAAGATTTTCCCGCAGTGGCTGCCATTACTTTCTGCAGAAGACTGGTTGCAAACCAAGGCTACAGAACACGGTCTGTTCTGTTATTTAACCCATACCTGGAGGGAATAACGTTTTCCAAGGTTATTTTCATGCAAGTGAATAAAATGAATTCAACTGGAATTTGAACTTGGCTCTACCAGTTTCTTGTTCTGAGTCAATATCCTCTGCACCACAATGCTCAAAATTATTAGACAAACAAAAAAACAATTTTTTTAATCATTTCACCCCAAGCAAGGTGATAATGCCACTAAGATACAAAGGGTTACTGAAAGTATGAGAAGACTTCAGTGAGGAGAAAGAACATGATTCAGGAAGTTAGAAAATGATGATTGAAGTCTGGATATGTGGGTGGTGTAATGGTTAGTAACTTGGAATGAGAAATTGTTGGGCTGAGTTCGATTTCCAGTCAAGTTCAATAAGTTCACTTTTGTGCAAATACTCTTGGGAAAAAATATGAATCTATCCTCTCCTACCTACCATTGAAGTAGTCAAGCAAACTAGGTTCTTCAGCCTTGGTTAGGAAGCTCAACTCTGAATTTAAAACTGGTTGGGAATGGGGCTAGCAAATCCAACTTGTGAAAAACCTACTTTCTATGGAAACCACAGCAGCAATACCTATTGCATTGAGACTATTGAACCTCATTACTCCACAGTTGAAGTTATTCAGACTTGATTTATATATATATATATATATATATATATATATATATATATATTGATTGTATAATTACTTAGTTTTTGGTCATAATAAAATTAGACCAGTGCACATTTGTATTAAAAGTGTTCAATAGAGTTATATTGTAGAACTTTTGAATATTTTCCATTTGTAAACAAGTTAGTACATAACCTAGGTTTCTACCATGAGTGGTGTCTTCAGGCGATTTTCAATAACATTGAAACCTGGGTCGCGTAAAAACGTATTGTATTGTTTAAGTATTGTTCATCGTTAGCCACTACTTTTACCCACAACTTTTTTCTGTCAGCATTTGAATTCCATATAAAAAAACGACACATCGTTGGAGGCTAACCATGACTCAACTCATTTTTTGGCATCTTTGTAAAAATGAAAGTGCTGCTCAGCCAGGCTATGTGTTATTGATAGGAACAAGTGATAATTTGATGGGGTAATGTCTGGTGAATATGGCGAATAGGGTAGGACTTCCCATTTAAGTGTTTCCAAGTAGGTTTCCACCTGTTTTGCAACATGTAGCCTAGCATTGCCATATTGCAAAATGACTGTCTCTGTTTGTATAGCGGCCATTTTTTCTTTAATGCTCAGCTCAAAAGCATCAGTTTTAGTTAATAACAATCTCCTGTGATGGTTTCGGTCGGTTTGGGCAGCTCATAATAACCTACACCCAGCTGATCCCACCAAATACAGCACAGAAGGTTCAAACCCTGGATATTCAGTTTTGCCACCAATGTTGATGCATGGGCAGGCTTACCTCATGATCTTCTATGGCTAGGGTTATTGTAGTGTATTTACTTTTCATCGCTGTTCATGATACAACGGAAAAAAAACCCTTTCTTTTTCTGCGGTTGAATACAAGATGTTGTTCAACATCTTTCGACTTCAACTTGTATGACATTAACATCCTTGCTTTTGAATCATTCCTAATATTTTCAACATTTCTGCAAGTTCAGCTTGCATCTGACATAAGTCTTCATGAAGTAATGCCTAATTCTTTGTTGATTGCTTCTGAAGAATTCTGTCTATCCAATTTCACTCACAAATCTTGGAGCCAGCCCTTTTCAGGTACTTTCCAAAGGTGCCGTACACTGAGATTGCCTCCTTCAGAGCAATAACATCAAGAAGTCATCTGCCTGACAAATTGACCATGAGATTTGAACCTCGGTCTCATGGTCAAAAAGCAAATGTTTTAACTATTCAGCTATGCCTATATATATATATATATATTTTATTTTTACACATATTGCTTATTACATGACTGTTGTTTACATTTCATTTTATAATGAGTTGCTGAAAAGTCCTGAGCTACACACAACTCCCAAAATCTGACCAAATGAGTAAATATCACATTTTTGTTTTATTTTTTGAGAAATGCCTTTTGGTCAGGCTGCGAATGTCTTAGTAGTTTTTTGTATAATTTAATGCTCTATTTAATACCAATTAATTTAAATTTGCCTCCCTTGACTTCCTTTTGAGAAATAATGATGATAAAGTAAAAATTCTGCTTATAAAATCGTTAAAAGTGAAAATATCTGAGGAAGCTTAAAACAAAAAGAAAGAAAAAGCTATTTGGCCTCATTTAGCAAGTTTGTCAGTAGAAAGAAAGGAGTGTTGAATGGCTGCTGTATCCTATCTATCTTCCTATCTGACATTGAATATGGGACAAGATTCTTACAGATTAGATTCAAAGAAACAGAAATGTGGTCTACAGACTGACTCAAAGAATACCATAGACTGAACATATGAGCAAAGAGGAAGCTTTAAAATAAATAGAAACTAGGACACTTATACTTAAAATCAGAAAGAGACAGTTGAAATTACTTAGACACATTATGAGGAAAGAGTACTTGGAAAATTTGACATGTGCAAGACGTACCGAGGCAAGGAGAAGCAAAGGAAAGCTGCAAGTAACCTACTTAACAATTTGGGGGAATGGATGATAGAAAGGGGAAGAAGAGGAATTTCAAAGATTTAAATATTATAAGAGACAGAAAGCTATAAGGAGCCACAATGTTCTAAAAAAAGTTCAGTTAATAATGTCTTTAAGGAGCCATTATTTTCTTCATTTTTATTTGTTTTCAGCTGAAGCATTGCCAGAATCAATCTATTTTTATTGTTACTAATATAATTAATTTTGTTATTTTTTCCATCTTAAGTTTTAGTTGTTTTTTAATGCAACTTACTCAGTCCATCAATATGTAGTAGTAAGCAAAAAAGCATGGTTAGAAAAATAGGTATAAGATTCCAGTGAGATTTGAGGAAACCTAGTTAACCATGCCAGCTGTTCTTACCATGTGAGCTACAAGGAACTTTATAATTCAAAAAATGCCCTATCTAACCATATAAGTCTACCCTTCAAGTAAATTCCAATAAAAAGCAAATGAAAATAGTTTGACAATGCTTAATCTAAAAATAAAGATAATATTGTAGCTAAGAATGAGTTGGAGGTTTATAAAGTTAGCTTTGATCTTGTAAATTGTAATGTAAAATAACTAAAATTCAGGATGAAAGAACATTACTTGTGAATATTGATAATATTAATTTGATATTAAAAAAGAAATCTGTCAGAGGATGTCAATACTGGGTCCATGGCACTTATCAGGATAATTGAAGGGGGGTGGGTTATATGGCAGCACTCCTCGCCTTATTAAACAAAAAATATTCAACTGTTATTTTTTATGCTGTCTATAAATAGAAATATCAGTGCTGTGACACCAATTAAGGTTTTTGAATGTATTTAAAATGATTACTTAATGACTAATTAGTAGTGTTTAGTCTTGCAATATTCATCATTAAGTGGAGAGTCCATTGGAGACATGACCCCACCCCCTGACTCTCAATGTACACAAAATGAGAATTAGAACCTGAAAATAAAGTACCAATATTATAGTAATAGTCAAATTAGGCATTTCTATACAGAAAACATTCAGTGACCAACAGTTAGCATTACTGTCAGTTGAAATTTATAAAATCATTTTTTAAACTGTTTCTCAGGAAATTAGACTTTATGTTCACTGTTATAGCTCATTCTAGTATTGATGGGAGTTTCCCTCCTAATCTTTTGTTTAAGGTAGTGTGAAAAGTTAACAGCAAGAATATATTATTATTTTCATGTGCTCTCAATTTTTGTTGCTGGTGTTGGATTGTGGTAAATAATGTTATAAAGAGTTATCAAAATTTGTTTATTTTATAAATGCTAGCTTGCTTTCAGCCTGAAATAAAAAGAAAAGAAGCAAAAAGCAAAAATCACAAAAAATAAACACTCTTTAGCAAAAAGGTCAGTTAAAATAGAACCCCAGTTTCATAAAGGACACAAACTACTTTTTGTGTAGAGATAATCTAAATACAGTATTGCTTTTCAGTCAACCCAGCAACAAAGTGTCAGCTGACAGTAAACACAAGCAGGCATTGGCCAATTTCAGCAAAGCTCAGTTGGTTTCCTTTTCTGTACAAAGACAGCCTTTGAAATGGTAAAAATGCTAATAGCAAAACATAAGCCCTGTTGTTTCTTTCTATCATTTATCCAGCTTAGAAAATCTCTTTCAAAAAGGCAAAAATAACACAAAGTGCTGTTTATTATCATGCATAAAAAGATTTGCTACAATTTCTTTTTTTTACTTTTGAGAATTATAATCATTTATGATAAGTGTGTAGTCAGTCAGTTAAGTGCCATATGTGATACACGCTTGGGTGATCATGTTTTGAAAGAGACATGAGTGACTGGGCAGAAGATTATCCCTCAGTTGGTTGCCATTGCTTTCTGCAAAAGACTGGTTGCTAGCCAAAGCTATAGAACCCAGTCTGTTCTATTATTTAACCCATAACTGAAGGGAAGAAACAGATTAATACCTTTCCCAAGGGTATTTGTGTGTCAGTGAATGCAAAGAATTCAACTGGAATTTGATCTTGGCTTCCCCGATTTGTCATCCACTGCACCACAGCGCACATCCAAGTGTGTAGTAGTAAGCTAAAATTAATAAAAAATACAAATATTTTTCAAATCTCCTAAAAAGAATCACCTACTTATCTCCTTACCACCTCATTAACATTAACGCCAGCATTCTTAAGGAAAGGACAATCAGCTAACTTTACTTTGGAAACCAGATACTTAGATCAGTCAGTTAAGTGCCATACGTGATACACGCTTGGGCGATCATGTCTCTTTCGAGACATGACTGACTGGGCAGAAGATTATCCCGCAGTAGGTTGCCATTGCTTTCTGCGGTAGACTGGTTGCAGACCAAGGCTATAGAACCTAATCTGTCCTGCTATTTAACCCATAACTGGAAGGAAGAGACGGATTATTTGCACATAAGTGAATACAATGGATTCAACTGGAATTCGAACTCGGCTCCCTGGTTTCTCGTTCCAAGCCAATATCCACTGTACCACAATGCAAAGCAAAACAAAAGATCAAAGATCCTGTACCAAAGTGAAGGACAATCCTAAACACACTCACTGACCAAAATATAAACCCAAGAAAAGAGGACTTTGGGGGTCAATTCTCTATCCTTTCCCCAGAAATCTGAAAAAGCTGATCCACTCCTTTAACCACCAAAGAATGAATCAGGACATCTGCCAAGTAGGGGGGAGTCTGTCTGTCTGTCTGTCTGTCTGTTTCAATCTACTGTGAGTTATGAAATCTGTCACACAAGAAGGATACAATTTGTATTTTTATAAGAAAAAAAATAAACCCTCTGAAACAATGTGTGTTCAGTGTTCATTACTTTTGTTCTCCACAAGTGATATCTGGTTACTAAATAAGCAATCTTTTAAAAAGTTTAAAACACTTTTAACATGATTTCATAATTGAAATGTCCTTGCAGCAATCTGATATGTTTTATTTTGGGAACTCAAGTTCAAGGAAACAAAAGTCAAATTTTAATTTAGAATATTTTAAAAAAATTAATTCACATTGTGGGAAATTTTCAAGGAATTAACCTTAGTGCACTAGTAATGATCCATGATCCACAACTGTGAGGCAATCATTAAGAATCTATGTTCCTACACTTGCAATAGTCTGTAAAGTTGGCTTGTTGCAGTGTTATACAATGAGAATGTTACTCTTTACCTACTATTAAATATGTAAGTATTATTATGATTCTGATTAATATCCCCATTTTTGTTGTTTTGATTCTGATCAATATCCTCACTAGTGTTGTTTTCATTCACACTGATACCTTCATTTTTGTTCTTTTTGTTTCAGGCTGATATCCTCATCTTTGTTGTTTTAGCTTGCTGTGTTTTCCAGTCTGTTTTGCTTGTTTGTTTCACCTGGTAATCTTCAAAGACACTTGAAATTAAATTTTATACTTTATTCAAATAAATGTTTTGACTGTTACACTTGTCCAACGAGAGCATATTGAACCTATATCCATTGAAAGTGTCAGCTGTACTGATTAAATCATTCTCTCCATTTATATACATATATGATGAGGATGCTAATCTGTATAATTTAAGGGAAGGGAAAAATAATGTCAGAGCTTCAGATGATGAAGCCTATTTTGAGAACCTCTTTAATACTGGCACATTTTGACATTTTACAAGTAGTCTCCTGTTTTAATAAAGGCCAAACCAGCTTTGAGAATGAGAGCAGAAGCATTTACAACACATTCACCACTATTCAAGAAAAGCAGTTTTCTAAATTAGATAATCAGTTTTGATATTTAAGAGAGAATAAGTATTGACTTTTATATTTATCAATCTCTTACCAAGTTTGACATAAGGCCATAATTGTAGAGAATCCAGTGAATATCAACTTAGTAGATATTGACTTACCTTTGATTTTAGCTTTTTTTTTTTTAGTTTTGAATTTGGTAAAAAGTATAATTATTGATCCCTTTTTTTAAAGAATTAAAATCCC
The DNA here is from genome assembly GCA_037127315.1 of Ascarosepion bandense. Taxonomy (NCBI): domain Eukaryota; kingdom Metazoa; phylum Mollusca; class Cephalopoda; order Sepiida; family Sepiidae; genus Ascarosepion; species Ascarosepion bandense. The sequence continues at coordinate 335,603 of JBBBDQ010000995.1, read as the reverse complement.
AATAGTTACTATTGTTTTACCGACCATATTTTTGTCATAATATACATGGTTTGATTCATTCTGTCATGAACTTCTCTGGTGCATAGGATTATGTGGGTCCCTTCTATCCCAATCCATCGTCCAACCCTGAACTTATCTTTACTAATGTGCAAAGTCAATTTTAAGGCAAGTCTTTTGTGTAAAATGTGCATATTATATATGGGGAAAATAGAATGCGTTTTGAGAATATAATCAATTATTTTGTTTTAAATACTTATCTAATTCTTTTTATTCAGTTCTTCTCTGAATACATAAATCCCAGTGACTGTTACTTTGTAATGCACAAAACATGACACGCTACTATTTTTCTTATATCTATTAGCTGAGAGCAAATATACTTTGTATATTTTGTATACATAGTCCCAAAATGTACCTGAATAAGAAAAATTACATTTGTATAATTAAATCATGTTTTGCACTATTTTTAAGGTTTTTGAAGTATGGGATCAGTTTTCTATTGTTAAATAAAAATCTGATCGCAAGTGTTTTTCTAAAAATATATGTATTTATTCTTAAGTATTTTCATAATTTAAATATATTTGAAGTTTGAATTTTGGCTCCAATGTCTTAAAAATTACTTTTGTATACTTAATAAAAAGACAGGCTTACAGTCATATCACATTAAACACCAGTTTCTGTATGATCCCTGAAGTTAAGCAATGTTGGGAATACCAGGTGCTGTAAGCTTGGATGGGCAGGTGGTGCAATGGATAATGGCTTGGAATTGGAAATTGGAGTTAAGTAATGTTAAGCCTGGTCAGTACCTAGATGGGTGACTACTTGGGAATACAAGGTGCAGCAAGCTTGGATGTGCAGGTAGTGCAATGGATAATGGCTCAGAAATGTTAATTGGATAGCAGAGAATTTCCGTTGGGTTTGACATATTTACAAGTATCCTTGGGAAAGACAGGTATGAACCCACCTCTTCTCCCCACCCCAGCTACAGTAAAACATATTGCTAAACCATTATTATCTAAAAAAATATATATATATATATATATATAATATTCTTACAATCTAAAAATATTTTCTGTCTTTAAACAACCTGCAGATCTAATAAGATCTAAATAATAAATATAATCATTTTATCAGTTTTGTGATAATAGACATAAAGAAAGGTATTATTATTATCTTATTATTATTATTATTATTAGACTTTAAATATATTTATTACAAAATAGAAAAATCGGAAATTTTGTTTTAAAAAATGATATGTTCAAAATAAGAGTTCATTGTTTTGCTAAAACTGCACAAAATGTGAAAGGTATCATTTTCATTAAAGTACTTATCTAACATTACCTGAATTTTACCAACAGTGACAAAAATATATATTCTCAGCATTAATAGCATAAGACAAGGAACACTTGAGTGATGTAATAATCCTTAAAATGCTTTAACAGAACCACTTATCTTATTCACAATTTTCTTTGTTAACTTTTAACATTAATCTAAGACATCTATAGAATTAAACTAAAGATATTTGTCTCCACAACTAAAAATAATTTTGGCAAAATTTAACAAATATATCCCACTCCACCAAAAATGATGTATCAAAAAGATGTTTTCTTTTTCATTTGAGATCGCTATTATCGTATAGACCCAATTTTTAGAATTTGAATAAAAACCGAACATTTGAAAGTGGATTTATACATCTATTTTTTTCTTGAAAAGAATTAAACATTTTTTATTAGATCATTTATTAAAAGAATAATTTTATATTTCTTCCCCTCAGGATATTGGTAGTCACAGCTCTCCACATTTTTCTTTATTTTGTAACACTTAATAAATGTGTTTTTTTTTCTCTCCTAACTCTTGTTTAACCAGGTAAGTTATGCATTGTTTTCTTGTCTCTCTTGTCTTCAATATGTCCTGTTAATATTAAATTTTCCAAGCCCTCTTTCCTCATTACGTGCCCTAGAAATTTGAACCGTCTTCTTGATGTTAAAGATATAGGTGTCCTTTTTGTTTCCATTTTCTCTAACACTTTATTGTTGCTCACATGTTTGGTCCATGGTATTCCCAGCCTCATTCTGTAGAACCATATTTCTGTTGCATCAAGTCATGTTGAGAAGATTGTTCAGCATTCACTGCTATAAAGAAAGACTGACATCACATAACAGTTCAGTACTCTTTTCTTTGTTTCTAACAAAATTTTCCTATTTCTTAATGTTTTCGTTAGTTTTCAGAAGGCATCTTTCACTATCCAAATGTGCCTTCAGCTTTCAGTGCCACACTTTTTGTCCTCTATTAAAACACTCCCTGGATATTGAAATTTTTGTACTTGTATGATTATGGTATCTCCAATTTGTAATTTGCATGTTAGACTGTTCCTTTTACTAACAACCATGTATTCCGTCTTCTTGCAATTGATGTTTAGTCTCCTTCCCACATCCTTCACTACCTTCAGTAAGGATTCTTGTAGTTTCCTTTCGCTATCTGTTATGAACATTGTGTCATCTGCATATCAAATGCTGTTAAGATTCTGGCTGCCAATAATGATTCATTAGCTTTTCTTTTGGAACTGTTTGTGATTCAGACTGAAAACTTTTCAGCACCTCATATAAACGAACATATTTTTATATTAACCTTCATGCTTGCAAAACAGTGTGTCAAAAGGACAGTTATTCTCTTCACATTATTATTATTTACAACATTATTATTATTACAACATTATTATTATTTACAACATTATTATTATTACAACATTATTATTATTTACCTTGTATAAAAACTTATTAACCATCTTATAAAGAAATAAATTTGAAAAGAAATCATTTTCATTCAAAAATTTATAAAAAAATGACAAAATTATCAAAATATGCAAACCAATTACAATTTTCAATATTCATTATTTGCCATTTTATGAATAACTAAGTAAACAATTTTCTTTTATTCAGTCTAATAAAGAAATATTTTTGCTGCCAGTTCTCAAGAATAAACAAAATGCATTAATGTATTTTCATATGTTTTTTTTTTTTAAATTCTAATCATCGCTTTTTAAAAACAAACATTGCTGAGGGGTAAGTGCATACAGTTATAGTCATCTCAAGGAAATAATCGTCTATTTGACACTGTTTTTTCTCTGGCACAAAGTTGCAACATTGCCCATTTTGAGTGTGAGAGTGTGTGCATATGAGAGAGAGAGAGAGAGAGAGAGAGAGAGAGAGAGAGAGAGAGAGAGAGAGAGATTGTTAGTACTTTATGTAGCAATAGAAGATATATTTTTATAGGTGCTTAAAAATGGAATATTTTTCATTTTGTTCATGATACATACTAAAGAAATACCTGGAAAAAAAAACAATAACAAAAAATAAAAATGAGAGATTGTAATATTGATATGCATCTAGTGACCAGGACAGACAAAAGATTTTATTTAGGGTTGTTGCTTTAAAATATCCAAGAGACAAAGTTTTTCAAATGCTTCATAAACTAGGACATCAAAATTTTATATATGCTTTTTTTTTGTCAAGATAATTTAGCCAAGTTTACTGACATGATTTTTTTTAATCACTAAATCTGATGAAGCTTGAATAAAAATGTTTTTAAATGCTAAAAATGCAAAGTAAATCAAAAGTTATCAAATATTTGTTGTCAAATGTTTCTGCACAAGAAAAAGCTTCTAAATACATACTCATAAATATCAAAATATAAATAAAAGATACAGACATAATTTCATATAAGAGGGAGAAAGTAGTTGCTTTAGGCACCTTACCAAAATTGTTGGTGCCATCTGTTGTAGATAAAACCAGAAGTGCAATAAAAGAAAAAAAAAAAGTGTTTTAGCTTCAGACCTTAATATTTTCTTGTGATCTTTTTATGTTACATTTTATTTTAGATATTAAATTCCCTTGAGAATAATTGAAATGTACACCCAAAAAAGAATAAAAATGTCAGAAATTCACTAAGATTATCATATGGAGGTGTGGATGGTCTAACAGTTAAACTGAAACTAGTAAACCAAGTTCAATTTCCAGCTGGGATAGTTTTGTTCAATTTGTACTATTAAAATTACTTAGTTTTCTGAATGAAGATTTATTCCATTAATTGTAGCCTCTTAGATGATTAGTGAGGTCCATAAAGAAGAAACAGTTTTCTTTCTTACTCTAGTTACGAGTAAAATAGAAAAGTAGACTAGGCTTATTAGACTTGACAAATAGGACAAATCTGAATACAAAAACAATGGTTTTGTCATAGAGTTAGCAACTCCATTTAAAAACCTTGCTATTGAAAATGGAATAGTGTTATTGTGCTTGTGGCCCTCAACTCCATGAGGAGTGTGTGAATAAGCAAATAAATTTATGTTAATCAGGAGTAAGATCATAACATGAGGATTGTATTCACTGTAATAGCAATAGTCTAATAAGATCAAATCCAGAAGATCTAAATTCACCAGCATTCATATAGTTGGCTATATAAAGAGACTAACTTATTCGTCTAGTAATAGTCTGTAAAATAGATCTCTAGACACGGCTTTATGACAGATGTTATGTAGACAGAGTTACTAATGGTCATCAGCAAGAGAAAAAGCCCAATATGTGAGTTACAAATTAGAGATGTTAACATCAAACAAGTATAGAGATTTAAATATCTGGGAAGTTTTTTAGTAGAGAACAGAAAATGCACCGCTGAAATTTGAACACGTTAGGTTAGCGGAAGGCATTCCAAAAGCTAAGCAGTGTGCAAAGAAAATTTCTTAGAAATAATTAAAAGAATGCAGGATTGCTATGTGATATCTATCCTCTTATATGGCAGTGAATGCTAGACAATTTCCCCATGGATGAGGAGAAAACTGGAGACATAAGAAATGTGGTTCTACAGAAGGATACTGAGAATTCCATAAACAGAGGGAGTAAGCAATGAGGAAGTCTTCAAAAATGGCAACAAAAAAACATTTATGTTCAAAATCAGAAAGTGACAGCTGAAATTTACCAACCAGACAAGCTTGTGTGAATGGATAGCAAAAGGTGTGGGGGCGGAGTGAGCTTTTCGTGAGAAAAACTGCTAAGGGCCCTAAGTTTTAGAGAGTCATGATCACCCATGTCCTGACGGGACACACTGCATAGAAGAAGAACCTCAGATTAGTCAGGTTTAGGATTATAACAGTGTGGTACCCAGAGAGGATTGAAGCCTTTACATGAGTAATAGCACTCAGGCATAGCGTCCATTGAATATATATTGGATATGATAAGACAACATTCAATTCATTCAGTTAGCACATCTACAACTCTTGCTAGTATTCACTGGATGATTGTAAGCATATGAGATATCTATATGTTATGATTTTATTTTCCATCAATGGAATCAATTAAAATTCTCAAAATTATATATATATATATATATATATATATATTGTTTAATTACTTAGTTTTTGGTCATAATAAAATTAGACCAGTGCACATTTGTATTAGAAAGTATTCAATACAATTATATATATAATTAAGCAGTATCCTTTGTAATTTATAAGATTAATTCCATGGGAGATCATAATCGAAGGAAAACTCAATGTTAGAAATTAACAGAGTATTATAATGAAAATAAATTGGAAAATTTATAAATCCATTGGTGATAATTTATTTCATGAATATTTACAAAAATATTCAACTCATCAGACCAAAATTCTTTAGGAAAATGAATGGGTTGGATTTATCCAGACGAAAGGAATAGATTTTTGTAACATAGCTTTTCTATGACTTCACTATAAATATTTTCATGGTAATTGTTCGGATAAGTTTTCTTCTTTGGTATCTTGACTTTATGAATTTAAAACCAATACTAGTTTGGTCTCATTTTACAGTTGAAATGGCTAGATGCAACCACAAGTTCTATGTTAACAATTTCTTCTCTTGTACTTATTGCTGGCAGAACTCTCTTCTGGATTCTTGCTTTCCAGTCAACTTTGGTGTTTAAAAATTTAAATGAAATGTTATCATTATCTTCGGTCTTCTTAATTCCTGTTCTTTTATTGTTCTCTCTCCTTAATAGTGTTTTACTTTTCTCATTCCCTCACACTCAGTAACCCCTGGTGGTTTAGTAGCTATATTGCTCTGTTTGGGGTGAAATTAAAAAAAAAAAAAAGAAAGTGGATCAAGCTTAGAACTTTTCAGCATTTTCTTTTATAATATTTACATTGATCATGAAATAAGGGATTAATCTGCTATATTACTAATAGCAAAATTGATCCTTTCACACTATTGGAGATATACTACAAATTGAAAAGAGAGAAAGTGATATATATATATATATAAGCATAAAAAATTCTGGCTTGTATCTAAAAGAACGTTAGGGCCAATAACAAAAATATCTACTTTTTCAACCATTTCATTTCAGGTATATGCTATCATAGACAGATTTATAGATGTAAGAAAATGAAACAGATAAGAAAAAAAACAAATTATATATAAAATGGCTCACTGCTTATTTCAGAACACACCTGTCTTCTCGGGTGGCTTTCTAATCTCTGTTGTAAACACCAGTTTAGGCACATTTTATGTTTCATCGACACCCACAGATTCTGTGGGTAATACCTGAGCAGAGCATAGTTACAGTTTCTGAGAGAGAGAGCACGTATGATCAGTGGTTGAACAAGGCTAATATACTCAAACCCTCAGTCACGATGACTTGTGACTTCATGCTTGCCCAACTGGTGATGTCTTACATACAGTTTCATCACAATTTCACTCACAAGGCTTGGATCAGTTCATGGTATGGTTTTTCAGGTGCTTATTTCCCCCCCACCATTCAACCTGGTGGGATTATCTCTTCAGGCTGATATTAACAAGTTACCTCTTTAATAAATTGACAATGGTGAGGTTTTAACAAACTTGGCCATACACAGCAATTCACAGATGAAATGTTGCAAGCCTTTTGCTGCTCTATCACAGATTTCTATGGAAATGTTCAGATAAAATTCTAACCTTCATGGCTAAGACCCACCATGCCACACACATTGTAGTGAAACCACACTTATTCACTTGGTATTCCATTAATGAAATGTTCCATTCAAAAAGTTTCTTCCCATGAACTGCTGCTTTTTGGTACTGACTCCTGAGAGGATGTTTTCTCAATCACTACACTCTTAACCTGTTAAAATCTAGGGTTAGCCTTTATTTTCCCACCTATGTTCATAAACAGTGCTCCTTTAACTCTCTACCAAGAGTGGCTCTTGTAGATGGTGAACATATGTGTGTGCGTGTGTGTATACATTGAACACTGTTGCCATATCTGGTCAGGTGCTCCTGTTATTCCTCTTGAGGTTCTTGACAAAATCCAAAGAAGGATCTGCAATGTAATCGGTCCTGACTTGGCATCTTGACTTTGGTCACTTTCTCACTGCTGCAACATCGCTTCCTTCTGTCTTTTTTATAAATATTTTCATGGTAACTGCTCTGATGAGATTTTTTTCCTGGTGATCTATCCAAGTGAATTTAAGTGTGCTACTAGATTGGTAACTAGGTCCCATACTTTTATTATTGAAATAGTTAAATGTAACTGCCACTTCTACTGTAACAGTTTCTTTTCTCACATTTCCTGTCTGTGGAACTCCTTTTCATTTCCCTGATAGCTACAATTTTCAAAGATTTAAATGCATTGTAAATTGCCATCTTCTATCTTAAATCCCATTTATTTTTTATCCTTTCTTCAATTCAGTCTTTTCTTTCACTGTAGCCCCATGCACACTATTGGTGGTCCTGCCTTGCTTGAGGTGAACTGATTTAAAATTATATATTATATATATATATATATATATATATATATATATATATATATATATATATATACACCAAACACACTATAATAAGCTAAATTTTGAAGACTGAAATTCTAAACAAAGGAGTCTTTCCTGTTTGGAAACCTGGCAACAGAGTTATCAATCCCAGGCAGACATTTACTAGTCCCAGCCACAATTTTAAGTCGTATGGTGCTTTGCATTTTGGGGTAGAAAACTATAGTACTAATCTTCTAAGGACAAAGGAGAGTAATGTAACTGCCATGGAATTTGGTATTCAAAATTTGGATTTTACTTTTATATAAGCAATGGTATCTATTGGCTGGAGTGAACTGGTTACTTATATCTCCACTAAGGCATATCAGCAGGTAGATTATATATATGAGAGAGTTTGAGTTTTGTTTAATGGTATATCAACCCCTATGGGTCATTTAATGCCAAAAAAGTGTGGTTTTAAAGTATTTTTTTCAATGTTTGGTTATAGTGAGAAGGTTGATTTAGTCAGATTTTAATGAATTTTTTTGGTTTTTATTCTTTTTTATTTTAAAAAACTAAAAAGGACTTCTAGTTTTGTATTTAAAAATGTTTTGCTGAGAATATTTTTTCCTTCAAAATTGTGTTATGGTAATAATTTTTTCTTAATAATTATGGTAATAATTTTTTCAATTTTTATGTATATATTTCTATAAAGATGTATTTTTATACTTTCATAGTGTTTTGACCCCAGTTTGGAGGTTAACTATTTGCCCATAGCTGGGACCCTAACAGGTGCTACCACTCTGGGTCAAGGAACAATAGCAATTAAGAGTTGGTTCCATGCTCCTCACAACTCCCCAATCAGAGGCCTTGCTGAGAGAGAGAGAGAGAGAGAGAGAGAGAGAGAGAGAGAGATGTTTGGGCAGCAATCTTTATTTTAAGCATCTTACATTGAATACAGCCAACAAAGATGATTTAATCAATCTTTTGAGTTTTTCTAGCAATCTAATATTTTTAAGAGTTAAAGAATATAAAAATTGGATAAAGTTTTTATTGTTCTGAGCACTTTTGGCCATAAACACTATGGACAATATATATAATCATTAACTCTTGAATCTGCACACGCATTTATATATGCAAGTATAAAAAGAACCCACAAACATTTAATCAGAAGGTAAGTAGCATAATAGGTACTTGTTCTCATTATCTTCATTAAGAAAGTGTTTCAAATTTTTTGCTCAATACCCTGTCCTACTGGGTGAAATCTAAAATGTATAACTTCTCCAGTTTTTAGATCCTGCCTCGCATTCATATGATTTCCCTAAAATTATCTATTCACCTCATGTTTCTTTGTTTTTATCTTTCAGTTGCTGCAAATATGTAGAAAAATTGTACTATTGGCATACTACTATCCTACAATTTAAGTTTTGTGGTTATAGTAGTTTTATGTTTATCTTTCCCAGTTGCCTGGTAACATATAGTAGTACTTAAATATTTGAGCCTTAGAGGGCAGCTCTAATCAAAACCTTCAACAAGCAGAAAAGACATTGGATCAGGGTTTGACTTCCATTCTTCAAAATCTGCCTACAAGTCATCTAGGCCAGGGAAAATCCCACTGTAACATTTGCAAACAGTTACTTCAACCTTTTTATAAGAAGATGGTTTCTACCAGAAGAATTTTCATTGGTCTATATCAGAGTTTCTCAACCTTTTCATAAGAAGATGGTTCTACCAGAAGAATTTTCATTGGTCTATATCAGAGTTTCTCAACCTTTTTAAGCAACAGCACACCTAGGAGCAAATGAAAATATGGCACCACTAGCAAAAAGTTTTAAAGGGTATCCAGTTAAATGTTATGAAATAAAACCATGGCATTCTATACTCCAGGCCAAGTCATGGTGCAACAGAGCCAGAACTGGAGGTGTAGGATTTTCAGAAATTTTAGAAGAAAATGAAGTCAACCACTTTATGAAATACTTATAATAACATTTTTATTCACACCTGAGGATAATAGGATGTGTTGAAAGATAAATAAATGAAAATATGTATTTTTGCTATGAACACTGAAAATTATTAAACAATACAAAGAGGTAATTATGTTTTCTGGTAAAAGATATATTGAATCAGAAATTTGTTATTTACAGGTATCACTGAATCCTTTATTCAATCTGTGAGTGAATAAAGACTTTGGTTTAAATTCACATTACAGTTACTGGGTTTGACAAACAGAACCCAAGAAGGCTGGAAGACATCAGCCGAAGTGTGTATAACAATCAATTATTGCAGAAATATAGACAAATAACAAAATCATTCTAGGAAAGTTTCAAAACTTTTAGAGCTGGTTCTTTTTCTGATCTAGGTGTGCCATGTTTGCAAAAATTTTTCAAAACTATATTTGCAAAAATAGAAGCATGCTTTTTCTCCATGTTGAAAAAATGAAACTCAGAAATAAGCATAAAAATGTTGCTTAATGATTTATAGCAAACCTTTTCCTTTATTGTATGGAAAAGGATGAAACAAAAAAAATAACCATTGACAAGTGTGGTCAGAAGGAACTTTTAGTTTTCCACGGACAATTAAATTGGTATATTTTCCATACTTTTCATAATAAAAATGGGTTTCACATTCACTGGGTTGATTATCATTTCTTGTAATATATCCAGCTATGTACACAAGAGCCATTTTTATTTGATTGAAAAGAGATGGTTCTAAATTTTCCACATTGTCAAATATTTCTGAACCTTCCTCACAAAGTTTATAATCACAAGATGTACATTGGTGACCTGGATTAACATCAAATTCATCAATATTTACATTTTGACTTAAAAGTAAAGATGTCTGCTTAATATGCAGCTTTTCAATACATTGTTGAACATTTATAAAATAGGTGCCACCTGATCCTTGGTGAAGTTTACCAAATTCTTTTTCTAATGGATCAGTTGAAAATTGCCCAAGTAGTACATATTTATGGCTTGTAGCTAAAAGGTGTCGACATAGACTAACAATTCCATTGCAAGTATGATGTATGGCAGTAGCAGTGTTTTGGGATAATTGTTTTTTACGATAACTTTGACTGCCAGCCATATTAAGAGCCATTTTACCAAATTCAATAATAAAATCAAGTCGGGTGTCATTTGGAGATCTGATTTCAGCTTGTAAAGGATCATTATGTAATTTATCAATTTGAAGGGATTTAACATTTAAAATTTTCCACCATGTCAAAACCTTGTTTATGAAGAGGGCAGTATCATTCTTACCTGCACTTATTTCAGACAGAGTGAGAAGTGCATTATATGTTTTTTTTTCAGAAAACACTCTGAGGCAAATAGAAACCTGTTGTTTTTCTATTGACTTTGAAGCAATGGAAATTTCATTTAAATCTGAAAGTTTGACTAGTCTTTCAGATTCAAAATGACATAACTGTTTAAGATGTGTCCATTTTGCAACTTGACTAACTCCATCATCATCAAAGATTAATTCTCCTACACAGCAGTTCACTCAAACTGAAGCTAAAACGATCTAATTGTCAGCCGGCCCCCAGTCTATCAAGCTCGCAGCATTACGCAGAGGCCTCTTAATATAGAACGCCATGAATAAAACCATAAATTTTGAATTAAACAAGGAATGTTAGATACAATTACATGAAAAAAAGGCTAATATTAATTTATCCCAATAAAAGAAATTTTTAAAAAAATTAAATTAAAAAATAAAAATACTTTTTAAAAATAGATATTAAAACAAAGTATTTAAAATAAGTTAATTGAAGAATAGTGAAAAGAATTATTTGGAAAAAAATGTTTAATACTTATTCATTTATTCAAATACTAACCCTGTACCCTAACTACTTCCACAGACAGACAGACAGACAGACAGACAGACAGACAGACAACTAGTTTATTAAGTTTGTCAAAATGTTCCTACCACCTTTTCAGAATTTTCTGAGATTAACATTGCAGATCTTTACAGTTGTTGGTAGGGAATGGTTCCATGGAAGATTCTTAAATGGCTATGCATTGTTGGAGCTACAAGCAACTTATTTCATTAGTCTTTATCCATCATTTCCCTTGTTTACTATAAAGTTGGCACTGAACATTAGCTGTTGCCTCAAACTGACTGAACACCATATGAGGAATAACCATCTCTTTAACAGGATTATAAGGGCCTTGTTCTTTTTCCATAGAAGAACCTGCATACCCTTGTCATTTTCATCAAGCCAGTCCTGATACTTCTTCTTGACAAACCCAAGAACATAGAAACAAGCACAAAGCACAAACTCTTTAAAACCCATCCTCACATTCCGCTTCATCCATTCCCCAAAACAAACCCATCTTTCAGACAAGCAACATTCAACCTCTTAGAGGGGTCATTTCATTGATAACTAAATTGACACATGTGTGTACTAGATGGCAGTCAGTTCATCATATTGTACAACATATTACATGAATGCTATGCAAGTCACACACATTTCTTCTTGTCAGAGTATAGTTTATAAGATGCCACTGCCTTGTGTCATGTGGTTTTAAATTTATCTTTCTACCAGAACAGTGTATTTCTGATACATAAACCAAATTCCACACATATCTGCAATATTAATAGGTCATTACTATTTCAATTTCCTTCACAATAATAATCAATGTTTCTTAGTCCATTCAAACCCTCATATTAAAATCACTAAGAAAAATAATCACGTGAGCCTGGGAGATATTTCAAACAGGACCTTTCATATAGTAAGAGAGAAGCTTTTTTTCATCCTCAGAAGAAGGTGTAGAGGGAACAGATAAAATTAAATTACAATATATTAAATATTTGCCAATGGAAGCCTTATAAAAACATGATATCCATTACACAGGAAAGCTTCTCAAGCCATGTAACAATCAAGCTCGTCAAAGACTACACTCATTTCTCTATTAGATACCTCAACTTTTCTACCACAGTTAATCATTTTTTTTTTACAGTTTATATAGCTTTTGCTGGTTATTTAAAATGTCAGCATTTTTTGGAAATAACACTGATTTACTAATACAAATCCCACTAATTAAACTATAGCTGATGAAAGAAGAGGGGATTCATAGCATTTCTGAAGGTATTTATACTTAAGTGAATATAACAAACCTCACTTGAATTGGAACTCAGATCTCCAATTTCAAATGATTATTTGTTGCACCAGCTGCACATCCATGGTAACAGCCATTGCTATTTCCAAAGCTGCCATCAATGTAAGTAGTGATTATGTTCAACATTTACTTAAATTTGGTGATTATATGAAAACTGCACCACTACAGAAATAGAGCTTTATATGAAGATGATCTTTAACAAGCTTAGTTTCAGGGAAGGCCATAAGGTTCAAATTAGAGTGCTACAGCTTATTTACTATAAGCATAGCTCTCTTTTTTGGACCTCTTTCTGTTGACCAGGAGTTTAATAAAATTCTAATGTTATAACAATTGATATTCATTGGCTTACATATTTCTTGCAATAATATGACAACTGGGTCAGGAGTGCAAGAATGCCCTTGTGGTAATACCGAGCAAAAGTGAGGGACCGGATGTTTGCTCTATAACGACCAGAAAGCAAATGACCAAAAGTCGTCACTGCGCATCCGGGTTCGCGCAGATGTTCCGGTTGAAAAATAAAAATTAATTAAATATTAAATTTCCAGTTTGCGAGCCTATGCGAATTTTATTTATCAGCCAATGGGAAGCCCAGAATCAAATACTGATATGAAATCCCAAATGATCACCTGCGATCCAAAAAGTTGAAATAAAAAGCTGAGACAGAAAGCACCCAGCAGACAAACCAACGGTGACAGGCGAGAGTAATTAATATCTCCCTTGACCAAGTCAAGTGGCTACTATGCTTGTCCCTTACCTCTCTTTCCTTCTCCCCTGTCTCAAAACTACTTACTGACCTAAGGAGTAACTACATCAAAGACATTCCTCACTTACAAGCTCCCCACATTCCTAAGCATTGATTCTCTTTCAGCATATTATTTACCATGAATATTTTAACCTCCGTTGGACCTATACTTCAAGTTATTACTTCAATTGTAAAAACATTAATTGATATGTGTATATATAAAAATGTTATCTTTTAACTCAATTTGCTTTTCTTGGTTTATTACCTTTCTTTATGACTTATAGTGGGTTATCTACCACAAGGTCAAATTCCGTTAACCTGCAACAGTATACAATTACCCTTCTCTAGAACAAACTCCCACTACAACAGGAATAGATAAGCAACTCGCTATATCCTCTGATACCTTCCGAGTCAAACCCCCTCCCCATAGTTACAGAACTTATATTACCATTATCTTGACCCTCCTTTTTTTTGGCTACATTCAACCATTGTTCTTTTTTTTTGGTGATGAGACATAAGAAACAATGCAGATCACAAAACTTTTTTAAAAATTCTGAAAATTCTTATGAATAATCAAATCTGCAAAAGCCAATGTTTGACTGCATATCTTTTTGTAAATAGAAATTTTATTTTTGTTTTATGTTCCTGAGCAAAAAAAAAAAAAAATGAAAAAATCCTGAAGGAAATTTGTAGCTTAAAAAAACCAAACAAAGAAAAAACTATTTTATAATAATTTTTTTAGCTCGAAAATGTTTTGAATTTTATTAAAAGATAATGCAGAGCAAAGAAAATCAAAAAAGAGGGAAGCGGATAGCAAAAAAGAAAGAGAGTTGGATGTAAAGGAAGATTAAAGGGAAAGAATTTGAGAAGAGCAGAGGAAAAAGAGATAAACTAAAAGGAAAAGAGAATAAGAGAAAGAGAGTAGTTTTAAGTAAGAGAGAGAGAGAGGGAGAGAGAGAGAGAAATGAGTCAATTTGATGTAATCTGAAGAAGGTTTGTTAATTATACAAAGGGGAAATATAATGAATCATGGCGATTTGTAATTTATCTTTTTTGTCAATGAATCAAGACGATAAACAGTCTATTCATTTATGTATAAAATATTGGGATGTATGAAAAGTATTTTCTTTTTTTGTAATCAATGAGAAATCTTGCATGAATTCCTCTATGTTTTTGGAGCTTAGTTAATGCTCTACATATACCATCTTCTAATGATTTTAGACCTTCTGAAAATCTTAGATTGTTAGTGCTTAGGTTTTTAACCTCACATTTTAAAGCATCTTAATTGACAACTTAGTGTTGTTTTATTCTGGTTTTTAACTTAAAGCACAAATCAGCACACATAAAAATGCTTAAATTAGGTATCGTATCATTTCCTTCCACATCCAAAATTATGAAAGCAGCTTTAGTGGCTTTAAAACACAATTTAAAATTGTCTCAAAACTGTTAAAATCTCAATATTATAATATCTGAAACAAAAGGCACAGTTAATTTGTGCTAATAATTATATATATATATATATATATATATATATATATATATAAGAGTGTTTTAACATATACTGTCTTTCTCAAATGTATAACTTATTTAGCTGGAAGAGTTTCCAGCATGCCAGGCTACAGACTGATTGATCCAGCCTCAGAGACATTTTGCTTATTGGCCATCCAACATATTAATCCGTTTCTACTACAACATTCAATTAGCAGTCACTAAGTCCCTGTTGCTGCTATCTTTTTCCCCCTATGACAACTTAATCCTTTACTCGTACAAGAGTTGAGGAAGCAGACTTTATGGAGATTTTAGGTATTCAGAAGTGACTCAGCAAACATTTTGTCTAGAAGTGACTCAGCAAAGAGACATCTTGCCAGTGACATTTATAAATAAAAGTTATATTTCCTACTTATTTATATAAGCATATGCAATGAGAGAGTTATTTTATAATGTTTTGCAGATGATAAAAACATTAACAAAACCACCCACAACTCTTGTTTGGTAATTTAATGTTCATTACCTATAAGCATATTTTTTGAAGTAACATTCACTGTTTGTATCTTAGAATAATCCAATGTAGAATCATACTTGATACAATGTTAACATAATTTCTATGCAAAATAAATAATAATGCAAGTAAAGTCAAGTAATATGCAGTAAGACATCACCTCGTACAGTCACACCGACTGCAATGACCTCATCATCTGTGCAATTATCAACTGCACTTTCTGTTATCCTCAATTGACATCCTAATCAGCAAAATTCATGCTTAAAAACTAAATTTACTTTGTAAAAGTGATTTCAAAAGGTATCAAATATAAACAATATAAAAAGATAGATATGAGCCTTTAATAACAGTATTATGAAAATAAAAAAAATAATCACTTTAATTTAAATGTCTTTAAAGCAATCAAAGTCATCAGATCCTGAGGGGAAAAGCTTAATAAAAAATATATTTCCATCTGTTGACTACTGAAGCATTCTAATTATTACATTTCTACCGTCAAATTATTTGTTGGTGGAGAGAGTTTTATTTCTTCTGTCATCAATTGGGCTATTTTATAGATAAAAAAAATTGAATTTTATAGACTGACTGCTGAAATTCAAAACAATTTTTTTCTACCATATAAAAATTTTATTTATCAGGTTAGATAATAAGGAGAGGTAAAATCAATAGACACTAAAATATTAGCCTAAACTATCTTCTTTATAGAAGAATTTTGAAATTAAGTAAAACAGTGTAATAGGAAAGATGTACACTTCAATTTTTGTGTCGGATATTTCTTGATATAAGTAAAGAAAATTAGCCACTGAAGCCATTGCAATCTGTTGGGAATTACTGATAGCTGTTGCTACACAACTGACATCAGCAAATCGGTAATCCATTAGTAGCCTTTTGTGACAAAACAATTTCATTAAATGCTTTATGCAAAAATAATAAATTAATTCAATGTTCATAAGAATATTTTTTATTACACATTAAAAAATTTACACATTATATAAATAGTAGAAATATTCGACATGTAAAGTCCTTAAGAAGAATACAGAAAAAATATGGTCAATAAATTATAATATATTTGGAAGGTATTCCAAACCAAGTAACCTTGGTTTTGCTTTTTTATTATAATTGGATTAATGTTTAAATGCTACCATATTTTGTAAAAATCATTTTTTAAATAAGTTCTTATGCTATTTTAAGCTTTGACATTGCAACAAAAAAATACTAATTATTTTATTTTTTAGGGAAAAAAATGAATGGCTATAGATTAAAATACCAAACAATTATTTACCAAAATTGGTAAAAAAAAACAACAAAAAACATTATTAATGTGCTATTATTATCAAGCATTTTAAGATAACATTTGTAACTATTTGTAATTAAATATATCAAAAGAACATAATATTCAATAATAAGGAATACAATTTTTTTTTTATATGTAAAAAATACATTAAGTTTATGTTGAAATTGTGCAAAATATACATAGGAGGGATTCTTAAAAGTTCTCAGTCTAACCAACTTTCTAAAATTTGACAAAATAGCTCAAATATTTTTCAGCTCCGTTTGAATAAAAAAAAAAATCAAGTAAACTATTTCAGATTTATAAAAGGATGAGAGAAATAAGAAAGTCAAGTAAATGAGATGTACATAGTGTTAAATAGACTTTGAATTTCTTTAAACCTGACAATGTTTTCACAATAATATTGCTATTAAAAAATTTGGGGAAAATTCTCAAGAGATACATATATTCATATGATAAGTTGTATTTTTTTATTTTTTTATTAATAAACCATCTGAATTTCAGCTTTTATATAAAATTTTGGTTAAAAATGACTGGCAAGTTGTTGTGGTTAAGTTTTTTTTATATAATTTTGAAGGAATATAAAAAAACTAGTAAGGAAATAAATAAGTAAAGTTTATGATCATAAATAGACCTGACCTATTTGCATACACCCTCTCACTACCCACCCAAACATAAATAAGCTATCTACTGGTCATAACTGCAAATAACTCTCAACATTAGCCATAAACAAAAAAACTGGGAAGGGCTGGTTTCCTCTTACTGTTTCCTTTAATTCACTAATGACTTACATACATAACCCACTTTATATATACATTCCACTAAAGAAGTAGTGATACTTGGTTGGAAAATGGCATTGGAGAATGAAAATGACAGTCACTATGCAGTGTTGAGTCTTATATCTACATTGTTTAGACATAAATGGTTACTCTCTGACAATTAGCACTTCTCTAATAAATGCAGCACAGTTTAAACAATAGATACACCTTGTACCTTATTTATATGGTGTAGATGATAGCAAATATGTCTTCTGATTAAAAAATGAAATAAAATAAAGAAAGAGACTGTAAAATATTTGTTTCAAACGTTCACTTAAAGGAACTTTGGGCTTATTTCAGTTGCCAGCATCACTACTGTTATACTTTGAAAAAATTATGACGTACTTATTTCTGAGGTTTACTAGAAACTGTAGAAATTGAAACCATGTATAAGTGTGAGTGACGGATGACTAATCTATTTATAGCCTGTGATTGAGCAATTTCTTATTTGTAGACTTCTTGAAGTTTTGATCAGTGATGTAAGCAGCTTACAGTTTTGGAGTCAGACTAATAAAGTTTGAGAGCTCTGAGGAACTTTCATGATCCTGAAATTGGGGCTGATTCCCAGAATAGATTTCCCTTTAAAATAATCACTTCCCAGTTGAGTTTCAAAATCTTTTCCTTATAAGTATATTATTATTATTAATAATAGCATACTGCAACTTAATAGCTATAAAGTTCTGGTGTTTAATACGCCATCATCAGACAGATGGTGTATTAAACACTGAAACTTTATAGCTATTAAGTTGCAGTATGTGATCATTATAATAATAATAATAATAATAATAACAACAACTATATCTATGCTCTACTTTCATATTGAGCACTTTTTAAAAGTAAATATCTAACTGTGGAATGTACTTCCATTAGTATTAATGACTTATATATATATATATATATATATATATATATATATATATAGCTCAGAGGTAGAATCACCGACTGATGCCAATTCGGTCAAGTTTCAATCCTGGGCAAAAAGCAATCGGCTGTCTAACCGTACTGATGAACTGTGATACAGCGAAACAGATTTATCTGCGGATGACTATATATATTTTTTTCTCTGATGATTGTGCTGCTGAAAAAGTTATCTTTTAAGGCGATTTTTACAAAAAATATAATAATAATAATAATGAAGCAATTTATAATTTGCTTATTTTTTTAAAATCTTTATTTAGCTTAGTACAGCACAAAAGGCCAAATAAGGTAAAGAAGATTGTGGTGCACCAAACTTTCATCTTGGGGAAAAAATACAAGTCTACAGAATTTATACTGACCACTGCTGCAAAAGAAGAGAAAGGGGTGTTTTCCCAATAAAATTTGTATTAACCAATTAAGTAGGTTGGTAACATTTTCATTCTACCTTTTTGGTTATAATGTTGTAGGTAGCAGAGAAGGAATTTATTTTAATGTTTGGATATGAGTTATGATTTTGTGTTTAGTTTAACTTGTTCTTGGAAAGTAATTACTGCTATTTTCTCCACTAGGCAAAAGTTAAATTCTTTTGAGGTTTTGTTGTTGTATCCTGTTGCTGCTATTTTCCATGTTAATTTTTGTGTACACAAACACACAAACCAATATAAAACTGAAAGACCCTGAAAGGCAACGCTAATTTTACCTTGAGTACAGTATGTACATGTTGGGGGTCATTAGATATATTTTGATAAAATTTTCAAAGTTTTCAGCCATCTTGTGATGTAGGAGTGCATGAGATTTAAATGGTGATGCATATAGTGTTAAGTTTCACTGTAGTGAAAGAGTCCTTTGCTAAGTCCTGCCATGTTATAGAAATAAACATGCTCATTTTGTTTAATTAGGGTCATTTTAGAAAGGTCAGATGAGCCTTCAAGAAGCTTGATAATCATTTTTTAAATTTGCTGTGTATGAAAAGTCTGTGGTACTTTGGTGGTGAAAGGACTATTCCTACAGCTGTCGACCAAGTTCTGGATGGCAATGTTGCACAGACATTTGCATTAAAGCATTGTAAGAGAAGCAGTGAAAGACTGCATAATGTTTCAGGAAATGTGGCCCCAGGAGTATCAACAGATTGCTGAGAATTATTTACTTGCAGCTGAATTAGGTGTACATGTGTATCTAGCCAGACTTTCATTTACACCAAAAACCTGTCATGCTTGTTCTGAGTAGTGTCATAATAGGGTGACCTGAATTATTGAATGGTGCTCTAGATTGTTTAGTAATGTATTTACAGAAGATTGTTTGACTTATTCTGATGCCATTCTTGTTAATAAAAAAGAGTCAATGTGGTGTTTGATAATGCCTGCCTACAGGGTGCCCCTACTACTCAACATTCTCTGCAAGATATTCAACAACATCCCTGCTCAGCACAATTGCCAGATTTCTCTTCTATTGAACATTTATGGGATATGATTGGACTATGATTGAACCAGTCAATCAGCTCACAAATAACTATTGCTGCATCACATCAACAGGTATAAAATGTATGGATTAATATATTGCAGGATGCCAGTTGCTATCCATACAATCATAGCCATGCAATGGTACAATCCTGTGTTAAACCCCAAAGAGGATGCACAGTGGATTAATATGGAGTCTTGGTATTGTATATACATCACTTATTTTAAAATCATGTGCATGTATTGATTTGTAGATGTGATCATTTGCTGTAATCTGGCTATATTATATACGAGGGTCATTCAATAAATAAATTGAATTTTTTGGTATAAGAACTTCTGATACAGATAGAAACTTACTTTTTTGAAATTTTTTTCCTTTACTTCTTTTTCAAAGAGATTTAATTTTTTTTGCAGATTGCAAAAAACTTTGAGAGTTTTAGAGATTAACAAAGATGGCCGACCAAGAAGCATGCTACAGGATTGAACAGAGGTCAGTTATCAAGTTTTTGGTTGCTGAAGGGTGCAAACCAGTTGAAATTCATAGGAGAATGTCAACTGTGTATGGTGCCACATGTTTCAGCAAAAAAAATGTCTAAAGACAGGCCTGGGAGGCCTACAGAAGTGAGATCTCCTGAGGTGATCGAATTGGTCAATGACCTCATTCAGTCTGACAGAAGAATGACAGTGGATGACATTGCAAGGACTTTGAGCCTATCTGTTGAACAAACGCAGGGGTCATCAGTTAGATGGAGTCATCTTGCATCAAGACAACTCAAGGCTTTACATAGCAGCCCAAACGGTGGAGACCATCAACGAGCTGGGCTGGGAACTTCTCCCTCATTTCCCTTACAGCCCAGACCTTGCCCTTCAGACTTTCACCTGTTTGGTCCCTTGAAAGCGTTCATGAGAGGCACAAAGTTTGAAAGTGATGATGAAGTCAAAAGTGCTGTGAGCGATTGGCTGAGACATCAGTCCAAAGATTTTTATGCTGAGGGAATACAGAAGTTTGTGCACAGATGGGAAAAGTGTGTGAAACTGCTGGGAGACTACATTGAAAAATTAAAAAATGTAAGCTTCTATCTGTATTAAAAGTCCTTATACTAAAAAATTCACCTTATTTATTGACTGACTCTCGTATATGTTTACTCTTTAGTAAATTGAATTAAATATTCAGAGTTATAAAAATGACTGATATGAAACATCTGAGCAAAGAATCTAAGTTGGAATTTGAGAGAACTAGTTACATGCTAAAAATTTTTTATTCTATTATCAAAATGTCCTGTTTTGCTTTTCTGTGGATTTTCTTTAAAGTAAAAAATTGACAATAAAATAAAAATTGTAAACATCTAAACTGGTTTTCACAAATATTGTTGAAATTTTATTTTTTATCAGTGTATATATTTCTAAAAAATTGATGGATTTTTTTTCTTAATCCCATAGATGTTTATTATTAAAAATTATTTTTCATGGATTTTGAGTAGCTATTCCATTTATTTTAAACTGTATTTTATCCAAGAAAATTTAAAGAAACTGAGCTGATGACTTTTGGAAAATCTTATCAAGTAAAATTATTTGCTTTAAAAGGCAAATAAAATCTTGCTTGAATGTGAAGGTATTCATGGCAGAGTGGTTAAAGGATGTTGGGTTAAATGACAGATTCTCTTATAAAGGGGGATGCAGGTTCAAATCATTCTGGACTGTGCATTTCCTTTCATAACTTTTTGCTTGAATGAGTAGGACGATAGACAAAATACTTTTTTTAATAATCATGTAGCCCCAAGCAAGGCATTTTACTGCCACTGTTGTGCAGGGGATTACATAGGTGGAGTGTTATGAGAAAGAGTGACAGGTTACAGGGGGTGTCAAGAAGAGGGTATGAGAAGGAAGAGAATACTGATGAGAGTGGGGTGGACAGAGAAAAGAGCACGAGAGAGAGAGGATGCAAGTTAGTGAGACTGGAGATGACTATTGACTTTACATTTGAATTCTTGAAGATTGTAGCTGTTGGGAAAGCAAGTAAACAGAAGGGAATTCCACAGGTGCAAGAGAAGCTGCTGGAGTAGAATTTGCATTTACATTTTATTGGTTTCACAGTAAAAGGGTGGGACCGAGTTGCTAATTTTGTGGTTCGAAGAAATTAATATATAGGGGGCACCAGTGAGCTAAGTTCATTGGAGCAGAAGCCGTGGAAACATTTGTAGAAGAGATACAGGAAAGCCACACTGCGTTGGTGAGAAAGCGACTGTATCCTAGCTGCCAAGTCGGGAGAACACAGACTCAAATATTTATATCCACTAAAAATAAT
Source organism: Ascarosepion bandense (assembly GCA_037127315.1). NCBI lineage: Eukaryota > Metazoa > Mollusca > Cephalopoda > Sepiida > Sepiidae > Ascarosepion > Ascarosepion bandense. The sequence goes on along the minus strand of JBBBDQ010000995.1, from coordinate 313,218 downwards.
GTTTAAAGTAATATATATGTAACAATTGTGTGTATATATAAACATTGATGTCAGAAAGGAGTAGAGATATCCTCAAATAAAATAATTTTTTCATGCATGTTTGTTGTGACCTATTCTTGAAGATCAAAGCCATGAATGGTGCTCATTGAAATACTTTTCCCCAGATTCTGAACATATAAAAGTTTTGTTCTCAGAGGCCAAACCCAGACTGAAAAAAAAAAACAAAAAACAAAAAACTGCAAATCATCACTCCACACCCAGGAAAAAACATGTTCAAATTAATATATAATAGCAATAATGGCAGAAACAGGAATGGAGCCACTGTGAGGGACATTAGTTGGAGGAAAGTCATGTTAGTACTGCTACTACTACTACTACTACTACTACTAGCAATCAAAACTACCAAAAGATATGAGAGATTTTTTTTTAGGACAAGCAAAATTTGGCACATGATCATATTCATAGAGCTCTTAGTGGAAGAATGAACTTATGGGATACCTGGAACTGAAAAAAAAACCATTTAGTTCATCCCCTGTGAAAATGAGGTGAACTAATTTGAGTTCTTATTTTTAATCCCCCCTCCCCCTCCTCACCACTATCTCGAAACTATAACTTAACCCTCTACAACAACTGATCATTTAAGTACTTTTAAAATCAGTGATACTCTGTAGTAGAAAATCCTTGCCAATATGACAATTTTTGAAACAAAATATAATGCAATGTTAAAAATCAATCTTGCATATCATCAACGTTGCATTCACAAACCAAAAAGATAATGATTCGATTTCTATATTTTTTTTATATAATGTAACCAAAATTATAGCACAATTTTTATTAGGGTAATAACATTAAAATGCTCTAACTTGGAAATTACAGCAATTTCCAATTTATTTGAGCTAACAGTTCCACAGGAACTTTTAATGGGTTACAAAAAGGAAAAAAAAAAGAGGTTCTGTCCAAGGGAGATAACTGTCTATTAACTGCAAATTACATTGTTCCTTGATTTTTTTTTAAGATAATAGGAGGAATAAACGAGGAAAGATCCTCGACTAGTCTTCACTCTTCTTCATCAGAGTAGCCTACCTATGATGATACTTTAATGATAATTAAGCTTTGCCTTTGTAAATAGAATACAAGTTCTAGGAATAGAAAGTAACTTGTTATCAAGTGGAGGATACCAAATAAAATGAGAAATATTAAGGAAAGAAATACCAGGCAGCATTAAGTAGCAACAATAAAAAAGAAAGTGAGAAAGATAATCTGTGTTTTTTTTTTCAGTTTCAACTTCAAATTTTGAATGCTTAACATTCTGAATGCTCATTTGAGATGACCAAATCATTAAATAAAACATCTATATATCTATTTTCTTGCTCAAGAATCTGTTATTCTGAATTGAAAGCAGAACCAAGAGCTACAAAATATTCTCCAAAGTGTAGGGTTGACTGTCATGTTGGGAAGTCAACTCTGTAAAAATCCAAACTATTGCAGAAATTTTTCTTGGAAATATTACATAAAATATAAAAACATTTAATAGTTAATTTTATTAGTTGTAATAACATGTGCCATCCAATTAAATGAAGAAATATTTTTAGTTTATATATAGAAAAGTAGATGATGAATTGTTGGTAAATGTGAAAACACTATATATTTTATTATGAATAGTCTGTATTTTCACAATTGCTATTACAGCTTTAAAAATCAGTAATATATATATATATATATTTAGTCATCCGCAGACAGATCTGTTTCACTGTATCACAGCTCATCAGTACGGTTAGACTCCGATTGCTTTTTAACCCAGGATTGAAACCTAGTCAAATTGGCGTCAGTTGGCAATTCTACCTCTGTGCTATGGGTGCTTGGTAGAAGGAGGCAGACTTTTTAGTGTGTATATTATCATTATACACACCCAAAAGCTGAGAGTGTTCTAATTCATTGCTGAATGAATGATGTGTATATGCTTAAGTAGCTACTGTTTTTCAAAGTCTACCATTCTTCCAGAGTGCTCAATCAGGGTGTGAGAGCGTAAATAGTTTTTATATTTTATATATATGTATGTGTATATATATATAAATATAAATAAAACAAAGGGGAGAAAGAGCAAGAATAGAAAAAAATGACACCATAGTAATTTTTTCTCCCCTCTTTTTAAACATTATGCATGTATTTTTGTTTTTGATTAGCCTTGAAGTGTAATAAACGATTACCTCTTTTTTTGTTATATTTTTCAATTGACTAATTTATGTTCAGTTATTGTTTTTTTTTTTCATTCTTACTCTTCTGTCTCATTGTTTCATATTTTTGTATATATTTATATATGCTTTAAAATGTTCATTTTTTAATGCTTTAATAAAACTTGTACCTTTCCCAGAGATTATTTCAAATTGAAATTGACCAATCGATGTTGGTAACATTGTAAGAATATACTTTTATTTATATGTTTCTAATGTTTATCTTCATTAAAAAAATAACTTTAGTGGGGTATCTTAAGAAAACCAAATTTTATGTACTGTAAAGAACACAGATGAATCTAAGTTTGTAATGAATTTATATTCAAAGCAATTTGACCACTGCACAGATGTGAGATTCCGCTATCACTTTTTACAACAGAGTAGTTTGAGGAGGAGACAACTATGGTTGCCTTCACCACAGATACACAAAGCGTACAAAATTAACTTTTATTTATTTATAAATATATATACAAAAGATATAGCTTACTGAAAAATTTGATTCTATATACCTGAATAATTTTTTTTATTATCTTACATATTAATATGGGCTCCTTGACATTCTATGATATTCATCTCTCTCTGAGTCACTCACTTTCTTGTTTTTGTATTGGTTTGATTTTAACATTAAAGCAGTTTCTACTACTTTCCAGAAAATTTCTTTGCTTGAATATTGATTTTCATTTTCCTATATATCTCTTAACGATGGACAACAAATCCAATTTCTGTTGGATTAATATGGAGAAAGGCTAAGAGTAATTCCATCAATTTGTTATCTTTGAAACCACTTTTGGTAAAGTTAGCAAGAAGTTTGCAAAATGTGATGAAATATTATTTTGCATGAATATAAGCTGTATCTTAAAAGCTTCTTAGTTTTTATCTGTACTACACAAAAAACTCTTTATCAACAACATAAAAATTCTCTGCATTTATGCTGAGACAATCTTCAATTTCAAAGAAACTTCCAATTGTATTGCCTCTAATACAAGCCCCCAAAAATTTACTCCAACTCCCTTCTATTGCCCCTTCTATTGTCTTCTAAATCAATTTGGTTGACTATTTCCTTAAAGAAGTCAACTTTACACCCAGCCATCAGATTTCTCAAATTACAATTGGGAAACCAACTTACATGTGCCTCTTTGTGAAGTTTATTTTCATGTCTTTAGCAATTAGTTTTAATATTCTACAAATTTTCTCATTACATTCACAACCATTCCAGCTTCAAAAGTTTTCTTTCTGATCAATTCACTTTTCTCAATGACCTTTTGATTTTTTACAAATCTCTTTTTTTGACATTCTTAAAGAGTTTTTCTTATCTTGTGAATGTTTGCAATTTCTATATTTTTTGTGCATAATCTCTGTTAAATTTATTTTTTATATCATTTTCAATTCCCATTACTTACTAAATTTACAGTATCTTGTTTATCTTTTGAAGTTTTTAAACTCCAAAGAAATCTTTATATTGTGACACAGGGATTGCTGGGGATTGTCCAAACTAAAAAAAAAAAAAATGAAAGAAGGCAGTAGAAAGAGTTGACTACCTGAATGATAATTATCTTATGACAGGGGCCTACCTGCCGAAATATTAACGAACAATAGTGCAGTATTTTCTTCAGAGCAATTTTTGCAGTTCCTGAGAAAGTGGGGTGTGCGGCTTTGGTTCCAGTGTGCCTACATGTCAGCGAGAAATGGCATAGTAGAGAGGAGTCACCGGTCTATAAAAGTGATTGCAGTCAGGAGGCAATGTTCAATCCCAGAAGCGGTGTACTGGTATAATGCAACACCAAAGGATGGTGTTTTGCCTACAATAGCATTGGTTAACATGGTGCACGCTTATCACTTATGGCTGTGAGGCATTGACATTGCAATGGCTCCTTGCAACGTGCAAACAAAATACAGAATTGGTGATGTAGAGTGGGTTAAGACCCCGCACAGCAGGTGTATGGACAAGCTGAGAATGGGGCATGTTACCGAGATTATCAGCTCGCAGTCAGTGCAGGTGGATAGCTTGCCTCGTCATGTTAAAGACTTGCGGCCAGTTGTAGGGTGGTGTATTTAAAGTTGGATCTGCTGAGCGTTGCCTCAGACATCAGCACTATCTGCGGGCTCCAATGTGGCCAGCTGTTTAGATGTGGATGGCAGCTCAATGGATGAGAGTTCATCCGAGGATGAAACCCCTGTCATCATGCTCAGAAGAAGTGCCCGGCAAAAGAGGCCTACCCCTAGTTGCACGCTGTGTGATCATGACAACGGGGCACGAGATGAACCTGGAAATCTGCCAACTTCGAGCGAGCGAGTTCGTGCTTGTGTGGTTATCCCGTTATGTCAAGTGTGTAAGTTGTGTATATGTGGACGCAGTTACCAGACCGACGTGACCTTCTCTTGAGCTGAGGAGCTTTGTGATCTTAAGATCAGAGGGGTGTGTAATGAGTCGGTCGGTCAACTTGACACCCCCAAAGCGAGTACAGGTGGGTAGGCGTGAAAACTGTGATTGGTAGCTGTCTATGCAATGTGTGGTGTTTTGCATAGGCGAGGTACCAAGCTCTATGTAAAGAGCTGGAATGAGAGGGCAGTCAAATTGCTCAAGAGGCGTCGACTGTGCACATCGCTAAGGCAGTAGGGGAGAGATGGACTTGATTTTTTTTGCGACACATTTCAACACATGAACAATTTTTTATTTGAATAACAAAATCTGACACCATCAAATAAGTTATTGTAAATATTTCTTTAAAAAAATAATATAAATTGATATCCAGATGGTATATTTAGGATATAAAGTGAAGTATATCCTGAAAAATTTTGTTTAATACCAATTTCACTGAGAAAATATTGATTTAGTAAAATCTGACAGTGTTTCATTACAACTATGTTAATTCTCTGAGGAAGGTCTGATTTCTTAATGATATTTTAAGAACAATAATGATTAGTCCATTCATCAGATGAACGAATAAAGTTATCCTTATTATTTCTTTTTTGCAATAGATTAACTAAAGTGATTGTTTTTTTTTATTCAGTCTCTAATCTTTTGGATTTTTTTCTTATTTTTAAATGGTCACAAATCTGGGCAACTAAGTTTTATAGATAAAGAACTATACAGTTGAAGAAGCCCCCAAATTGCATTGACTGAAATGTAATAAAACAACAAAGATAAAGATATTGGTTAAAATGGCTTCTAGGATATTAACAAATAACTTGTTCAAGAATTTCAAACGATGCTAAAATGGTTAAAGAATATATCTGTTACAATGTTATGATAAAGACAAATGTCTCCGTCAAAAATGCTGAAATTTTACTTACTATTTGTTTTCTTAGCAACAGGAGTAGATAGGTTTGCCTGTCATCTTGTTCACCCCTCCTGTCTTTTGAACAAGAGTAGAAGTTTATCTCTTATTTCTTGCATAGAATTGGTTTTCCAGTTCCTTCTAAAGTCCCTTCATTCTCTTTCACTCCCAATAGCCCCTTGCATCTTCATTATCACTTTGCTTGGGGTAAATGATTAAAAAAAAAAAAAAAAAGATGAAAAATATAGAGATCTTTTATAAGTCATGTCCCTTCAGGATGTGGACGATTATGACTCAAGAGCTTATCCTCTGTAGCTTTAATCAATGTTCTTTAACTATTCCTCCCTGTCCTGACATCTAGTTACACCAGTTTTTTTGTTTTTTTAAATCGTATCACCCTGAGCAAGGCGGTCATGCCACTGATGTGCAGGGGGCTATGTAATAGTGAAAAGATTGGAAAAGAGAAAGCCGGAAACCACATCCTAAACAGGGAACAAGGGATGAGCCTCTTAACCTGTTCAATAGACGTGGGTGGAGTGTGAACTGGGTGATAGATCTATCTACTCCAATTGAAAAAAAAATAACAAAGTAAGAAGATTGGAAAAGACAAAGCTGGAAACCACATCCTAAACAGGGAACAAGGGATGAGCCTCTTAATCTGTTCAATAGATGTGGGTGGAGTGTGAACTGGGTGATAGATCTATCTACTCCAATGAAATTACTTGCTACTGTCCTCTCGCCTTTAGTATGCTCTGTGAGTGCCAAATTTTCTAAACCTTCTTTCCTCAGTATGCAGTTTAAAAAATTCAACTGTCTCTTTCTGATGCTAGGTATAAGCATTCTTTTTGTTTCTATTTTTCTTAAAACATCCTTGTTATTAACATGCTTGGTTCACGGTATTCTTAACAAGCATCTGTAGAACCACATTTCAATCGCCTCAAGCCTTCTCTTCATCTGTGAAGAAATTGTCCAGCATTCACTGTCATACCAGAGGATTGATATGGCAAATCAATTCAGTCAAATAACATGTCAAAGAATGATAATTATTTATCTCATGCAACAAATGTTGAATCCATCAATTATAATATGATAAAAAAATAAGACAAAAATAACTTAATCCAAAGAACCGTTGAACAACTGTAACAAAGTTGAAAAATATGTCAGGTGAAATATGAAAATGACAAGAATGAAGATGATGTTTTGAATAACACATGGGAAAAGCACTTGTGTCATATGTTGTTATTACCATTATTATAAGTGTTTCAGACAACATCGAGTTGTAATGATGCTGATAAGAAAGACAGATCAAACATTGACATACCAAAATCGGTCAGCAGGTTTACCTTAATTGCTTCTATAAAGCATTGGCAGGTGACAGGAATTGTTTTAAAGAGGCAAGGCCATTTAGTTGGAAGGAGAGTAATGAGTGTGATTATGACTGATTTTAAGTATTAGGACAAGTGTTTTAAACTTTGCGCACACAAGCATTAGGTTTGTAGCCAACAGCGTATGTGAAGGACTTTTTACTTAGTGGGAATTAGATCAGTAATCTGCTTTTTTGTACAGACAATCAACTGCAAATTAACTGTTGAGTGAAAATTTGAAGCTGTCAAGAGGATCACAAAGTGGAAGTGAGATTATCACACAGACATGGGTTCATCGTGCCTGATGGTTTTTCCTTTCAGAAATTTGTAAACAAAAATAAAAAAATTATAGTGTGCGTGCATGTAGATCTCTAAATGTCCCAGCTCTTGTTGATAACATTCCAGAAACTGCAGCCTTAATCTTACTATTCATGATTTATATACATATGAAATAAGGTAATATATATATATATATATATATATATATATATATATAGATATCATTTTTTATAAAATGAAACCATAATTTTTGAGATCAGATATATTTTAGATCAAAGACTTAGACTTTTGAAACTTGTTGAAAGCTACTAATAAAAGGAGATAATTAAACCATAGAATAGATTTTTCAGGGGGAGCCACTTGGCACATGGCTACATTTATGGAGCACTTAGTGAGAAATGAACTGTAAGAAAATAGCACCCTAACTCTTGTTCTACAACAGGTGATCATACAAGTCTTCATAAAAAGCAGCAAAACACAGTAGTATAAATTAATATGATTATTATTATTATGGTGTGATAATTTTGATATCAAGAATACAATATAATAATTTTAACTTAAGGAATGTAATTTTAATGAGTGAGAGAGAGAGAGAGAGAAAAAAATTTATTAAAACAAAAAGGTATTGAAAATGCATTTATTTTGGAATCTTTATGGTAAGCTTATACCCTGCATTGTAAAACATTCTCCATTCTCTACAAAACTGTTGCTGATACAATGTGGGATAATTAAAAAGAATTAGTGTAAAAATTAAATAAAAATCAAAATGATAAAAAATTGATTGAGATTTGCTAAAACAGAAATTTAAATTGAAGTACAAGTGTTTAAGTTGGTAATCTTGTTTTTCTTTATTTTCTTAACTGTGAAATAAATGACAACTGGCCTAGAGTGAGTTGTTCTACTAAAGAAAAATTGTGTCTCTGGCAGAAATTGAGCTTGTATCCATTTAACAAGGATAGCAATTCAAACACATTTATCCACTAAAAATAATGTTTATATTGATAAAAAATATAATTTTTTCTTAAATTTTCTCTTTTAAGGGAGTGACCATTATTTTTATTTGTTTTTTGAGGTCTTTGTGAATCTCATTCGTGTAAAATTCTTTGTATAATAAAGACAGAAACTGATGATGGTTCACCTGAAATAGTCCTATACTTCCAATTTACCATGAAATAACATGTCTGCCTTAATTTTTCTTATATTTGCTCTATATGTATTTATATACATATATATTTAGAGCTCTCTTAGAGAGTTATCCTACCACTGTATGTACAGGATACTTTACATTCTTCTATACCCACACTGCATGGTGCCCATAGCCCAGAGGTAGAATCGCCGACTGACACCAATTTGATTGGGTTTCAATCCTGGGTTAAAAAGCAATCAAAGTCTAACTGTACTGATGAGCTGTGATACAGTGAAACAGATCTGTCTGCAGATGACTATATATATATATATATATATATATATATATATATATTCAATAATATCAAAATCTGCTACTCAAAGTTTCATGTGATAACAACTATCAAGTAGAAATAAATAGGAGAAAAACAATGAGATATTTCTGGAGGTACAGAACCTGATTATAGCTATGAAAGTATATAGCTAAATACTATTCAGTCAGTTAAGTGCCATATGTGAAACACGCTTGGGCGATCATGTCTCTTTCGAGACATGACTGACTGGACAGAAGATTATCCCGCAGTAAGTTGCCATTGCTTTCTGTGGTAGACTGGTTGCCAGCCAAGGCTATAGAACCCAATTTGTCCTGTTATTTAACCCATAACTGGAAGGAAGAGACGGATTAATACCTTTCCCAAGGGTATTTGCGCGTAAGTGAATGCAATGAATTCAACTGGAATTTGAACTCGGTTCCCTGATTTCTCGTTCTGAGCCAATATCCACTGAACCACTAAGCACATCCTAAATACTATTAGCCATTTTAAAAATGAAACAATTGGTTTTGCTCCTGCTCTTCAGGCCTCATTGGGAGATAAAGAATTAGAATAAAATAAATCATGGAATGATTGAAGTGGTGGGGATGAATAGTATGAAAAGGAAAGAAGTACTAGAGGATATTGATAGCAAGTCCCAGCAAACATTCACACTGTTTACAGAGAGAAGTTTTTGTGGGACCTGATATACAGAGCCTCCAGCACTCTTAAGTGAAATACAGAGTGTGACCGAGACACAATCATGAACCAGTCCACACTGAATTGCTTCGTTTTTAAAATGTCTAATAGTATTCCGCTACACACTTTCATATATATATATATATATATATATATATATATTAATTAGTCATTAATTTACATCACTATATACATATATATGTATATATAAAGACTGACTCCATCAATAAAACTATTAGTTTGAAGAAGTTTAGGATAAGACATGTGACTGAGGAACTTTTCCATTTTGTTATTTGATTGCCAATTATAAAATAATATGCAAATATAATGATTTTTAAAACAAAAGAAAATGGCATTTTGAAACCCAGGCTTTTGCAGATAATCAATATTGTATTTACAAACTGAAAAGTGAAGCTAGGTTATATTTCAGTGTTTATTTCTATCCAACCCAGAATAACTGAGTGAAAGTGATTTATGCTACTTTTCTATAAGATACTTTAGAAAATAAAATGATAATCTAATTGCTGTCTGTCTGAAAATCTAATTAATAGAAAAATAACTAAGTCAGCATTCATCTTTACCTTTATCCTTCTAGGATTGTTTCTCTTCAACATTCTGTCAGTCTCTCTCTTACACGTGTATTCTTTTAGGCTCTGTAATTTTCATAATTGTAAGTGAAAGCAAACAATTCAAAGTTTGTCAAAGTTAAGTGAATATGAAATAGTTTAATAAGTCGGATATGAAGCACATTCTAAAATGTCTTGCAAAATTAATGCATATATAAAATAAATTCCGTTAGAATCACAAATCAGATGAAATCCTAGATAAAAGAACAACCTGCAATTAACTTATTTTATCATTAGATAATGTTTTATGCTGAAGGCTTGTTTTGAGGTCAGTATATTAATTACTGCAGAAAATAACGGTAACCTACTGTGAGAAAATTAGTTAGTCACGTCTCTTCTGAGACATGATTGCCCAAGTGTGTATCACGTATGGCAAGTATTTGATTGATATTAGATTCAATGTTTACACTTATATCTTCATAATATATCTTTATATATTAAATAAACATTAACATTAAGAAGACTTAGATATATTTTGGAAAATGTTTGTGTTGATATTCCTGGCCTGCTGAGTAAGACTTCTTGGAATTAAAAGAAAGTGCTTTGTCCAACTGAGATCATAAGTAAATTCTAAGGCTTTGATTACTTGGTCAGATTTTAGAAACTTATGTCAAGAACTTTTCAGCACTTTCATAGATATTTAAAAGTAATCTACATCCAAATTTTGCTGTTAAAACAATATGACTACTTAAATAAAAAAAAGTGTTGGCAATGTTTAATCTTTGTGCCTGAAAAAAATTACTATTACTTTAAGCTACCTTGATCTCATCGACAATATTTATTTACAAGATTATAAAAACATGTGAACCAAGTACAATGCAATATCTATTTACAATTTTATAAAGATTTATTTTTTATCATTTTATAAGAAAATATTCAAAAAATTATAGAAACCTACAAAACTTTCAATGAATAGTGTTTTTTGGGAATGAAAGGAAACTTTGGTGAATTGTCAATAAATTTGAATTTTATAAAATGGTAAATATTTTTTTTATAATCATATTGCCCCAAGCAAGGCATTTTACTGCCACTGTTTTGCAGGGGGTTACATAAGAGGAAAGTTATGAGAAAGAGTGACAGGTTATAGGGGGTGTCAGGAAGTGGGTAAGAGAAGGATGAGAATACTGATGAGAGTGAAGTGGATGGAGAAAGAAGCATGAGAGAGAGGATGAAGATTAGTGAGTTTCCTTGTTTCCTGTTTAGGATGTGGTTTCCGGTTTTTCTCTTTTCTAATCTTCTCACTCTTATGTAACCCCCTGCATATCAGTGGCGTTACCGTCTTGCTTGGGGTGATATGATTAAAAAAAAAAAAAAAAAAAAAAAGATAAGAAATGACTATTGACTTTATATTTAAATTCTTGGAGATTATAGCTGTCAGGAAATCAAGTAAATGGAAGGGAATTCCACAGGCAGGAAGTGCGAGAAAAGAAGCTGTTGGAGTAGAATTTGTGTTTACAATTTGTTGGTTTCACAGTAAAAGGGTGGGATCTAGTTGCTAATCTTGTGGCTTGAGTTAAATTTATCTATAGGGGGCACCAGTGAGCTAAGTTCATCGGAGCCTAAGCTGTGAAAGTATTTGTAGAAGTGACACAGGGAAGCCACGTTGCGCCAGTGAGAAAGTGGCTGTATCTGAGCTGCCAAATCGGAATCAATCACATTACAGATTCTTCGCTGGATTTTGTCAAGGACACCTTGGTAGACAGCAGTAGCACCCGACCAGACATGGCAGCAGTATTCAATGCACGGGCAGATGGTAGATTTATATATGTGCAGGATTGTTTCAGGCAGAAAAAACTTCCTACACAGAGAACTGACTTTCTTAGCAGCAGATTTAGCTATGGATTCTATATAGTAATTCCACTTGAGATCTGTTGTAAGAGATAAGCCAAGGAGGCACAGTGTTTTGCTTTCAGGGAGACTAGCCTGATCCATACTAATGGGTGGAAGGGGGTGTAGAAGCGATTGTCTATGATGGTTAATTGATAGCAGCTTCATTTTGGAAGCATTAAAATTTACGAGCCATTTCTCTTACCCCAGTCCACTACGATTATTATAAAGATTATTATAATTGGCTCACATATTTTTATGATTTAGTAAATTTTTATAAATTTGTGAATAAAAAACTTTTCATATTTATTTCTTTATAAATTTGTGAATAATAAATATTACATTGTATTAGTTGGTTCACATTTTTAGGATGTTGTAAATAGAAAATTATTCTTGTAGATAAACAATTTAATAAATACTGTTTAATATTTTTGTTGTAAAATCTGAAAGAACAAAGAAAATGTATAAATTCACTTTCATATTTTTGAATTCAATGAACAAGTCAACCATATAAATGCTGCATCCTGTCAAGTTAGAATTTCTACAGTTATGGACGGTTAGGGAAGAGTGGTTTTCCAAACTGCTTCACTCACTCACTCACTTTACCATCAAATAACAGGGCATGCCAGATGTGAAATATTTTTGTCATGGTACCTGGCAACAGGACAAAGCACTGGAAGAATTGGGTTAATACTTTTCCCTAGGGCATTAGTACAAAAGAAAACAAAAATGTAAGCAACCTCAGCCAAAATTCTGAGTTTGCCAATTCTAGTTACCATGCTGATAAACATTATATTGCTTTGCACAAATCTATCTCTCATCTGTGTACACACACATATATACCATATACCTAGCCATTTCATATGAACAAAAAAGAAGCCTTCCTAGAGCAACAATGCCTTAGTCCCCTTCAAAGTATCCTCTTAAAATTCAAATAATTATCCAAGTATTCTTTCTATTTTTCGCAACAGGAACATCAGCTGTTTTTTTAATATTGATTTTTAGCTTTTGGAGAAGCCAGGAGTTGCAAGAATCTAAATCAAGACTGTAGAGTGGCTGACAGATGGTGATGTGAAGTTTTGCCAAAATAATGAAATGTGAAGCATTTACTCACAGATTGTGAAAGTGATGGTCACACAGAATGCTGCACCATGCTACACAAGTGGCTGCAACCACATCACTCCTTACATCTGGCCACTTAACCCTCCTGACTGCAACCCTCTTGATTATTATGTGTGGAGTGAAGTTGAGTGAGCAACCAACAAAACTCTTTGGAGAACCAAAGATGAACTGAAGGCAAAGATTATGGTAGCATTCACCAACTTAAACAAGGAGACTGTCCAGAAGAGATGCAGGAGATTCCAAAAGTGTCTGGAGGTTGTGGTTGAAGCCAATGGTAATTTTATTGAATAAATGTACTCTTTAGTGTTTCAAGATATTTTTGTTAATTTTGGTAAATATCTGTTAAAATGAGATGTCAGTGTTATTTTCATCATTTTTGTATAATTGAGATGACAATTTATCCATCTCACCCTGTATGTAAAATATTCAGTGAGAAACAAATTCACTACCCTAGCTGTGATCTTAAGACTAACCCCTCAATCATTGTTTTATGGTGAGGTTACCAATATGTTTCAAGCAAACAAATTGGGGACGGATAAAAAATAATTAAGTGTAAATGAAATAATATAAACACTGAAAAACAGAATTTTGCTAGAAACAATTATTAATGTATACTAAGTGGGGGTCTTATTTCTTTGTATTAAGACAATAAATAGTTCACCAACTTAATTAAATTATTTATATATAATAAACATTTGCAAATGCTTATCATAGTGTTTCAGTCATTTATGCACTCTTGTCTTCAGGTGTGCCTCGATCTTGGTAATCAGTGAATTTTAAACTAAACAATTTATTTAATCTACAGGGGACAACTTATTTTGATGTCCCTGTCTATGGATACATCATATTTTTTTTAGTTTGGCTCAGTTACTGCTAACATAATTTACATTGAGTCTGAGTATACACTACCTAGACTGGGGATTGAACTCACAGTTGCTATGCCACCAAATTTATAAACCAGCACTTTAATCCTCTAGGCTAGTGTCCCATGAGACAATCCTACATCTAAAACTGGCATTCATTTAATAAAGGAATTGTTCAATTCAAAATTCTATGAGGTTTATCCAAATCAATGGATACCTAAAGAGCACAAGAGCTTAAATGATGTGATAATAACAACAACAATGAGGATATATTATTGCAAATAATGTAAGTAATGATAACTCCTCATTCCAGAAATTCAGACAGATCCCTGATGTCATTTCTAACAAATTATAATATTTATATTTCTGTGATCAAACATTCTGAAATATGGGAGGAATATAGTGATTCAGTTTTGTTTTCATGGATTTATAAAACTGATCTATTTAATGAATAAAGAATGAAGAGAAAGCATCTTAAATGGTCTTCCTTTGTGTAGATAAATGACTGAAAAACAGAATGATACATTAAGAAAAAAAGTTACAATTTTTCTCTTTGCAAAAAAAAAAAGTTAACAGGTTTCTTATGAGTATTGCAAAAATAAAATTGCCTTTTTTGTGCTGGTGAAGGAGAGAAATTTAAGTTTGCTGGATTCAGAAGAATGTTGCAAATTTAATAGGAAAATGCTGCGGTTTTTGAAAAAAATTGTATATTTTTTAGATTATTCTTTTTGATTGTATTTTTTATGTGTAGATTTACAAATATACTTCTTTGAAGAAAAATAAATTTATGTCACTATTTGAAATTAGAGAATAAGTGAAAATTTTAATTTTTATTCAAGAGAAAAAATTTTTTTTTGTTTATCAAAGTAATGTTACAGTGTTTTTTATGTTTTTTAACAAAACAGTTTTTAAAGGTTGACAAACATTTTATTTTGAAAAGTAAAACAGTAAAACTCTTTCCAATAAGGTTTAATTATTACTATTTTTTTAATACTGTATCTCTTCAGGACAGTCAATCATAGCTTTCTACAGATTCCTATTTTTTTTATTATTGGTGAAAGTGTAGTGGAGAGGTTTTTCTTTTGCCTTCTCCATAGCATAGAATTCAGAGTTTTACTTCTCCTAAACTGATTACCACATAAGGCTTGAGAGTCAAGTTGACCAAAGCTGAGAGTGGGGAAAAATGAATTCATGCCTTTCCCAAGTAGAAATTGAAGTCAGCTCACCAAATTCATTTTCTTCAGAGAACATCTTGAAAGTTCTAATTATGAATGCTTAATGCAATGTCATTTACTCTCTCTCTCTCTCATATATATATATATATATATATGACACCATATGTCTTTAAATATTCAAAATAGAAGGTATCTGGAATTAATTTCCTACAGAATTAAATGCCTTACAACCAGGCCTGTCTCCAGAGTGCTTTGAGCAGAGGGAACAACCTTTTAAGTCAAGGTGGGGGTGTGAGTAAGTATTTGTTCACTAAAATTAGTTCATATCATTTTCACAATGGGGAGGCAAAACAATCCTCCCATTTTGATGATGGGCCAAAACCAAATCCTAATAAAAAAATAGTATATAATTTTATAATTCTGACTAAAGGTATAAAAAAGAAAAACCTCATTATTTTTTATAGTTGCATTCTTTAGAATTCAAAGTTATTTATAGACCCTATTGAAAAAATATGCTGAAAGGCAACATGCATTATCAAAATAGAGGAAAACATTCTTATTTAAGGTTTGCTGAAGCAGAAGCAATTTTTACAATAAGAATATCCCTAAAGCTTTTATCACTTTAAAAAAATAAAATAAAATAAAATAAAAGTAAAAAAAATGAAGATATTGATTTTTTCTTTATATAAAATTTCCGTAATAACCGGAGTCACAACATTAATTTCAACTCTGCTATTTATCAGCATATATTTTTGGTAAATATTTACTTTTGCAAGGTTTATTTTAATTGGAGTAGATAGGTTTGACTCTTGTTAAGTTCATACTCCTCCCTGGTCTTTTGAACCAGGTGTAGAAGTTTATCACTTGTTTCTTGTTTAGAATTGGATTTCTGGTTCCTTCTAAAGTCTTCTTATTCTCGTTCACTTCCAGTAGCTCCTTACATCTTAGTGGCATTATTGCCTTGCTTGGGATGGAATTGATTGACAAAAGAAATCTTTTATAACTTTATTTATACACTAAAAATATGCAATTTTTCTTTTTACAATTTTATTCTCAAAGCTAAAATTATCTTATAAAACAATACTGGAATGTTTTAGGTTTGCTCCCATTATATATTGTGAACATTTGCTTTGAAGGTCAGTATATTTTTAACAGAACATCTGAAATGTCTACTTGAAAAAATTGCATATTTCTTCTACTAAAAGTTGTTTTTTAAGTCCAAGTAAAAATCAAAATTTTAAATGTTCATTTTTAAAGCGGACAGGCTTTTTCAAATTAGGAGTTTACTGGTACACTATATTCTTACTCTTTCATTTTAATTAATTTGAGTCCAAGTTAGACTTAGCTAAGCTTAGTAATTGTTTCAGGCCTTGTTTTGCATTATTACTGTCTAATTTATTTATAGTAATCAAATTTGCTAAATTACTGAATAATAATAATAATAATAATAATAATAATAAAAAGCATTTGGTCAGTGCTGGAAAAAAAGTTTTGTGAAGAGGCTCTGGAGATGTGAATTGGTTTCTAAATCATAAATTTAAATATGACATGTGTAAAAAAAAAATGGCAATGTAAGCAAAAAGTTAAAAACCAAAAAATTAAGCATATCTAAAGGCATTGGTTGGCCCAATGAAAAACAAGCGTCAATGACAACAAAATTGCAGGAGGAAAGGATGAAATATCTGGAGAAAAGCTGCTTTACTTTGTGAGCAAAAGTTAAGAGAGAAAGATCACCTTTCCAGATATAGTCAGCAAATCGTCGTTTTAATGAAAGCGAACGAATAACCATAGTTTTCTCATCCTTTTTAGAATCGGACACTGAAAGAAAAGCACAAATCCAATGAAAAACAAATTGATGAGAGTTCTATAAATTGATATTTTATAAATAGTTCTATTCATATATATGATGAAAGCAAAAGAAAGGGAATCTTTTAAGTATTGATACGAATGAAAAATAAGATGAAGATTTGTAAGGATGAGAATGAAATGTCATTATTTGCACCTTACAGTTTACAATAGCATGCTGTGTGTGTGTGTGTGCTGTTATTATGCATGAAAATTTCACAGAAGTATTTAAATTTCTGAAGTTAATTTCTAAGAAAAGAGACTAAATATTTACATATTTTATGGCAGCATGATGCTTACTTTGAGTGGTTCTGTTCATTTTTACCATTGTTTTAACAGAATTTTGAGCAAGGCTTATGTTACGATGACACTAGATTTTTTTTATTAAAACATTAGTGAAACCAGGTTTCTAATTATGGCTCTTCAGAGAAGTCTTATTATGGAGAGAGAGAAGCAAGGAAACAAAGAATATTACACTGTTTATTATTTAGTTAGATCACATCTGCTGGCTTATAAGGCAAGGCACTTGTTTTACAACAGCATTTCTTGGGTGACTCTTATTGCTACTCATCTTGATTCTCTAGCTGAACAGATTGAACTTTTAACGTTTAGTCTTTTATACAAGTGCATTGGCTACAATTCTTGCATACTTTTTTATGAAAGATGTTTATCTTATAAACTGGCCAACAAAGGTCTGTATTATAATGTCGAGAAAGGCTAGAACAAGTTTAAATGAAGATCAATTTGAGTTTATTGTCTTTAAACAGGAAATAAAGTTAAGAACCGTCTTCAGGAAATACAAGTGTCTGAATGTAGATCTAAACTGCCTTATGGGAAAAAGAGATATGTAGACATGGAATTACAATCATACACTTGTCATTGGAGTTACTAGGTTTTCAGTAATCAAAAGTTGGGAAGTTAAAGTAAAAAAAAATAAAAGACAGGTTGAAAATTATATATATCCAGGTGAAGAGAACAGTTTTAGAATTCCAAGTTCTCTGGCATTTACTTTTCTTTAAAAAGTGCTCAATACAACATATATCGTAGAGCATAATATAATTATAATTAATTTTTTTTTATCTAAAATTAATTAAATTTACATTGTGACATGAAAATTTCTATCTTTCCAGATTTTACCTCATCATCAGGCAATATTGACTTGTTGTGAAAATGATACACTAATCTTCCCATATCTATCACTATCCATTTGTATATATATATATCTGTTTCTCTTTATATCTATGCCGTATGTCTGGCATCTGTTTATATGTTTCTTGATATCTTAGTCAATATATAGCTATCTTGATCTGACTACACCTATCTTAATCTATTTATATTGGTCTATTTCATTTTATTCATATAGATCATAACTATTGTCAGAGTACAAGTTTTTTTATAAGCAAGCATTTTTTAGCTGATTATTGAAAGCTCCACAAACGTAGCCTTGTGTCAAATTTGACCGTAAACACATATCCATCTAAATATATAAGTATTTACCAAACTTTGTTTGGCAAAAGGCCACAACTGTGAGTATCTATTGTGAATTGAACTTACTGCAGTTAGATCAGCAAGATAAGCCTTGTTTTCAAATGAAGGAATTCTAATAACCTATGCCTAGGTCTCTTTATTGAGTGATATGATAAACTTTGCTTCTGACACTAGGCACTAATTAAGTCCAGGTAAAAAAATATTATCATTTGCTGACTTTCAAGGTAAGCAAACTTACTCTATTTGGAATTATGGTGGTACACAATCTTACTACCATGTAATTGTTGTAAATGTCTATGCAATCAATTCATAGTCATGTATTTACAGATCAACACTGGTATATATTTCAGCCTATACATAACTCAATTCATGTATACTTATCTATATATGTAGGCTTTTATTAAAAATGACAGACAAGATATTATGGTTCTTAAGAGGGATCTACATTCTGTGGTGAATTGGGTTAAGAAGTGGCTTGTCAATTTCAATGTGTCTAAGACCAAGCTGTTGTCTGTCAATCATCACAGGCAACCTCTCCTGCCTCCCATAAGCATGGACCAAGCGACTCTCCCTGAGAGTAATACACTGCGCCTCCTTGGCCTTACCCTCTCTTCTGATCTCAAATGGAACCACTACATCGAGTCCATAGCTAAATCCACTGCTAAGAAGGTTAGGTCACTGTGTCAGGCCAGGATGTTCTTCCCGCCGGAATCTACCCTGCATATATACAAATCAACCATTCGTCTGTGCATGGATTACTGCTGCCATATATGGTCAGGCGCCCCTGCTGTTCATCTCGTGTTCTTGACAGGCTCCAAAGGAGAATCATTAATGTGATAGGTACCGACTTGGCAGCTTGACTACACCCACTTCCCCACCGACAAGATGTGTCCTCCCTTTGTCTTTGTTGAAATACTTTCATGGCTTCTGCTCCAACGAACTTAAGTCACTGGTGCCTCTACAACAGGTGTTTACTTGTGCAACCAGATTGGCAACTGGGTCCCACCCATTCACAGTTAGATTAACCAAATGCGGATGACAATTCTACCCCTGCAGCTTCTTTTCTTGCACTTCCAGCCTGTGGAACTCGCTTCCATATTCTTGCTTCCCTGACAGCTACCACCTCCAGGAATTTAAATGCAAGGTCAATACTCATCTCTTAACCACTTGACTCTAGTTCTTACTTTACCACCCTGTATATCCTTTCCTTTCTCTCCACCTTTGCAACTGTCATCACACCTGTATTCCCATCCTTCTTTTGCTCCTTTCTAACTGGTTCGTCTTCCTCTTCACTCTCTTCTACCTAATCTTTTTACTCTTATGTAGCCCCCTGCACATCAGTGGCATTACCGCCTTGCTCGGGGTGATACAATTAAAAAAAAAAAAAGAAAAAAATAGTTTTTTCATATAATTGATCTTAAAATCTTTTACTTTTCAGAACATAACTTATACAAAACCTGTTGAAGTATTTTGTTTTTCTGGGCACTTTTAGCCATTATCAAGGATGAATTTTATTTTACATGTAACTGAATATGCATAGTATTAAATGTATGTGTGTAGAGTCATGCGTGTGTTTTATATTCCGAACAAAGTAAGCACATTGTAGCTATGTTTGTAGCTCTTATTAAGTGCTGGATTTTTTTTGTTTTATTAATAATGCTTCCATTATTTGTAGCCTTATTAACATGTAGCCTTATTAACATGTAGCCTTATTAACATGTGGATGATGCTATTATATTTGTATGATCCCCAATGAGTTTGGTAAGCAGGCATGTGTGTTCAAATGAGATCCAATTGAACTCTGGTCTGAGAGATGCAAGATGAGTCTTCTTATCAAACGGGTGGTAGTGTATCTACAGATACATATGTATATATATATAAATACATATGTATCTATCTACTTGGCTAATTAACATATCTGCTTTACTGTTTACCTATCTGTTTGCTTGCCCTAAATTCCCTGATATCCTAGATGCAAATCTATTTTTACAGCTTGTTTCCTTTGTTCAAAAAGAAAATGACACATTTTCTCAAAACAAAGGGAAGCCAACAGATACATGATCTTTAGTGACAAAGAAAGAAGGATATATTTCAAGGCAAAATGTTTTGAGAAAAAAATTAAGAATCCAGATACACTACTGAAAAAGAGTGTGTTTTTTGGTCTAGGAATGTATGTATAAGTGTTCCCAGGCTACTCTGTCTAAAGAAGGTTGTAGAGCAGGCATTGATATAAGTAGGTGAGGGAGTCACTTAATTTGATCAAATTTCTATTGAAAATTTTGAGATTTTTCGAAAGTGTTTATTGATTAATTTAAAAAGTATTTGTCCTGTCTTGGATTTTACTTTTAGGTTAAATGGTGGGTTGAACCAAATTAACTCTACCAAAGACAGTTTTAAAATCAGATGGAATAATCATCAATCTATATTTAAACTAGAAAACCTCAAATATTGTATCACATGTAGAAATTAAAATTGAAATATGAAAAGACCCTGATATAACTTGGAGTATAGTGAAAATAGCCAAACCATACAGCGATGGCAACAGATGCAGATTGTGCCAAGAGGAAAAATTAGTTATGTATATCCCAGTAAGTAATAAGGTACTAAATGAAAGATCAGAAATTATGTCCAGATGTAAACATATCCATAAATACTTACTAGCATCGTACAAACATTGATGAAAGTGTTCTAAGATCCTTAAATAACTCCTCCCTAATTTTGAAAGTTTTTTAGTAGTTTGAAAATTCCAGTCATGTGTTCATAAACTATTCCTGTTTATGTGCTTAAAAACCAGTAAAATCAATTATTGTAAATTGCCTGAAGATACCAAAAGGTTGAAACCTAGGTTGTGGAAATAACTAATTTTCAAATGAAATATATATAATTTCCACAACCTAGGTTTCAACCTTTTAGTATCTTCAGGCAATTTACAATAATTGATTTATACTAGCTATATAGGTTGGCATTGCTTGGGGTTTTTAGTGGTTATGTTGAAATGGTAAGGTCAAGTATTTAAAATGTTGTATTTGAACAATGGGATTCATGCTTGGTCAATTTTGCCAATAAAAGGGAATGATGTATGTACAATTGGAAGAACAGGGGTGGGCGTTATGGGAACCTGTAACGTGACGTGATGGCATTGTGATGCAGAATAAGTGGACGCATTGTCCCTGCAATGTCGGAGGGGATGGCACCTTGTAGAAAACATGAAATTTTTATGGCACATGATGAGGTAGAAGTTAGCAAAAAACACCCAATTTTTGTTGGCATACAACTAAGCGTTTCCGAGAAATAAACAATCACAAAAAGCAAAATTTTCATTAATTTTTGCCCTGTATATCAATTGAAATTTTTGTTCGCATATCAAGGCATGAGATCTTAATCTACCAGTGACTCAGTTTTGGTTGAGTTTGAGTGAAGCATCTTGAAAAAATGTATAAAGTGTGCAAAAGACCACCTAAAATTATGTTTGTTGTTGATTTTTGACAAACCATGTACATGGATTCGAAATTTTTTTGTGTACATCAAAGGTTTGGACCTTGATCTACAAGTTACCTGATTTTGGTTGAATTTGCATAAGGTGTCACAGAGGAGAAGAGTTCGTAAATTCTAAGCATTTTGGTGATTTCTGCGATACCCTGTAAACCGATTCAAAAAATTTTTGTGTACAACAGACGTTCATGTCATGATTGACAAGTGACCCAATTTTGGTTGAAATTGGACTAAAGGTTTCAGAGGAGTAGGGTTCATTAGAATGGAGACACACAAACAGACATATCCATTTATTTTTATATATATATATATATATATATATATATATATATATATTATCCTACATCAGTGGCATGACTCAAAGTTTCATGGGGTACATGTACCTGATGATTGCTTAATGCATGAAACTGAGTCATGCCACTGACAGAATATGTATATTTATTAACACACACACACACACACACACACACACACTACATTGTAGATCCATACATTTTTGTGTGTATTATGTCTTTCTATATCATTAGAAGAGGCCACCACAAAGAGATGAGGGAACTGGCCATTTTTGGGTAGTGGACTCTTTTGGTAATATAGAAATTGATTTTCTAGAGTTGCAAATTCGTAGTTATTCAATGCTGAATAGAATGTTATTTGTTTAGTTTAATATTCAGGATATGTTAAATATAAACATGAAATTCAGAACATGAAATTTGACATTTTATTGATTTAAACGTTTTTTAAGGCTTATCAACCCATTGCAGGCTACTTGAAGCCAACAAATATTTTTAGATTGTAAGAAATTTTTTTTAGTGGTGTGGTTGGGGAGAGATAATAATGGTCAAGTTATGCAAATCTTACTAATTAACCCACAGCTTGGGGAAGAAGAGATGGATATATATCTTTTCAAAGGATATTTGTGTTTAAGTGAATATAATAAACCGAATGGGGATTAGAACTCTACATTTTCCACTCTGCAGTGACTTTCCTTCAGATGCAACATGGAAAGTCTATTAGTATGATCGTTTTTTTTCATGTCAAATGCTCAGTCAGTTCAGATGTTTACAGTTATAACATGCCAGGTCATTCCACAAAGTTAAATCAACCCACACCCGACTCATTTCCTTTGTGTACCAAATGTAAAAAGTAAGTTCCACTTAGATTTTCTCTTTGTGGAACAAGCTGCTATGTGGGATTTCTATGAAGAATAAAAATCTCTTCAGATCCATCATTATCTATTCTCCTTATCCTCATACTCTTCACTTCTTAACACATATTTCATTCACATCACACATCTCACCCGTCATTAGCACTTTAAAATTAATGCTAATAACTTGAGTGGCTCTCAAGCCTTGTATTGGATGAATTCTAGTATTAAAAATAACTTCTGCTAGTAGTATAACAATTTAAATATATTAGTATCTTTTTCTCTCTCTTTAGAGAGAAAAAAAAATATATTTAAGAAAAAAAAACTCCAGAATATAATTAAAAATGGAGAACATAAAACAAATTGGTGCTGAAAGGAATATATAGTAAGTGCATTCAAAAGTGTCAAGTGCTTTTTTGTAAACTCATGATTGAATATAGAGTTGAAAAATGATTGCTGAAAACTTTTGTGTACACCTAAAATATACTTCTTATAAAAAGGTATTTATTCTTGCCTGTTAAGTCAGTTAAGTACCATACATGATACACGCTTGGGCGATCATGTCTCAAAAGGGACATGACTAACTGGGCAGAACACGCAGTAGTTTGCCATTGCTTTCTGCGGTAGACTGGTTGCCAGCCAAGGCTATAGAACCCAATCTGTCCTGTTATTTAACCCATAACTGGAAGGAAGAGACAGATTAATAACTGTATTTGTGCATAAGTGAATGCAAGGAATTCAATTAGAATTCGAACTTGGCTTCCCGATTTCTCGTTCCGAACTGATATCCACCGTGCCACAATGCACATCTTGCCTATTAGAGATTAATAATTGCAGAACTGACGTTTTTAAGCTGTCATTAGGTGACAGTAAGTTTGTCGTTATTATGTGCTATTATTTATTATTATTGTGTGTGTGTGTGTGTGCGTGTGGATGCACATCGCATTTTATATAAATTAAATAAAAAAAAAACTAATAAAAGATTAATAAAGAAACTAATAAATTCCGAACAAGACAATTGCTAACATCAGGTTATACTGGTTCTTCATTGTAAAACATTAATATATCAGGTCTCCACAGATGCACCTTCTGTTTGAACAGAAAACTTCTCTCTCATTACTTAAATCTATAATACGATATATTATGTAAGTGTACACATATGCACACACAAAGATCATGCAAAAGAATTGTTGCCATCCAATCTATTTTTCTTAGCTTTCTATGTGTGAACCTTGTTTCATTTGGCACTATGCCACTTTTATCCAACTGTTCAACCGAAGCTTCTTTATACTCCCCACCCAGTGAGGAGTGATTTGGGAGATTTAGAATGACAAAGAAAGAAAGAAAAAAAAACAAACCACATTATACACGTAAAACCAACTTTTTCCTACCCTCTCACCATATTTATAGGGGAAGAAGGTTATACTCAGTGTCTGCAGGATTTGTTCTTATGTTCAAACCATCTTGTCTCTAATTGATCAGTCAAATCTATTTGCTGAAGCTACCATTTCATTGGCAAAATGTTAAAAGAAAAGATTTTCCAAATTGTCTTTTACACACACAAGATGGTAGGTTTTCATTTGATCAATATACTATATAAATTTCAGATTATGATATCTGTTTTTATTAGAAACATTTGATATAATTTATTAGGCAGTAAATCATTTTATTATACAGATTGAAAGAAATATATTGTAAATAATTATATGTATTATCAAAGTTAGGTTAGCATGAATTGCAACCAAGAATCAGCCTCAAAAGAGAAAAGAAATATAATGTTATTGAGTGACAAGAACGCAATGTTGGGAATTGTGGAAAAAATTGAATGAAGCTCACACAAATATCCAAAAAACAAACTTATGTGCATGTAAGAGAATTGTGATAATAGAAGATCTGTCAAGAAAGGAGAAATGTTGTAAGAACGTGAATGCAAATTCATGGTGGATTATTTATGGACAGGTTTTTCTATTATAACTGTTATAGTGAAACATCCTGCCATCCTCCAAGAATAGAATGCTCTACCTGATAAAAAACGCTAATGAGTGGTACAAAGAGGAAAGGTCTTAGGCGAAGGCATTTACTATTCGACAGTCTATTCTGCTCCAAGCCATTGCTTGCCTATATGTGTATTATTGTTAATTGTACCTTAGTACAATAAATCTGTTATACCTTATTCTTGGTTTGAGTACCATTCTTCAACTGATCTATTTACACTGTATTCCTTTTCGAAATATATCAATAGCAAAGTGAAATATTTAATCAAATTGAAATATATCATTTGGGTATTTAGTCTTGTCCATTTCATTTAGTATCTCTTTTTGTTCATGCTTCCATCACTTTTTAAATATTCCACATTGTGATAATAGAAGATCTGTCAAGAAAGAAGAAATGTTTTAAGAACCTGAATGCAAATTTATGGTGGATTATTTATGGACAGGTTTTTCTATTATAACAATGGGGAATATTTAATACAATTCTTTCCACTTTGTCAGTTTTTTTTCTTTAAAATTGTTCTTGATATATAAAAATTTATATATCATTTTCCCCTACCACAATAAATAGTTTTTGATGCACCTTTATTTTATTGTATATTCTTTTTCATGAATATATATATATATATATATATATAAAACAGTTTTTTCACATTGGTGTGCATATGTTATTATCCATTCATCTAAGCTAATTAGTTTATAACATCCGTGATGCCACCATTAAGAATTTTTCACTATTGTGAACCTTTTTTTACCTGGAGGATAACAAAAATAAGCCGTTAAACAGATCAACTTAGGGCAATGGGATCATGTAACCTTAATAATCTACTCTTCTGTCAATAATAATTATATCTTTAAGGTCAGGTAAGACAACCCGTTAACTGGTTATAACTTGAATGTATCTGTTAGTTATTTTGAGACAAGGAAAAAGTGCAAAAAATGTAATTACATTTTATCATGTATATTTACAGAAAATTATTTTGTAGAGAAAACTATCATATTTTCTTGTTAAAGAAAATATTGCATTTCTTAGAATTATTTTCCCCCTCTATGTTCTAAAAATTATCAGATAGAAAAATGTATTTCTTTATTAGATTTGTTAATTTTTTTTTCTTTTAATTTGTGTTATATTGTGAGTTTGCTTTAAAAAGAAAAATTTGGCCTAGTGACATATATTGTATTTGCCAGCCATGTACAAAATGAACATTTAAAATAAAAAATATACCTTACACTGGCTGTAGAAAGATTGAAACAGTATAGATATTAACTAAGGTTAACTTTATTTGATACAAAACCACAATAGTGTGGCACTCAGGGCACTAGGGACTTATATAATTTAAAAATTTGCATTGGGGGGGGGGGGAGAGAGAGAGAGAAAAAAAATGAATGAATGAATGAATTCCCCCAAAAGGCCCACACGATATAGATGTTTAAATTGGTCTTTAGGGAGTGACATTTTCTGATGACATAATACAAATAATTTTATTTATTTTAATTTTTTTCATATTATAAAAAAGACATGAGTTCTTTTTAGCTCAGAAATAGATAGTAAGCTTCTTTAATATTGCTCATATCTTTAGACGTCCTGGATAAATAAGTAAAAGTCATACAATAAATTAACAGAGTCGGATTTTACTCTTTGAATGCAAACACTTAAAACAAATGTTTTTTTGACGATAACAAAAAATTTTTTAACTTCATTATCTATTCATTGAAAAATACAAGATTAAAAAAAATAATCAACGAAACTTAAATTGGAACAACGTCAATGTCGGTTAAGCAACTAAAAAGAAAAACAATTAAGCAAACAGTTATTGAATTTGTTAGTTTATCCTGTACTCAAGAATTTATACTCATTCTTTGAGTTTAGTTACATTGAAATGTCTTTCTTTCATATTTATTAGAACCAAGCATAAAAATTTAAGCAACTGGAGTACAAATTCTTGGGCAAAATTTAATCAACTTGAGTAGCGGTCAAAATCCTCAATTACTTATAAAGGAAAATAGCACATCTTGAAGTTTTTCATTTTTGACTGTAAGAATATTATGGTTTAGAGTTTCAATGTTAGTCAAGTGAGTTTTATAGACAACTGAAAAATTTCCAACAATGTGGCCATATACTTTATTTACATGGCCTATAAGATAAGCCTCAATAGGGAGGATACAATTCCTTTTTTTTTTTTAAACAAAGTCAAGATAATTGTCATATATTTCTTGAAAATTAAGCTATCATAGAGCAATGGTTAACAATCTCATAAGTCATTTATATCAGATGCAGTCAAGTTACCCATTTATTGAAGTGATCTTTCAAGGAACTATATCAGTTTTTGTATACAGATTTAATATCATTAGTTATCTATGTCAAGACTGACTATGGATGTAAAAGCTTCAAATTAACTAACAAGCCTGGGTAGTAAGATAGGTTAACTCAAGTACTCACATATTCGTTATCTTTCCTGTTAACAATAATTTCATGTCACTGCAAAACCATTTTTAAAGACATCTGATGATTGGACAGAACATGGAAAGAAGTGGAAATTTCCATTTTCCAAATTTAATTTTCAATGCTGAACATCAATCAATTATCAAAACTGGACTGCATATCATTAATACTGGTATTCATATGAATCATTTTATTAGCAGAAAATTTCTCTGTATCAAAGACTGAGTCATCACTAATTTCAAGCAATAAATGTCACAATCAAATCTCCAAGGGAATTATTAATGATACATTAGACATATAATAGCCTTATACTGTCACGAATTCCTGACAACTGACAATCTTTTTCTTCTGGATTTTTTTAATGCATTTCAGAAAAAAAACAAAAAAAAAACATTAAAAATGCATATATATTTTTTCTGAATAAGTTGTTTCATGTCAGAATTAAAATTCCGAAACTTTCCAAAGTTCATTTATTTTTTGAATTCGAGTACTTTCGACGACTGTCACTACAGTTGTTATCTAGAGTTGTCTGTTTATGAAAATGTGTTTGACTAATTCTGGTGTTTGTTGGAACCAATTTCTAGTCACTTGAATGTGACACCATTTACAAAAGTCAAACTGAATTTTTTACATAATTATTTTTTGTTGTTGATGAAAAAATAAAATTGACTTTATAGAAATTTAGAAAAAAATAACAATGAACTTCATATGAAAAAAATCAAGACTGCTTTAAATTATTTTTAATGTTACCAGATTCATCATAATTATGAACAAGATGACTCAAGACTCAAAGATATAATTTGCCAATATGTAACAGTTATTGATTTTAAAAAATATCTTAAATCTATCATTTATTACAAAAGATTCAAAACATTTAATCTAATTGTGAAAAATAATTCAGCACCTCAGAATTGCTCCCTATGTAAATGAATTCTCATGTCTTTTGGAAGATTGTTGATAGTCAGCATTTGAGATAGAAAAACAACATTAAATTATTCCATTGGCCACACAAACACCGCACTCTCTCATAGCTTGACTTGTCATTGGTCAAAATTAGTGCAATTCTTACAAATAAAGATCGACATATTACAAATAACCAAAATAATATTAATATGAATAATAATGATAATATGACAAAATATAATTGATAACTAAATTATTATTTATGATTTACTGCAAAAAAGACTTAAAATACAAGAAACCATTGTAGCCAACATTAAATAGGATATCTCTCTCCATATGAGACTGTATACTGAAGTGGGTATAAAAACAAAAATATTGACCATTGTAAGTGATTTGACATTACTTCCAGCAAACTATGGGATGCTGTAACTAGCCAAAGATATTTTCATAAACAGACTATACATGTCATTCTTAATGATTGTAATGACAACTGAAAGTATACAGATTAAAAAAAAAAAAATTAAGAACTTTGGAAAGTTTACCAATTTTAATTCTGGCATAAATCAACTCAGTCAAAAGTTGGATTTACTTTAAAAGTTGGTTTTGTTTCCTTTAGCAGCATATCAACCTCTGTGTGATATTTAATACTAAAATCTATTTTGTACACAATTTTGCTTTTGATATAATAACAGTTTTTTAAAGACATAAGTCCTACTACTTAACCCATAGATGGAGGTTCATACCTTTTTCCAAAAATATTCTTGTGTGTAAGTGAATGTAATGAACCTAACTGGAATTGGAACTTGGCTCTCTGATTAATAATTCCGAGCCATTATCCATTATACCACTTGCATATCCAAGCTTACAGCACCTGGTATTCCTAAGCAATCACCCATCTAAGTACTGTACAGGCTCAACATTGCTTAACTCTGGTGATCGTATGAGAACTAGCATTTCAACATGAAATGACCATAAGCCTAAAAAGTTGGCTGGACAGACCTTGTTAGTGTTGTTTGACAGGAACTGTTAGAAAGAATTTTTGCTACCTAAAACATATATATATATAAGGTTTATTTAGGTAGCAAGAAAAGGTATTAATTCATTGCTTCCCCATTCAACTATGGGTTAAACAGCAGAGACCGATTGGGTTCTATAGGTATGGTTGGCAACCAGTCTACTGCAGAAAGTAATGACAACCTACTGTGAAAAAATTTTCTGCCCAGTCAGTCATGTCTCTTGTGACCTGATTATCCAAGCTGTATGGCATTTAACTGATATATGCCAGGAATCAAAACTATCTTTTTTTAGATCAGGGAAACCACTCCTATAGTTAAAGCTACCAATTTGGCCATGGGAGACCATCTTGATAGAGCAAAATTTGAATTACCTATTTAAGTAACACATTTCTCTTATTGGGACTTCTACTGTTGTTTGTAGGGCAGTGGATATCGGCTCTGAATGAGAAATCAGGAAGCCGAGTTCAAATTCCAGTTGAATTTCTTGCATTCACTTATGCGCAAATACCCTTATTAATCCATCTCTTCCCTCCAGTTTCGGGTTAAATAACGGGACAAACTGGGTTCTATAGCCTTGGTTGGCAACCAGTCTCCCACAGAAAGTAATGGAAACTTACTGCGGGATAATCTTCTGCCCAGTCAGTCATGTCTCGAAAGAGACATGATTACCCAAGAGTGTATCCCGTGTGGCATTTGACTGACTGACTGACTGACTGTTGTTTACATTTTGGATATGAAAATGCATTTAGGGGATATAGACTTGTAGAAGTTTTAATGAGCGTTGTGCATTTCTTAAATAGGTAATGCAAACCTTGCTGTGTTTATTTTTATTAATCATATATATATATATATATATATATATGTGTGTGTGTGTGTGTGTTAGAGTATATCTGTAAAAGGACAATATGAATAAAGACAAAAGGAAAACTTAGCTAACGCGTTTCATTCTCTGTAGGATTTTATCAAACGTAAATGCAAGGATTTTATTTTGTAACAAGTATTTATGTACAAGAACAAAACTGTTATTGATTTTTCTAAATATTTGAGTTTTGAAACACTCAAACATTCGCCACGTTAGCTGAAATGTTAGGCAAACTATGGAGGACAAGAAGTAATACAATTCAATGTCTAATAAATGAGAGTAAGGAATGTTTTAGGATTTTTTGTATGAATTAATATTTAAATTAATTTAGTTTGGGATTCATTTTTGTTATATATTTTGAATAACATAAGGTTAGTTTAAATACTAATTTGAACAAAATAAAAATCTGACAGAAAAATAAAAAAACAAAAACATGTAACCACTTATGACAGATTTAAAATAACTAGTACAACAGTCAAACGGTGAGACTTGCTAGTTTTATAGCGCACTTAAATTTATATAGTTGATGCATTTAGAAAAATAAGCTCATCAGAACAATTACCACGAAAATATTTGCAAAAGACAGTGGGGATCCACGTCTTATTAGAGAGAAAATGATTGAAGACGAGAAGCCAGGCAGGATCGATTTAATTACAGACCCTTCCTTGAATTTTGTCTATAATCTCGAAGTACACAGTAGGATTACTATACCAGATATGGTAACTGTATTCAATACACGGACAAATGGCAGATTTATAAATGTGCAAGATGGATTCTGACGAGAAAAAAATGTCTTACACGATACAGGGAACCAACTTTTTAGCAATAGACGTAGCAATCGATTCAATATAGTCGCTCCACTTCATGTCAGTAGAAAACATTTATACTGGATTGCGAATTAGCGAAAATTACTTTGTCACACGAGGATCTTATTTACTATATAAAATGTATCGCTGCATACCTCTGAATCTCATCAGCTGCTCAATAGAAAGAAATCCCCCCCCCCCCCCGAGATATATTGTCAGCCGTTCCAGGACAAAGATTTATTGCAAGATATCTCGTCAGTCATTCTAAGAGAATGAACTTGCTTGCGAGTGAATTACTTAAAAATTTTAAGCTATCGCGAATATTTTTAAATTCTTTATTTGTGAGAGAGTGGTAAGTTGCCAGGCAACACACAGGGTAAGCACTTGGTTTGTTAAGCGTGGGTGGCATTGGGTGAACAACATACGATGAGCGAACCCCCGCCCTCGTTCAGACACTAAACGAAATGAAGAATTTTTGGGGTTAAAGCTGGGTCGCTCTGACAGTTGCAACCAAAATAAACGGTGACAACAACAGAGAGCAGTCAGTGGTTGCACTTTATTCTTCACAGTAAGTTGTTATATCGCAGACATTATTACTGACTGGCATTTTGCTGATCTAAAACCCGATTTCTTCTTAAAGCATTTGTAGAAACGAAACGATACAAACACTGAATTCGTTAAAAATGTTTATACAATTTAAAAAAGCAACTACTAATCACCATAAATCACTTCGCTTATTTAGGATTGAGAATCTTTTACGAAAAGTATCACTTACTAAGAGTTTTTACAAGAGGCCATTTTCATGCGATAGCTTCTGTAATTATCACTGAATAAGAGAATGAAGACGCACCCTCCGAATCATTCGACTATGACACACTTGTGCGCCTGATATATAGGGAAATGTTGCTACAAACGAATTAAAAAGCGCCGTATTGCTGTGCAATAACTAATCTCCCTTAGAACAGTGAATAGCGAACAATTTTCTCCCATAAAAAAGACTTGAGGCGACAGAAATGTGATTTTACTAATTTACAAATACTAAAAATACATTGAAGAGACTATGTGAGCAACAATGAATTCTTAACGAAAGTAAAATAAAGAAATGAATATTTATAATCAGAAAGAGACAGCTGAAATATGTGGGACACAATGAGAAAATACGGTTTGGAGAATGTAACACACGCAGAACATATTGAAGGCAATAGAGGTAGAGAGAAACAGTGAGTAACGTACTCAGCGAATAGATGACATCACCGAGGCAAAAAGGAACAGTAATATGCTTCAAGCAGCAAAAAGACTGGACATTTTCTTTTTATAATCATATTACCAAAAGTAAGGCATTTTACTGACACCGTTGTGCAGAGGGTTACATAGGAAGAAAAGTTATGAGAAAGAGTGACAGGTTATAGGGGGTGTCAGGAAGTGGGTAAGAGAAGGATGAGAATACTGATGAGAGTGGAGTGGACGGAGAAAGGAGCATGAGAGAGAGAGAAGGCAGGTTAGTGAGATAGGAGATGATTATTGACTTTACATTTAAATTCTTGGACTTTACATTTAAATTCTGTCGGGGAAGCAAGTAAATGGAAGGGAATTCCACAGGCAGGAAGTGCGAGAAAAGAAGCTGTTGGAGTAGAATTTGTGTTTACAATTTGTTGGTTTCACAGTAAAAGGGTGGGATCTAGTTGCTAATCTTGTGGCTTGAGTTAAATTTATCTATAGGGGGCACCAGTGAGCTAAGTTCATCGGAGCCTAAGCTGTGAAAGTATTTGTAGAAGAGACACAGGGAAGCCACATTGCACCGGTGAGAAAGCGACTGTATCTGAGCTGCCAAGTCGGGATAGATTACATTACAGATTCTCCGTTGGATTTTGTCAAGGACACCTAGGTGGATAGCAGGAGCACCCGAACAGATATGGCAGCAGTATTCAATGCACGGGCGGATGGTAGATTTATATATGTGCAGGATTGTTTCAAACGGGAAAAAACTTCCTGGCTCTATACAGAGAACCGACTTTCTTAGCAGCGGATTTAGCTATGGATTCTATATAGTCATTCCACTCGAGGTCTCTTGTGAGAGTTAACTCGAGGAGGCGCGGTGTTTTGCTTTCAGGGAGACTAGCCTGATCCATGCTCATGGTGGGTAAGGGCGATTGTCTGTGATGGTTAATAGATAGCAGCTTCATTTTGGAAGCATTAAAATTCACGAGCCATTTCTTACCCCAGTCTGCCACGGATCGGAGGTCCTTTTCAAGCTCGGCAGCGATACGTGGATATAGATTTGTGGAGGGATACGATTGCCGATATCCTACAATGACTTGACACATAAAAGACGAATTCATCTCTGGAACCCAATTTATAATGGAATTAAGTTTGTTGAGGCGTCTTTACTTTAAAACAATGCAATTCAATAGAGCATAGAAAATCCATAACTTGAGCCACCACTAATTAAGTCACCAAAACTACTAGTGCTTTACGTACAGAAATTCGGGAAATGAATAAAAACGAACTATATTTGCGACGTATAAAACGCATTATTAAAATAAACTTTTCAGTTTAACAATCGTCTTATCTACAAACGTTTTAAAAGATAAATTTTTATATCTATCATATATATATATATATATATATATATATATATATATATATATATATGCAAAAATATATTTTTCCCCCTTGAAAACAAATCGGAAAGTATTTTGTAAACCTAAAAATGTACTTGAATTACTATACTTCTGATAGAATAGGACATTTTTGACAATTGAGTACGCAAAAAATGGTATTGGAAAGAAAAAAAAAATGAATAAATAGCATGAAAAGTAAACCCATTTAACAAATAAGTCCATAACCCCCTTCTTCAATATGTCCCCGAAAGTGTCAAGTTTTCCAAGCCGCCTTTTCTCATTATGCATCCTAAGAATTTCATCTGTCTCTGATTTTATGTATAATTGTCCTTTTCGTTTCTATCCACCTTAAATTTCTCTCGTTGCATACACACGTCATCCATAGTATTCCCAACATCCTTCTGTAGAACTACATTTTTGTCGCCTCAAGTCTTCTCTTTATCGTTGAGGAAATTGTCCAGCAGTTACTGTCATATAGGAACACTGATATTATATAGCAGTTCAGCACTCTTCTTTTTTTCTAATTACATTTTTCTTTTTGTTAAAACTCTTATTTTTGGGGAGGCATCTTTTGGTATTCATCTCAAGAAAAGAATTTGACAAATTTAAAAAAATATGAGGATCGGGAAATAGAAATTGCAAAAATACGGCATTTAAACAATCAATATTCCAGTAATAATAAGAGCACTAGGAATAAATAAAGAGAATACTGATAAGGGAATCTCAGGAAAACCACGATTTCTGAGATACAAAAGTATCGTGCTCACGAGAACGATCACGTATTAAAAAAAATCTCTTGTAACATGTTCAATAACTTTCTAAGAAACACTTTTCTTTATTTCTAGTCTCAGGTACAAGACTTGATAAAAGCTTGTATCAAACGGCAAATCAGTAAAAGTGGAAACAATAAGTGGCATAAAAAAATATTACCACTAAGATTGTAGTAATTCTTCAACCAATTTAAAAATAAAATGTGCCAGCATTTACCAGAGAATAGAATGTCGTAGAGAATAAAAAGAGAAACATATTAGGGGTTTTGAGATCCAAACAGATCCTCTCACCATCCAAGCAAGAAGTAGAACAAGGAAAAAGTATGAACGTAACTGTTTTCGAATGACCATAAGTTAAAGATGGTCATAGCATAAAACCGAAAAACAAAAATGCTATGACCTTGTCAGGCAATTGAAATAAAACCACTGTTCGTTTCACTTTTAAGTTAAATAATTTTTACTGCCTTTTTGGCTGGAGATTCAAAAATGTTCTTTGTCGTTTTACGCTTATAAAAGTGCTAAAATTTGGTAAAAAAATTCGAAACCTTTGTAGCAGCCACAGATCTATTTCCTTTAGCGAATCAATGCCCCCGACGGGAGATTCGGTCACTCACTGACCAATCAACGGGCGGAGCGCATTGATTTCTCTCTAGAACTATTTTTCCTAGTCCTGTTTGTAGAACGGAGGAAAGCCAGAGAGCCATTAGCCCGCGGCAGTAACGGACTTGTTAGAATTTGTGAAATCAGAAGATCAGTTTCAAATTGACTGCTAAAATTATTTAGCCGTAACTTCTTTTGACAAAGTCAGTATCTGAAAAAAAGAAAAAACACGAAAACCACTGAAAAACGAATAGGTCATATGACTCGATAAACAGCCAAATTGTATTACAATGGAAACAAATGGTTACACATGATCGTAACACTCAATTACGTGATTCTGTTGAACTGGTGTGCTTCAGCTGAAAGAAAAGAAAAGTAACAAACACATTTTACTGACCACTAGATGCAACATGCATCTAATTAAAGCCGAAGAACATATCGACTGAAATGTTACGTTCAAAGATGAACACAATTTTCCGAACAATAAATGGAATAATAAGGAAATAATAAACTATAAAAACAGGTATTTACAACAAAAGGATGACTTAAGGGGAAAATCAGCGAGGGACAAACTTACGGGCAAAAAGGCTTAGAAGAAGCTAATTATTGATCTTCGACAGATGCGCAGAAAGGAAGCACTTTTTTTTTTTTTTACAGGAATTTACACTCTGTATGAAACTTAAGAGCCACTCGAGGTAGAGGGGTAAAGCTTATGTAGATATATGGGGAAAGATAACGGTTAACTCTAAAATTGAAAAGGTTAAGATTGTAGTAATCGGAGAAGGAACCTGTTGGGAGAAAGTGCCACAACGTAGCGGTTCGTAGGAAGAAGCTAAAGGGAATAAAAATGGTTCGCTATAATGTGCGTCGCATGGCGAGTCTTAGCTGTGAAAGTAAGAACTGGTGGAAATAAGAATTTTGAAAGAAATTGGTTTGCAATATAATTCACATCCTTAGACTGATGAGAAAATAATTTGATTTCGTTGATTAAAAGAAGAAGAAAGAGGAGACTGACGAAGTTAAGTTGAATTTATTTAAATAAACTAAAATGTAACTCATAGACACACCGCCATTAGCTTTTAGCCGACATATGAAGATAGCGAAAGCGTCCAACGCCTTTTCCGGTTGAAATCTTTTTTTGACTTGACGATCAGATTATATAATTAAGAACTTACTCCACCCACGATTTCCTTGGCAACAAGTGTTTCCTGAGACAACGAGAAGAAAAGAAGGTAACGAAATGATCAACGGGGAGATGCAGAAAGAAATGGAAGAGTGCAGATATATCAAATGATAGAGAAAGAAGGAGGAGGTAAGCGGCGAAGTGAGGGGGTGTGGTTAAATAGAGAAAGGAAAGAAATAAGAACGGGACGGGGAGATATCAAAATGAAAACGTGAAAGAACAGAGGGGGGGGGGGGCAGAAACGCTTGAAAAAGGAAAGGAAAGATAAAAAGTCAAAGAAGGATGCAAAAGTATAAATAATGAAATGAAAAAGGAAGAGCAGTGGGAAATCTGGTGCGAAAAATGGAGAGAGAGAGAGAACAAGAGAGAAAAGGATATTAAATAGAGAGAAAAAGGAGACGAGAGAGAGAGAGAGAGAGAGAGAGAGAGAAAAAGAAGACGAGAGAGAGAGAGAGAGAAAAAGGAGACGAGAGAGAGAAAAAGGAGACGAGAGAGAGAGAAAAAGGAGAGAGAGGAGAGAGAGAGAGAGAGAGAGACGAGAGAGAGAGAAAGGAGACGAGAGAGAGAGAGAGAGAGACGAGAGAGAGAGAGAGAAAAAGAGACGAGAGAGAGAGAGAGAAAAAGAAAAAGAGGCGAGAGAGAGATAAAAAGAGGCGAGCGAGAGAGATAAAAAGAGGCGAGCGAGAGAGATAAAAAGAGGCGAGCGAGAGAGATAAAAAGAGGCGAGCGAGAGAGATAAAAAGAGACAAAATAGAGACAGAAAAAGAAACAGAAGAGAAGAACAAATAGAGATATCGAGATCGGAGAGAGAAAAAGAGAGATGAGAGAAAGATATCGAGATATGGGGGAGAGAAAAGAGATAGAAGAATGAGAGAGAGAAAAGTGACAAGAAAAGAGACAGAAGAGAGAGAGAGTGAAAAGAAAGAAGAGAGAGAGAGAGAAAAGAGTCGGAAGGGAGAGATGAAAAAGAGAGGAATATGAGAGAGAGAGAGAGAGAGATCGATAACAAAATGAGAAAATGCGTGATAAGAAAGAGCGAGAAAATAGAGAGGGATACTGAGATAAGAGTCCTAGAAGAGAGAGAGAGGGAGAGAGAGAAAACAAGAAAGAATAGAGATAAGAGAGAGATAGCGAAATAAGACACAGGAAAGAGAGATAGTGAAATAAGAGAGAGAGAGGTGAGAGAGAGAGGTAAGAGAGAGAGGTGAATGAGCAATAGTGAGATAAGACAGAAGAGAGAGATACCCTGAAACGAGATAGTATTTTCACACAATTTCTACACTAAAGAGAGAGACTGTGTATTTCAATCACTGAAGAGAGAGAGAGAGAGAGAGAATAAACAAAGAGAGGGAGAGAGAAATAAAATATATATATATAGAGAGAGAGAGAAATACAAAGCATAAACAAAGAGAGAAAGAAACAGAAAGAATAAACAGTGAGAGACAGAGAGATAGAAGAGAGAGAGAGAGACCATTAGAAAATATTGACCTTCTTAATGACGTAAATTGTCTAGTTAAGCAGCGAGAGATAGAGAGAGAGAAAATAGAAAGAGTAAATATATATAGAGAGAAATTGAAAGAATAGTGGGAGAGGAAAAGAGAAAGTATGAGAAAATATTGACCTTCATAATGACGTAAATTGTCTAGTTATGCAGAAATTATGGTTTGAGCAGAATTTAAGCACATCCTCACCTCGCCTGCACACATTCTTTCTCTCCGCGCGCGCGCGCGCACACTGTAGCTTATCATTGTGCGTATATTCTGGATGCGATGGATAAATTGTCGTCTAAATTACGCACAAATGAAAATAACAGACATCTCATTTTAACAGCCATATCTACCACAATTACACAAAATTATCTTGAAATACGAGAGTTAATTTGTTAAATAAAAACGCCATTAGCTTCAACCACGGCCTCCAGGCGACTTCGTAATCTCTTGCATCTCTTCTGGGTAGTCTTCTTGTTGAAATTGGCGAATGCTGCCATAATTCTTGCCTGCAGTTCATTTCTGGTGTTACAAAGAGTTGTGTTGGTCTCTCACACAACTGCACCCAACACAACACACTAATCAAGGAACCTTTTTACTGTGAAACCAATAAAAAGTAAACGCAACTTTTACTCCATCAGTTTCTTTTCTCGCACTTCCTGCCTGCGGAATTCCCTTCCGTTTACTTGCTTCCCCGACATCTACAATCTTCAAGAATTTAAATCTAAAGTCAATAGTCATCTATTTCACTAACCTGCATCCTCTCTCTCATGCTCCCTTCTCCGCCCACCCCACTCTCATCAGTATTCTCATCCTTCTTTTACCCGGTTCCTGACACCTCCTATAACCTCCCACTCTTTCTCATAATTTTCCTCCTATGTAACCCTCTGCAAAACAGTGGCAGTAAAATGCCTTGCTTGGGGCGATATGATTATAAAAAAAAAGTTGCAGTCTGGGGAGTTGGGTGGTCAGATGTAAGGAATGATGTGGTCGCAGAAATTGTCTGACAGCCATGACTGGGTTATCCTGCTTGTGTGGTACGTTCAGAGTTCTGTTGCCAGATATAGATTCTTCCAGCAGCCACCATATTATATATATATATATATATATATATATATATATATATATATATATATATAGTTGTATATGTATATGTTAGTGTTCTATATGTACATTTGATCTATTTTAGTGGCACATTTTGAATTCATACGTATTTCTATTATTAACGATGAAATTAATGCCATAAAGAATCAAGTGCTGAAAATCATTTCTTCTCATATTGGTATGTTTCTACAGGTGGCATGCCGCATACCAAAGTCTAAAAACTAGTATCACAGACTACGTTAATCTAAGAGTTCGATCCCCACTGGATACCTTATTATTTTGGCCTCGTACCAGATCAACATAATATCTATTTATAAAAATGTAAAATCGTAAAACAATCGGTAGCAAATCCTATAAACTCGGTATCCTATCGTAAGGTCAATCCACACTGTGTGCTCATGTATTGTGTTCCTTGTTACAGTGAGCTAAAATTAGTAGATATATCAGAGTCCTTAACGAAAAAACAGTGGTTAGCTAGTCTTCGAGATTACTTCCAAGTGTATTGGGTCGACTCCAACCCATCAGGATTTGTCGAATAAGCATAGCTTTGTATATGTCTAATTACATGTTCATACCTGGTACATTGGCATCAAATAAAAACAATATATAACATTTCACTAACTATGAATACAATACGAAAGTGTGTGTGTGAGAGAGAGAGAGAGTGTGTGTGTGTGTGTGTGCGCGTAGCTGAAACAAAAAGTAAAGATGATGAGGCAAAGTAAAAAACTGAGAACGACGCGTTTCGCTGAACATCTGTTGGTTTCAGGTTCTTCAAGTTAGAATGAAAGATAAAAACTGTGTGTAACGAAAATGTGTCGGAGTTTTTCTAAGGAGTCATGAATTAAATTTACTTATCAGATCTGACAAGTGTTCGATTGTTTCTTACATCACCCATTTTGGTCGTCGGATCTGATAAGGTTATTTATGCCAACAGACATTACGTCGGCAAAACGCATCGTTTAAAAGATTTTTTTCACCTGGAAAAAGAACACGATGAATCAGTTCACTCCGCCAGAAATTTGGAAACGGTACGTTGTACTGCTTGGCATTCGCACCGGCAGCTCTAATACAAGTATTTCAGTG
Source organism: Ascarosepion bandense (assembly GCA_037127315.1). Lineage (NCBI taxonomy): Eukaryota > Metazoa > Mollusca > Cephalopoda > Sepiida > Sepiidae > Ascarosepion > Ascarosepion bandense. The sequence goes on along the minus strand of JBBBDQ010000995.1, from coordinate 273,477 downwards.
TGTTTGGATGTCAATCTGAGGACAATGCAAAGGATTTGGAAAGTTTTGCATGAGGACAAAAATGTTTAGAGTAGGTACCTCCACTAAATTGCTAAAAACAAAACAAAACAAAAAACAAAAACAGCATAGTATGAAGAAAAAATGCCTCAAACTTAAAAATGAACTTTTTTCATCAAAATGTTTATGTTATTATTAAGAGAAAAGATCAAAGTATTTTTTAATTATCTAAATAGAAATTTAATCCTTTCTAACGCGTTCGAAATTCTGGTAAAAAAAGTCTTGTTTTGATTTTCATTAGCGGGTAACCAAATAGAAGAGTTTACAATGGAAAACGTAATATTACGTAACTGTTTTTTCCGGTGAAAAACACATTAATTTGGAAATTCTTACAAAAATCAAATAATTGTCGGATTTTAATATAACTTTCAGGAGTTATTAAAAAATGAATGAAATTATTTCGGAAATTATTTTTTTTCAAAAAGTCTTGATATATATCTGTTACCTACCACTCCACATAGATTTATGAAATTTTAAACGCAGGACTCATTAGGGAATGTAAATCATCAATTATTATTATTTTTTTTTTTTTAGACATTTTGCCTTTATTTTCAAAAATCTGCTTCTAATAGTAAAATAAAAAAAAATGCCATAAAACTATGACATTATTTAATCAGATAAGCTTTTAATTGCTTTAATAGTATATATTAAGGATATTATAGCCCGAAGAGAAAAGTTTTCGATTAACAATGAAATTTGAAAAAAATCGTTTTATTTTTAATTATAATAATTCATAAAGTTTCAAAAATATTTTTAAAATACTGCAAAGATTTGCTGGCGTTAGTTTAGTTATTGAGTTAAGTGATGACTATGTTTACTAATCGAAAATTGAAAAGTATAATACAAATCGTCGAGCCTTCATATTTTTGAAATAATTTTTCGTGTGTGTATTTGAAGTTCTTTTTTTGTATGGTAATTTCTGTGTCTACATTAAAAGGTCATGAGTTTCACAGTTTCTTCCCCTTACAGGAAACAATATTTGGACAATTTTGTCTATTCAGGTCGTCATACACTTATCTCGCATCTGTTTGGCTCTCATCACAGGTCAAATCATACGGCCAGGAAGATCAACCCTATGTTTAAAAATAGTTTTATTCTAAATTTCAGGCTACAAATAAGTAATACTTGTGTAAATCAGATTAATTTAACATTAAATTTGCTAATTTTCTAAAAAATAACGTGGCACAGGTGTATATTTTATTTTTGCAAGATGTTTAAAACCGAGAATTAACTTTTGTTTACAAATTTGTCGATCGCTCAAAAATGGCCGAAAAATTGAAAAAATAATTTAAAAAAAATCTCAAATTTAGATTGCAATCAATATAATTTCTGTTTGAAATACACCGGAGTAGTTTGCTTACTGGAAATAGTAAATTTATTCATTTAGCTTTTAGTTAAAACGAAAATTAAAGTTTCAAGAAAATTTATTTCTAAAAGATCACTTTAAAACTAAAAATTAGGTATCGAAAATGAGTGAAGGTGCCTAGTTGGGAGTGATATTTAGTGATGGCAACGTTATGTCTCCATTCATTTTTGTTCATTCCTTTTCTCACAGGGTATTTCTGCTAGAAACAGGACTATGCACCATGCTGCGCAATTGGAAAACCTAGTCATGGCAGTAAGACAATTTCTGCAACCACATCACCCCTTACGTCTAGCTACCTAACTCCTCATACTGCAATCCCATGACTCCTCAGACGGCGTAATTTAGACGAAAATTTATCCATTGGACCGTGTGTGTGCATATATATATATATATATATATATATAATGGCCACTCGTAGATAATCCTCATTATAGGCACACTTGTGTTTGTTCAACACCCACAGAGCCCACCTGTGGTTTGTAGCGCAATTATACTGTTACATTTTCTGGGAAAGAGCACGTTATCTAGCGTGAGCAACAGTCTGAACAAGGCCAGGACGCTCAAACCCTCGGTCACGATGACATGTATCTACGCGTTAGCACAGCTATCGATGGCCCCTCAAAGGCAGCCGTCTATCCAATTTCAATCACAAGGGATGAGTCAACTCGTGGCGTGTTTTTCAGGCACTTTCCAAACGGTGCCGCCCGCTAGAATCGCCTCATCCAGACCGATAACATCAAGAAGTCATCTTCCTAACAAATCAACCATCGTGAGATTCGAACCCGGGCTTCATGGTCAGAAAGCGAACGTTTTAACCACTATACACACACACACACACACACATATATATATTCATTCAATAATTAAGGTTTGAAACCCGGGTAGCCTGGTACCAAACCTTAGTTATCTAGTATATATATTTTCGCTCTACTTTCTTATGTATTATTGTTATATATATCCGAATACTTAAATATATTCTTACTGAGGTAGGGTACATACGAACCAGTTAAGCTACATGCCATAGCAAAATCCAAGAGGTAGGCCTCATACTATACCAGAATGAAAGAGATTGGCCCCATACTATACCAGCACCTTTATTTTGTTTACTTTAAAGTATTGATTCAGTGTAAAATATGTTACATTATTTGCATATTGTATTTTTCGTGGAGGTACTTTACAAAGTATTTGTATTTAGTTTCCACTTTTTAATTAACATAATAAAAATTTGTTTTCGTGTCAACATTTTCAGAAGTTCTGATCGTTTATTTAGTAATTTGTGTTGGTCTGAGAAAGTGATTATAGCTGGTTTCTCCTACAAACAGAGGTTACCGTTTTTGGATTTATTATTGTGGTTGATGCTGTTTTTCTTATTTTCCGGGGTGTTTTTGGTACAATTTATTTTTAATTTCCCATATAAGTTTAGAATGTATTATGCTGTTTGCCTATTTACTATTTGTAAAAGATATTTTGTGTGCGTAGTTGCTCTGATTCCAGGGTCCTTCTCTTACAACTATGCATATTTTTCTTTGTTATCTGCTGATTTTACAGTGACTTGTTACATTATATCGTTCTGCAAGTAGTTAACATTTCTGGGACATTGATTCTTTGCTCTGCAGTTAAAGGTGGGTTTGATCTGTGCGGGTGGTTTGTTGGTTATTTTCCCGTTGTACTTTTTTTTTTGGTGTCAAGTTCTCTGTGCAACTGCAGTTGATTTTTACTGTGTTTCTGTTGAATATCTTATGATGGCAGCTTGATGTGTGTGTGGGGGGGGAGTATTTATGTACCCTTTTAATGAATACTTTTACTATGTTTGTACGCTTTTATTGTGAGGTGGGTTAAACCATATGGTATTTCTTTTTTTCTGTTAGTTTTTGTTGTACTGTGTGATGTGTATGTAAGTGTTACCGAAAAAGTTTTAGGGCTGTTTCAATTTTTTTCTGGTTTTGTTAAAGATGGTTTGATTGGAAAATATTTAAAATTAAAAACTGAATATACTGAATGCAAAGTTATTTCATTGTCCTTACTTGTTTATACTTGGAATATTGTGCTAAAAAGAACTCCGAAATAGCGACTGAGAGTTCTTATTTATGTCTTACAAGGTTTTTACTATTACGTAAACTTCTAAAGTAATGTGTGTGTGTGTGTGTGTGTGTGTGTGTGTGTGTGTGTGTGTGCGTGCGTGCGTGTGTGTTCATTTATACTATAGAGACACGGCAGAGGATCAACTGTTATCTTGACTTACATGCACAAAAATACAATGCAATATGAAGTTGTTTTTGTTTATCTTTTTCCTATGCAACTGTAAAATATGCAGTCATTTTGACGGCCTAGGCGAACAGTCTGTCTGTGGCGGCATTCACCTTCGCGGGTTGAGGCGGCTTCTTCCATAGAAGCTTCATGGGACTTTATTGGCTCCACAAGCAGTCCTTAACCGCATGTGATGCGGATATTTTCCTACAGTAGGTTGCCAATTCTTAATTCTAGACTGGTTGCCAACCAAGTCTATAGAACCCAGTCTGTTCTGCTATTTACACACAGATGGAGAGAGAAGAGGTCGATTCATGCCTTTCCTAAAGCACGTAAGTGAATGTAATAAATTCGACTAGAATTTGAACTCGGTTCTCTGAATCCTCAGTCCGAGCTCACCAATTCTTCCACCGTGCATCCTAGTTTTATAATCTTTTTTTTTTTTTTTTTTAATTTTGCTATTTTAGGAACGAATGCTGAAAGGTTTTCAGTCCTACCAAGAAGGGATTCCAAAATAAATCCTGATCGTTTGTCAAATTTTGGGGAGCGAGTCGAACCGAAAGATTTTCAGAGCACTTCGTACGCTGACATAAAAATATCGTGATTATAACAATCAAGATGACACTAGTTCAAATAATTCATTGCGTAATAAAATTAAAAGGTGATTTACAGGTCATAAAAAACACCCTTAATATTGTTAACATTTGTTGGATATTTTTAAAAGATATTTTTGGATGATAGAAGAATTTAATCAGAGAACTGAGAGCGACAAACAGATAATAGAGAGAGAGAGAGATGAATCATTATTTTAACTACACAGAAAATCACATTTACTGGCCATTTACCTAAACATTAAAGATAACGAATTCGTTCTTGATGAAAAGATGTTTTAGCAATCTTTGCCAGCCCAGTGTGATTAAAATAATACGAATGTTTATTTTGTTGAACCAGTCATGGAAAACCAGAGCTTCTCATCTTTCCTTGGCCGTAAAAGAAGTACTTCTGAGATATAAAAGTTATCAAACAGGCAATTCTAGATACACTCATAACTTCACATATCAGTTTTTTGAAGTTTTCTTCTTTTATTAGGCCTAATGGTGTTGGCTTGATGTATTCTTATATTTCACACATTTTTAATTACAGTCACATCCCCTCGTTTTGTGGTTCCAGTTGCTATATTCTTTAGCTTTTTTTTAAGATAAGTTTGTGAGAATTAAAAAACAATCATTTCCAATGAGACCTGACTACAAATCCAATACCACGAGGACCTGCTACATCATACAGGCAACGCCTATATTTTTTAGTCATTGAAACCATCGATCGCCAGAGGGAATCTTGAACACAAATTTTACTCTTAATGCTTTCTTTTATATTTACAACATGTCACTTTTTTTTTTTACTATCTACTAGCAGTTGCGATTCATTGCATTCACTTACGCGCAAATACCCTTGGGACAGGTATTAATCTGTCTCTTCCTTCCAGTTATGGGTTAAATAACAGGACAGATTGGTTTCTATAGCCTTGGTCGGCAACCAGTCTACCACAGAAAGCAATGGCAACTTACTGCGGGATAATCTTCTGCCCAGTAAGTCATGTCTCTTTCGAGACATGATCGCCCAAGCGTGTTTCACGTATGGCACTTAACTGACTGACTAGCAGTTGCAGTAGTACTTTTAAATTGTCTGAAGATATAACATTAAGCATTCTAATTAAGTTATACATTATTTGATTGATTGATTGATTTATCTTCTACGGCTTAACACTTTCAGGTTATTTAAAGCCAGAAAATATTTTTTTACATTGTAAGAATTTTTTTGAGTTTATAATCGTTTAGTGATACAAATCTTATCAATTAACCCATAGCTAGAGGGAGAAGACGTAAAGTTATTCCTTTACCACGGATATTTAGGCGGAAGTGAATATAACGAAGCCATCGGAAATTGGAACTCGGCTTATCGATTAACAATTCCGAGCCATTATGTTGCGGCTATAGGGAGCTGGTTAATGTTTCTTTGATTCGGCCTTGTGCCATACATAACCGAACTCCCTACAGATTACAAGTTTTATCCAGAATTATCATCAGAACAATTATCAGAAAGTTTTCATCGTTATCAGAAGGTTCGTTGTCGGCAGGTTGGAATATGTGGAATTATGTGGAATAGTGTAAGAATAAAATATACATTTTACATTTTAAAATAGAAATTTATTAAAAGGAAAGAATAACACAAGTTGTAGAAGTTAATGTGCAATTACAAACATTATTAAGAAGCTAAGGGTAGAGTTCGTATTCAATGATAAAGTTATGGGTATCAAGATTTGTAGAAAATGTTCGTAGTAGTAACTGTTGAAAGACTATATGCGTATATGTGTTTGTTTGGTAGGAATGTCTTTGGATGCAGAAAAAGAAATAAAGGAAATCAGCAGAAGAGAGGACGAATGTCCGAGTTGACCTGAAGCTTCTCTCGTTACATTTTAGCGGTATCTCTCGCTGCTCCCATCTGAGTCTCTCTGACTGACTGACCCTGATGAAGTCCTTTTATTGTAATCTAGATTTTTCGCACTTACTCGAAGTCCTTTTTGGTCTTGCAAGTCGCTCTCTTTGGTCAAAAATCAAGTTAACACCTACTTGTGAAATCAAATTTCGACTTTTTCTTTAAGCACATGGCCAATCCTTTTTCTATTTAGGAAAAACCAGGATTTTACACGTCGTTGTGAGTTTTTGTAAAAGTGAAGAAGAAGGTTGGTTTTAATTCTTAATTTTCTATTCACTACAACATATTGCACCACCCGCACATCTAAACTTACAGTATTCCCAAGCCGTCATTTTTTTTAATCATTTCACCCCAAGCAAGGCATTCCACTGCCACTATTGCGCAAGGGGTTACATAGGGAAAGGTAAAGAGAAAGAGTGGTTAGATATAGGAAATGTCAGAAGGAGGGTGATAGACGGGTAAGTGTACCGAGGCTGAGGGTTGGGTAGATGGGAAGAGTGCTTGAGAGAATGGATGCGAGTTAGTGTGTAAGGAGGTGTCTATTGACCTTACATTTAAACTCCTGGAGATTGTAGCTGTCGGAGAAGCAGTCATGTGGAAGGGAATTCTACAGGCGGGAAGTACGAGAAAAGAAACTGTTGGAGTAGAAGTTGCGGTTACATTTTATCGGTTTCACTGTAAAAGGGTGGGACCTAGTTGCTAATCTAGTATCTCGTACAAATTCGCACCTAGGGGGCACCAGTGATCTAAGTTCTTCGGAGCAGAAGCCGTGAAAGTATTTATAGAAGAGACACAGGGAAGCCACATCACGCCGGTGAGAGAGTGAGTGCATCCGGTCTGCCAAGTCGGTGTCGATCACATTACAGATTCTCCGTTGTATTTTGTCAAGAACCCCGAAGAAAATAGCAGGGGCACCCGACCAGATGTGGCAGCAGTATTCAATACATGGGCGGATGGTAGATTTATGTATGTGCAGGATAGATTGAGACGTAAAAAACTTCCGGGCCCTGCACAGAGAATCGACTTTCACAGCAGTGGATTTAGCAATGGATTCGATATAGTCATTCCAGCTGAGATCCGCTGAAAGTGTGAGACCAAGGAGGCGTAGTGATTTACTCTCTGGGAGGTAAGCCTGGTCCATGCTAATGAGAGGTAGGTGCGATTGTCTATGATGGTTAAATCGTTTAACTTTGGTGATCATGCGGGAACCGCTGTTTACAAGGCGCTGCTGCCATAAGCCTCATACATCATTTGAGTCTTTATCAATATTGACAAATAGGATGTTTGGGAGAGTCATGATTGCCTATGTCCTGAAGACATATTCGGCACAGAGGAAGAAGAACCAGGTTTTCTTTTTGAAAATCAGTTTTTATTCTCCAAAATTAGTATCTATTATCATCATCATCATTACGGAGTGTAGTAAACGAGTAATGGTGTCGATTTCTAAGAATAGAGAATGTAAAATGATTGCTTGGCCAACCAGAACTATTGATAGATTGTAAAGCCTCATAAGCAAGTGTCATGGTATTGAAAGTAATATTTAGCACAGGCACCGGGAAAAATATGTCAAATAAGCATACAACGTATATTCAATTAACTTCTGTACTTTATGTATAAAAGAATAGATACACATGAAAGAGAGATAGAAAAAGAAATATAGAAAAGACATGGAGGGGGGGACATAGATACAAAATAATCATCTATTATTTCACTAATTACTGTCTTAGTACAAAGTTAAAAGTTATATATCATTGGAAAACACAAAATCTACTAATTGAAGAGAAGTTTTTTAACCAAAGAAGTTATAGAATTCGCTCAGATTTTATACTCATATAAAGATATAATTGACAAGAAAACTCCAAATTGTAAAGTATAAGTTAATGTATTCCAGCGAGGCTCACCAATTTGGCAGTAACATATGTTTGTGTGTCTAATAACATTTTCTGAAAGTCGGTTATTTTTCTAACACTAACAGCTCCAACAATGTTGACAAGGAAGGCGTGTGTATTCGAGTCACGTGCTCTCCAGTGACTGATAGTGTCTAGAGATTAGCAGAGTCCCAAGAACGGCTAGGCAGCCCGACAGTGAGAGCGGAAGCGAGGGTGGCGGTCGTTAATTGGCCTTGTAGGTTGCCAGGCACTTGGGTAAAGGTTGGTGTACATGGTAAGGGCGTTGTAGGTTTGAACAGGAACGCGAATTAAGAGTTCTAGAGCTTCTCCATCGGAGAGGGGAATAGAGAGAATGGAAACTAAACGTGAGGAGTTAGAATAAAGAAGAGAGAAAAACGTTTGAAGAGTCTGGGTCAGATATATGAGTGAGAGAGAGAGAGTGAGAGAGAGAGAAAGATACAGTAAAAATTGACTGCGCTCTTGTCGGAGGGTGAGTAGATAGTTAAAGGAATGGGTACTTTTTGTATAAGGTGTCTCATTATTATGGGACTAGATTAAAACTAAATCTAAGTTACTTTACTCAAGTAAATACAGACAAGGAAGGAAAGACTAAAAGAGTAGAAATTGAAATGAACTGGTATTTCTTTTGTTGTCGTTCCTATGTTAGAAACAAATGATATGGTATTTATCGACACTCTCAAGAAGGGAGGATGCGATACAATGGGGAGTTTATAATGGCGCTCCGTATGCATTTTAAAGAGCTAAAAAAAATCAAATCAAATTCAAACAATGAAAAAATATTGAAGTGCAACAAAAGTATTTTCGTTTTTTAAGCAACTATTTTTTTAAGGTTGAAGCCGAGTTCGATTTCCAGATGAATTCATTGCATTCACTTCCGCAAAAATACCATTGGGAAAGGTATTAATCCGTCTCTTCCCTCCAGTTATAGGTTAAAAATAGCAGGACAGATTTGGTTCTATAGCCTTGGCTGGCAACCAGTCTACTGCAGAAAGCAATGGCAACCTACTGCGGGATAATCTTCTGCCCAGTCAGTCATGTCTCTTTCGAGACATGATCGCCCAAGCGTGTTTCACGTATGGCACTTAACTGACTGATGTGGTATACTATATGGTATGGGATGTGCGTTGTGGATAAGTAGATATCGACTCGGAACAAGAAATCGGGGGAGCCGAGTGCGAATTCGAATTGAATTCCTTGAATTCACTTACGCGCAAATACTCTTGGGAAAGGTATTAATCAGTCTGTTCCCTCCAGTTATGGGTTAAATAACAGGACAGATTGGGTTCTATAGCCTTGGCTGGTAACCAGTCTACCGCAGAAAGTAATGGCAACCTACTGCGGGATAATCTTCTGCCCAGTCAGTCATGTCTCTTTCGAGACATGATCGCCCAAGCGTGTTTCACGTATGGCACTTGACTGAATGCTCTGATGTGCGTTTTGGTGTAATGGATATCGGCTCGGAATAAGAAATCGGAGAGTCGAGTTCCAGTTCCAGTTGAGTTCGTTACATTCATTTACGCGCAAGCCATCTCTTCTCCGAGCTATGGGTTAAATAACAGGACAGATTGGGTTCTACAGCCTTGGTTGGCATCCAGTCTACCGCAACCTTCTGCGGAAAAATATTCTGCCTAGTCAATCATGTATCGAAAGAGACATAATCGCTCAAGCGTGTATCACGTATGGCTCTTAACTAACGGAATGCTCTATATACGATTTCTTTCGAGATCTTAGCTATTTTAAAAAGTTTCGAGTGATGCTAGTGGAGGTTCTCGTCAATCTTGCATTTTAAAACATCAGTCACCAAGTAATTGGCCGTACACGTTTATTTCATGGGACAAATCAAAACGTTTAAAAGTTTTGGGGCAATACGGTCAGTGGAAAGAAGTCATTCTGAAGATAGCTTCAGTGACGTTGGAGGCCTATTTTGAAATATTACCTCAAAAGTGCCAGAATCTCAATAGTTGTATTCGCTATTATAACAGCGGAAACAAAAGTAAAGCTGTATAATAATATTGACCGTTTTCTTATACGGAAACATTCAGCATTCATCGACCGAGCTGCCAGTGTGGGTTGAGGTTTATAAAAAAAAATCCTCCTCTCAAAATAATTTTTCAGGAAAACAGGTTCCTCAAGTTTCGTAGCTGTTATTGCTCTTTCCAGTATTAATGGGGGTTTCCTTCCTAACCTTTTGTTTGAAGTAAGGTGGAAGGTCAACCTCCTGATTATGTCATTGTTTTCTCTTTTAGTTACACGTGATAACCATTTTAGTTGTTATTACTGTTGAAAGTTCTCAAGTGATGTGGTTTCTTCAGTATTTACATTATTCGGACTATTGTCCTCATCTTTGTTGGCATTTGTACGACGTTTCGGCCGTTGTACGCTTCGGCCTTCTTCAGGTGCTAGGAATTTCGAACCGAACCCTTTATTACAATCACTGGGGTATATCATTCTCATTCCTTGCGTAGTAATGCCTCGATAGGAAGTCATGAGTTATTTCCCTCTAGCCCTGCAAGTTACTTGTTCACCACTGCTGTAGCCTACAGCAGTGGTGAACAAGTAACTTAGAAGGTGATAACTCTTGCCTACTATAAGAGGCTCTATGCAAGGGATGAAAATGATATACCCCAGTGATTGTAATAAAAGGTTCAGTTCGAAATTCCTTAGCACCTGAAGAAGGCCGGAGCGTACAACGGCTGAAACTGTAAATACTACCTCATCTCAGAAATACACACAAATACTGATGTGGTTTCTGTCATCTGAAACTTTTCTTTGTAATTCTGTAGCGACAGTCCACAATATTCAAAGAAGAATTGTCTTCGTCAAGGTCCACAAACTTCACTAGCTCAGAGCCATTTTTAACCATTGATCTTAAAAACGGTCGTATAACAGCCAGGTCGGTTAGATATTACTGAACAGATTGTGTGCCATTCATGACATCAAATATGAAAGTTTTGATCTGACGAGGATATTTAAAAACAGTGCTCGAGTTTTCATGTTGCTGTTTGGGTTTTGTAGCAATCAGTGGTGTTGGGTAAAACTACCTCTAGCACAGCCTATTCTATGTTGAATTTCCTTTTCTCCTATACGAAATTTGTTATGACAAAACACCGAAGTATCTGAAGTGTTTAGGATTTACTAATTCCACATCTTGAATTTTTATGATTGATTCAGAGTATGTGGCCACCATTGCTTTCATTCCAATTCCAGATCATTGTTTCTCTTGTAGCGGATAGATCATTGTTATCTCAACTATGAATACCTACGTAGTCGGCATATCCCCCATCATCATCAGTAAATTGGCCTCAGGAGGATGGATACTATTGATAATCTATATATATATAAAAGGCAATCTGTGAGTCTGTGTGTGACTGTTCTCTATGCACGCCTACACTTTTTAAGCTACGCCATTCAAACTTTCTAGGGACCCATATCTACAGGGAAGCCAGGTCGACACATACTTTTTGAGTTTAAATTCAGCAATTTTTACCTTTCGCACATTTTGGCCAAAGTAGCTGGTTGTTTACATTTGCTCCGTAAAACATCTAAGATCTAAGATGGTTGCTAAATTATGTCACAGAAATCAAAACACGTGTCAAACGCGACTAAAATATGTTTTTATTTAAAAAAAAAAAAAAAAAAGGAGCCTTTATATTTAATTTTTATTCTGACGTTTTAAAAATTCATTTATTCAACAAAAAAAAAAAGTGAAACAAAAGAAATATTTTTAAAAAAGTGTTTTTTTTAAAACAAAAACTACTCCTCTCATTGGCATCTTCTGCTACTACTAAAATGTTTTGAGTTGCACGGGCAACGCCGGGCTATGATGCTAGTTATATTATATATCAGAGTAATGAATGGTTCTTAGATGTATGTTTATGAAATAAAGTTTGAAGTAAAAGTTTGTAAAAACTGAAAATATTTTTGATACATCTAATAGTATCTATTCGAGGATATTTTTATCCAGAGACTGTCATGGATGGATATTTCTAAAGATTAAATTACAGAAGCGGTGGGTCACAATAATTGAGGACTGAAGGAAGATCGAACCTACAGTACGAGCTGTGTGACTAACTTGGTTATATATCGTTCTACAACATGTAGATTTCTTTTTTTAATTTGTAGGGTACTCCGTGAAATTCGAATTCACAACTCTAGCAAATGGTCTGCGAGATAAGCCTCCTTGTCACTCTACAACAGGCAAGCCTTGACAGGCTAATGATGATCGACTTCACTACTTCCCTTTTGACTTATAAACTATCACTCAAAGACAAAAATCATTACTCTACGGTATGTATACCTGTGTGTCAGGTCGACATACGGACAACGTTTATATGCTAACTTCAACTTAGTTTAGTAATCAGCAAGGGTCGAACTACCTACCATGGTAGATTGTTGGACAAAAAACGTATTGACCATCAAGCCACGCAGGCGCGCTAGACCAATTCTACCACAACAATAATAACGACGAGACGACGATGGACAGAATTTAACACTTATTGTCCAAAGTGTACTGACTTGTAAAAAAATAAACATAAAAATTTAAAGCTATCCACGTCTTGAAAAAACAAACAAACACACACACAGAGTAAATTTGGTCCGAAGTGCGTGCAAAATTTCCCAACTCTTAATTAATAACTGTTTTTGAAAAAGTGGATTTTCGCTGTAAACTTTTATGCATATAATATATTGAATTGAAACTCCCAACATTTAATTTGCACCCCCCCGACTCTTTTGAGATACAACCGATTTTCAGTTTTCGAAAGTATAAACTTGACTGTTTTTTTTTTGTGGATGTATGAAGACTGAAAGAATCTGGAAATATTAATTCCTATGATAGTTTTTTTTATAGAAAAAAGTTTATCTAGCTTAGTGTAGTACAAAGACATCTATATGCGATACCTAAGGATCGAACTCGATACCCTGCCTGAAGTAATAACCGAGCTAGACTTGCCAGCGAAGAAAGAGGTGTCCGAAAAGAGGCTGGTTTAGATCACAAGTGCTCGGAATGATAAGTGGGGAGGGATTGATAAAAACGATCTTTCTTTTCAAATTTGAATTTTTTCGGTTTTCAGTACAACGGATTGATTTACAGCCTCATCCAATCGAGAGACTCGTTTGCAGATTTTGAATAATAATTTAGAGTAAAAGTGAGGAAGTTTAGAGAGAACCGGTGCCGCATTGAATAAAAAGAGAAACATGATTAAAAGACAGGGAGAAGGAGAGGAGAGAGAAAATTAGGTTATATCTATAAACACTAAACAGTCTCACGGGTAGTTATTTTTTCCTTTTTATTTGTCAACTCTTATTTTTCTCTCTCTCATTATAATCTCATACGCCCCAAATTGAGGGAACTGCCTGAGAGATAAATATCATTTCCCTTTATTCGTTTTCATGTTGTCAGTCCTAAAGTTTAAGATGTTGGGTGATGAAAACTCTTTATCTAACATGAAAACTAAACCGATAATAAAAACTGAAAACCAGCCAGTTTTGAGAGACTCGGGATTTATGGTTATATATATATATATATATATATATATATATATATATATATGTGTGTGTGTGTTTAAAGTGACTATATATATATGGAGAGAGGGAGAGGAAGAGCGTTCAATATCGGAGCGAACGTTTATAAGCATATCAAGTGTGGACGTAGGAATCAATACTGCATATTATTGGTTAGTTTCACGCCTCAAGCGATCTTCAGACCAGCTATATATATATATATGAATTTAAGTTACCTTGAATCTGAAATGGAACTAACCGTTTCACTACTTATTGCCCTTTTCGATTTTCAAACAAAAGTTGCATAGGCGCAGGATAATTCAAATTAATTAAAAAATTAAAATTAAGAGGAAAACTTATTCTATCGGGATCTGAGAAAATATCCCGGATGATAGCAATTAAGTTTACCCCTCTTCTCGTCTCTCACCCTTTCCTCGTATCTCCCCATTATCTCTCCTAATCTTTGTTGCCCGTCTATATATTTTTCTAAATGTTTTATAATTATTTTTTACTGTTACTTCACACAATCCAAGACCCAAGGGTCACTCAAAGTAGAAGGTTACTGCAAGAGGTTGTTCATTTTTTGTTTGGAGAATGAGGAGTCGAAATAAGACAGTAAGCGTATTTGTAGACTTCATTATGGCATCTCGAGAGTCAGCACCGGAAAATGCTGTACGGTTCAGATTCTAGTCCCAAAATGGTAGTATAGTAGCCCCAGGAATTATGCACCAGATAAAAGGATAAACTCCTTTGGAGTTGCTTTAAGGTTCGGATTCCTGACTATCAGGCGAAGAGGTTCGCCTATCGTTCGGTTCAAAAACAGGAGTAGAGATTCATCCCTTGTTTCCTGTTTTGGATTCGGTTATTCTGTCTCTTCTAAAGTCTTTTGAATTCCCCAATGTAACCCGCTATCTTGAGTGGCTTTTGGGCCTCGTATTGGGTAAAGATTAGTAAAAAACACCAGACAGAGAAGCGTTGATCTCCAGTATCTTTGAGGTAACCAATCCAGGTTACAAGTATACGACTATGTGAAACCATAATGTTTGCCAAAGAATCAAAATAATGTTAAATATTGCCGATAATTATGAGAAGGGTCAATATCAGAGTGTATACTTTTCGGATGATCGAATCTCTTCATGTTATGTTTGTTAGCCATTTTCACACACAGAAAGGAATTGTCGAAACGTCGTTTGAGCGGGAATAAGATCACGAGACTTGTAACCCATTAGGGTCGTGGAGACACAACACATGTACTGCAGCTGCAATGTCAGTGACGTTTCCTGGATAAAGTTACTTGATGGAGACCAACCCTTTCCAGGACAGTTTTGAATTCAGAGTTCTTCCTCCTCCTAGACCGGTCACCACTCAAGGCTTTCCTGCTATTTACCCATAGCTGCTATTGGAGGGGAGAAGAGATGGTTTCACACTTTTCCCAAACGTATCAGCATGTAAATGAATGCAATAAACTCGACTGTAATTCGAACTCGGCCCTCCGATTTTTAAATCCGAGCCGTTATCAGATATTTCACCGCGTCTCCAAGTGAATAAGGACAATAACACACAAAAAAGAAAAGAGATTTCTATATTTCTTGGAAGGAATCCGATAAATGAGTTTCAGCTACTTAAACAAAAAAGAGTAAAGCGTGCACAAAGATTGTTCTGTTCTTATTTATGTTATCAGTTTCCGTTACCTGTAAAGATAAGTTTGTGATGAAAATAAAGTTCTGTAGTTGCCGTAAAAGAATGTATTTTTGTTGTTTATTCCAACATGAATCCAACACCTGATGCCTTTATATCAGACGGCGGATTCAACATGTTATTACCGGCTACGCTGGGCACACATTTCATTTTACCTATATTATCATAATAATTGGTGTGTAAGTGCTACGGTAGACATTTGCTGAAAAGCAGACATATTTAAATTCCCAAATACGGTCAGTACAACAATTATGAACATAGTTGCAATGTTCTGGTCGTATTCAGGAATTAGGAATATGCCTATTTTTCAGCAACTTTTAAACTGTCTACGTTAGAATTTATGCCATTGAGTGTGACTAAATCCCTTGAAAATGGCAAATGCATTACCAAAGGCACCCGAAATCAAACATTTGAACAATTTATACACTTATCAAGCCCAAAAAAGAAAACTTGTTCGCACATACAAACACAATATATATATATATATATATATATATATATATATATTACGAAGATTAACGGAACTTGGTTATAAACAACCGACAATTTGAAATTATTTGTTTGAATATTATTTTTGATCAATACTCGTATTTGAGTAGATATTCATAATCAAACAGTATTATACATTTATTTCTACAAAAATAATGTTCAGACAAATCATTTCAAATATATATATATATATATATATATATATATATATATATATATATATATATTATTTGAACATTACTTTTAATGGCTGCTCGTATTTGAGTGGATAGTTTGTTTTTTTCTGTAATTAAACAGTGCATTTTAATTATCCACCTGATATCACACCAGATCTAATAATGGTACAATCTCCCCGGTATATGGGAGTATGGAGTATGCAGGTTCGAATCTTACCGGAAGATAGATATTTTCCAAAAAGGATTTCTCGAACATCTAGGCCGATGGATAATTAAAATGTACTGTTTAATTATAGCAAAAACAAAGTATCCACTTCAATACAAATATCTATTAAAAATAATGTTCAAACAAATAAGTGTGTCGGTTAATACCAATTTCTTAAATTTCCGTAATTATAGATATAAAAAGTAAAAACTAACATAGGAAAATATTCTTCAAGCTTCTACACACACATTTCCCACAATCAAGCTCCCTGCACAAAATATTTAACAAAAACACAGTGAAAATCAGCTACAGCTGCACCGAGAACAAATAATAAAAAGGTACAACAGAAAAAATATCAACAACAACCCGAACAAACCACACCCACGTGTAACTGCAGAACAAGGAATGAATGTCCATTAAACGGTAATTGTTTACAAAACATGATTGCGCTTAGCATGAAACAGTCTGTCGCGCTTAAGTATTGACTTCAATGTTCACTCATATATATATATATATATATATATATATATATATATATAGATAGATAGATAACAGGCTTGTAAGTAGATGACCTATATATAACTAATATATTAGTCATCCAAATACAAGCCAGTTTTGTTGTATCACAGCTCATCGGTGTGGCTAGATATCCACTTGCTTCCAGCCGGGATCGAAACTCAACCGATTTGGTTGTCAGTCAGTACCTACTCCCTCAGCTATCGGCGCATGGATGAGAGAGGAAGAAATTTTAGCGTATTATATATATGCGGTGTTTCCACAGAGAACTCAATTAATTACTGAAGAGTCATGCGTAAATTGCAGGAGTGGTCACTGTTTTTAAAATTTTCCTATCTAGAGAGCTCAATCGTAATGAGATATATAATCAGATTTGCTTGTATACAATATATGAAGATATAACGCAAAACGAAATCAAAGAGAAATATCTAACTTCCACTAGAAAATAATTCTGTTCCATCGTTAACGTCAGCTCATAATTCTGGATACAAAACACATTATTACTTAATGTTGTCGTTAAAGATTCACTTTCTAAAACTGAAAAAAACAAAAACTAAAAAAAAACAATGTTATTTCGTCTGAAAAACATTTTGAATGTTAATGACCCTTTTGAAACTATAGAAAATACCAAAATGTATGATGTTTGCAGGGATGTTAATGTCTTACTATGAGTAACCTAGTTATTCTCATTTAACTTCTTGTTGCCTTTTTTTGGTATATAAGTTCTTTACATATCTCCTTTGAATATTTTTTTAGGGTGTAGTAAATGTTGAAATCCCTTTTTATATTCAAACTCCTATATCGACAAACAAAATTTCTAATCGCTCGTCATTTTCTGTTTAGGTGCTCATTGCCTGCCCAAGAGTTGAAATCACCCACTGGTCGGCGATATCGCCAAGATTGGGAAACCTTGTTCTAAAGTCTTTAATTTTCTTTCACTTCCAGTACTCCATTGCTTGTGTGTGAATAGATAAAAAAAAAGTAAAGTTTTTCGATTATTGGTTCAATGTCACCCATCTTCGAGAAGGATAACTGAATTCAAAACAATGAAGAATGCAAAAGGAAACCATTCCACTAACGTTTCCAAGAAAAATGGCAACACACAGCTTACAAGATATTCAAAAGAAAAACTGCTGACAGAATTTAGAAGACATACAGTGACAAATACGAAAATAATTCCTTTTCATTCAGGATTTGGAATACATTGAATTTCTAGGCCCGAAACGAAGACATTTTACAGACAAAAGCTAGGTGGGAAGTATTTTATCCCACGCTTGTAAAATCCATCACAAGAAACAAAATCAAACGCAAACAATAATGCATGTGTTTCTAATCCCTTTCCGTTCATATAAACAAGTCTTTGGAAAAGGTCAGTTAACCATTACTTATGAGCATTAAGAGCGACACACATAAAAAAGCCCTTTTGATGAAGACCAAAGTATTAACAAGACACTAAAAAGAGAGTTGGTTATTAACTAGAAAGGTCAGATAAACGGACAGACAATCTTTGACATATTTGCGTGTCCAGTTAGATTTGGTGACCTTTTATTCAGAAAGAGTTTTTTTGTCGTATTTTCAGGAGGAGTAATAAGTCAGTTGGGAGCATCAGTAGCAAAGATTTGTCATTTTGAGCTTCAGGTAATTCTCTTCCGTCCGTGAAATCAGGATTGAAGTAATCATTAATTAAAATAAGAAATATTCAACTCGTCCCCCTCACACCGCAAAACAAACCCATCACCACATACGCAAAAATATCGATAAACCATGAATATACATAAATATATAAAGACAGATAAAATATAGATCGACGTGTATATATATATATCTTCTAAACATATACTGTTAAATATAAGAGACAATGAATGTCTATTATGTTTAATCATGAGCCGTTCTAAACATCGTATTTTGGCTTTAATCTCAGGTGAAAATAAAGACAAAAAAAATTCTCCAACATATTTAGAAAAGTGTATATATATATATATATATATATATATATATAATCGTTCACCCCAAGCAAGGCGTGACAGTGAGAGAAAAGGGAAAAAAGATGCAGGGGATGTCGAAGAAAGAACAGGAGAAAAGATGTGAATCAAGGAGATAGATGACAATTGACGTTGCATTTAAACTTTTGGAGATTATAGCTATCAGGGAAGGATGTATACGGAAGGGAGTTCTACGGGCATGAAGTGCGAGAAAAGAAGCTATTAGAGTAGAAGTGACGGATACATTTTGATGGAGAATCTAGTGCGACGAGTAAATTCATTTTGTCGGGGACATATATATATATATATATATATATAAAATGGTAACGTTGCTGACATTGACTTACTGCGTTCTACTGCAGTGAATTTAACTCTCAAACAAAAATATAACGGCATTTAAAACAATTAGTTGCTTAAAATACATTTTATTTTCTTTCCTTTGCTTTGCTTTCTCACACCCTTGACGATGATTCATGCGAGTCGAAAACTGATCTAATACAAATTTCGTCTATTTTTATTTTTACATTTACAACAACTACATTCGCGGATGTGCCTTGTGGTACAGTGGATATCGCCTCGGAACGAAAAACCGGGAAGCCGAGTTCGAATTCCAGTTGAATCCATTGTATTCACTTACGCGCAAATACCCTTGGGAAAGGTACTAATCCGTCTCTTCCTTCCAGTTATGAGTTAAATAGCAGGACAGATTGGGTTCTATAGCCTTGGTCGGCAACCAGTCTACCGCAGAAAGCAATGGCAACCTACTGCGGGATAATCTTCTGCCCAGTCAGTCATGTCTCTTTCGAGACATGATCGCCCAAGCGTGTATCACGTGTGGCACTTAACTGACTGACATTCGCGAAAAGTTATTCCCATATTAGAAAAAATAATAATTTAGTAGGCATAAAATGTCCACACTTTTTAATAAGACTTGTTTTCAAAAACAATTACTGACTAAATACACCGAAGCTTACATGTGCGCATGTTCATTATTTGGAATCTTTAGAAATCAAAATTCAAATCTAGACACACATTTTGATCTCACCGAAGCGGCGTATTGAATCATTAGTTAAAACCTGATTGCATTCGGCTAAACTAATGAAATTGGCCTTCTCAATTTTCTGATTTATGCTGGGAAACAAGCTTCACCGTCTCGGCGACTAGAATGGAATTTACAACTGTCCATTGCTAAAGACCAACTGGTGCATAGACATAAGAAGTTATCAAGAAAAAATGTAACCCTTTGCATCTTAGTGGCTTTACTGATAGCAGACACGGAAAGGAAACTACAAGACCTCCTACAGAAGCTAGCAAGGGAAATTGAGAAGAAAGGACTAAACATAAACTACAAGAAAACTGAATGCATGGGCAGCAGCACAAATAGGACCCCAAAATGCTAACTACAAGTCGAGAATACTAAAATCAAGCAGGTACCGAAGTTTAAATAGCTAGGAAGTGAGAAACTGAGATCCGAAAGTGTTAGGCACGGCCAAGGACGCGTTTCAAAAGCTGAGTAGAATATTGAGTGGCAAGACAATTTTGTTGCAAACAAAGAAAAGAGTACTTGACTGTTATGTGATATCTGTCCTTCTATATGACAGTGAATACTGGACAATCTCATCAAAGATTAAGGAAAGATTCAAAGCAACCGAAATGTGGTTCTACAGAAAGGTATTGAGGACACCATAGACCGGACATGTGAGCAACGACGAGGTTTTGAAGAGGATGGAAGCGAAAAGGAAACATACTCAACATCAGGAAGAGACAGCTGAAGTTTCTGAGACACGTAATGAGGAAGGAGGGCTTGGAGAATCTGATACTCACAAGACGGATAGAGGGAAAGAGAGACAGGAGACATAGTTGATGGGCTAGAGCAAGTGGATGGCAAATCAGGGTTTGGGAGAAATACCAAGAGAAAAGGTGTTCAGAGCTACAAGGGATAGGGGGATGTGGACGGCCATGATCGCCTACGTCCTGAAGGAACACGACACGTAGAAGAAAAAAAAAAGCTTTGTCTGGAGTGATACTTATTTAAAAAAAAAAAAAGGATTTTAAGAGCTGCACCTGTCCTCCGCCCTTCGGCCGTAATTCGACCACTTAGCCGAGCATTTTCAATAACCACTTGATATAGTCCAAGAGTATTGCAGAGTTTACAAGCAAGTAGAGACTTGCCGTTAATTTGATTGGGAAGGACAGCTTATTGTTATTCAATCCAAGGGTGTAGCTGTCGTAATATTGCTTGACCAATAACCAAACCGAACCTATAAACGCTACTTATTGTTTATGAAACTTGAAATATTTTGCCGTCCAGGATGGTCAGCTGTTTGGTAGTCAAGGGGTACTTAGGTTCTTTCGCTTCAAAACCAGCTACGCCAAGGATTTGATAATTTTCTTTTTCTGATACATTTTGGTACTATTCTCTAACGGGCTTGACTCTTGATATACTTGAGACTATTAGCATGAAAATGTTGATACTAAGGCTACTAATTGAAGCAGAAGGCGAGCGATAAAAACGTCAAAGCGAGTTTTAAGTTCGTGCCCATATACAGAATCGTCCGATGTAAACCTTAACGAAAAGAATGTTCAGGAGACAATTGATAGCGATTAGATCTTGTAAAGCGAGAAAGAATGAAAGACAAGTATGATATTAATGTAATTCTGTCTGTCTCTCCTTTAGTTCTTTCGTTAGCACGTACGTTACGCTCCGCCAATGTTTTAATAAATAATGATTGCGTGGAAAGACGGAAAAGACATATCATAGACGATACTTAGTTTCAGTGAAAAAAAGAAAAAAGATAAAAGTGACGACAACACGTATACGTTTAATGTTGAGTTCAGTGAAATGGAAAAAAAAAAGTTGTCAGTTACAAATCTTCTCATTTTTACCCAATTCTTTAAATAATGACCAGAATTTATATGTATGATTGTTATTGCAATAGTTTGTTAAAATTGTTAAGCTCAAATATTTAATACGACGATAGAGGACTTATAGATAATTGTCATAGAACTCTATGAGCTTATTCAATCATTAACTTAAGAATTAAGATTCCCCAGAAAATTAAACTAGGAAAACCGGGACATTTTCATGGGTATTTTTAGTTTAATACCCAGCATCCATCTATATATCTAGATTTCAACCGCTGATATCTTATATAACAAACTAGTAAAATATAACGGCAATTGTTAGAAAATTTTAATAGTAGGCTGCAATGAAAGAAAATTCTTCAATGTATTGAGATTCAATAAAGCGGAGATAAAGGATTCCCAACTAAAACGGAGGCCGATGTACCGTTTAATTAATTCATTCCTTTCATGTTTTTAGACGTTCAGTGGTATCTATGATGTATTAATTATTCTTGGTATTATATAAATCGCTTTTCGCTCAATATCTTTTCATATTAAAAATTTTTGTATTTAATATAACGGTGAAATGAAAATATCTCCTGGAAGAAAAAGATTAACAATGATAAACTTATTTCAAGACCAAGACGTTCGCCTAATAGACAAAAGTACCTAAGTGCCTCACATGAAAGGCTTAAACAAATAAGACTGCAATCTAAGAAACGTAGGAGTAAAGAAACTGATTAAATGACCGGTTCATTTTGTCTAAATGCAGATAAATATTTTATTTGTATATTAAAACGATTAAATTGATTTACCTCCCTTTTTACTACATGTGAGACAAGAAATATATAGACTAGCAGTATAGCCCGGCATTGCTCCGGTGTAATAAAAGCTTTAAAACTCATCCATGGTCTTGGAGCTCAGACTCAGCCGAAAGAATATTTGTGTGAAGTTTGGTGAGAATCGGATAAAAATTGTGGATTTGTATAAAGGACATACAGACAGATAAACAGACACACACAAACATCTTGCCTTTTATATATATATCGATGTTCTGCACTATTGTAAGAACTGCAACCTTGAAACTTCTGAATATCGTTTCTTATGTCTTTGTCTATGAGTGTATCAAATTTGATTAAAATCGGACCACTCCTTCTATAACCCGATTTTTTCGGTTATCGATTTTCGATATTTATCGGGGGTACCTCGACAAAACCTAGCTAAGAACACTCTCAGACGCTTATAGTACAACTGTATAAATTTTCAAGAAAATCGGCTCAGTCGTTTCGGAGTCTATAGGTAACGGATACACACACATACAGACACACACACACACTCAGACACAGACATACACACACACACACAGACAAAGTTTCATTTATAAATAAGTTTAGATTAGATACACATTGATAATTATTATAAAGTTTGATATAAAATATGTCTACATTATTTACATTGTCCGGATTGGTATCCTCATCTTTACTGCCATATTTACGACATTTTGGCCATTGTATGATCCGGCATTTTTCAGGTGCTAGGAATTTCGAATTTTTATTTCGATCACTGGGGTATATCCTTCTCATTGAGGACAAGGACACATGACCCAGTGGATATAAGCGTTGGTTAATTTCAGTGTCGTGACCCAAAGAGTAGTGAGTTCAGTATCTGGCTACAGCAGTGGTGAACAAGAGTTGAGTTCAAGGGAGATAACTACAATTCATCCGGAAGTGGCATCGCACATAGAATAAGAATGCTTACAAAAATATTTTCTGTCTTTAAATAACCTACAAAGCTGTAGAAAACGAATTAATCAATCAATTAATGTATGTAATCCTGACAAGGCACATATGTCCGTGCATTGAATACTGTTGTCATATCTAGTTGGGTGCTTATACTATTCACCTTGAGGTTTTCGACAAAATTTAAAAGATCTGCAATATAATAGATCCTAACTTGGCAGCTTGCCTTCAGTCACTTTCTCACCGACATGATGTGGCTTCCTTCTGTCTTTTCTACAAGTATTTTCATGGTAACTGCTATGATGAGCTTTATTCCCCCTGGTTCCCCGATCACATGTATTTACACTTGCTAGTAGACTTGAATCAAGGCCCCACTCTTTTACCGTCAAAATAGTTAAATGTAATCGCCTCTTCCACTCTAACAATTTCTTTCTCGCACTTCTCGTTTGTGGAACTCTCTACCGTGTGTTTGATTCCATGATAGCTACAATCTCTTTTCTTGACAGCCTCTGTACCTTGTTTTTTCTCCATACGCACCAGCGACGCTCAGTGCTTGCTTGGGATGAAATGACTAATATATATATATACGTACACTGATTGGGATGAAATGACTATATATATATATATATATATATATATATATATATAAGCAAAAAAAAAAAAAACATTGTACGGTCATGGAAAAGGTTCTAGAGTTCTTAATTGATTGGGCCGTCCGTCATATCATGGTAGATTCATTAGCCCTTCAAACTGGAAATTTGAACCACACTTATACAAGTGTGTGTATGTGGTGACCGAGGTAGTTGCATATTACCACTAGTATGTACTGTTACCAATAATACTGCTAGTCGTTGATCAAACTAAGATTCTGAATATTGATCTTCAAGCCAAGTGGTAGTATCTACTTTGAAGATTAGTGCAACATTTTCCTAATCATTTGGACGCAATGCTTGACGAATTAATCTCATAATTTAAGACAATTTGAAAGCTTTCAATTTTGACGTTTTACCGACAAATTGGTCTGATTAGAAAAACGAAGTTTATTTGATCAACATTTACATTAGAGAGACTAAATCATATTAAGTGGGTGAACACTGGATTTCTACCCTAACTGCAACGCTACAGAAATTAGGTCATAACTAATTTATTTTTCAGTTTTTTTTATTCTAAGGTTTACGTATCTCCCATTGTTTGAGTGCTAATTATTGAATTAGTAAAAATAGGAAAAAACTGGCTACTCTGGCATCTATGCATCGTTCATTCAGCAATGAATTAGAACACTCTCAGCTATTGGGCGGGTATAATGATAAAATACACGATAAAAAGTGTCTCCTTCTACCTCAGAGGTACAATCGCCGACTGACGCCAATGCGGTCGGGTTTCAATCCTGGGTAAAAAGCAATCGCCTGTCTAAATGTACTGATGAGCTGTGATACAGTGAAACAGATCTGTCTGCGGATGACTATATAATATATATATGATTATGTAATAGGGGTCGCAGGTTCGAATCCTGCTGGATAGCACACATTTTCGTAATAAAAATTTATCGTAAATAATCAGGCCGGTAGATATATATATATATATATATATATATAGGAAAGAATATTAATAAAAAAGTTTTGAATTTAAAAATGTTATATATATATATATATATATATATATATATATATATATATATAATACTCTTTAATTAAAAAAACAAACACAATATCTACTTAAATACGAGTATCGGTAAAAATAATGTCCAAAATAATTCATTACAAATTGTCGGTTGCTTATAACCAAGTTTCGTTTAAATTCGTTAATTTCCGTAACATGTTTACATATATATGATTTTTAGGTGTGCTAGATTTATAGGGTAAAAGTGGTCAATACCCGGGATAGAACGTGTGTAAATATAAAAAAGTGAAAATGTGCACATTGATGTCAACACCGAGTACCGACAATATTCTTGATTTAATCTAATAATCTTGAATTTGGATTTGTCCTTTTATATTTTTTCAGATATGGGTTTAATTGTTAATCGATACTTCTACGAAGATTTTTTTTTTTTTTGCTAGGAACACATTAAAACATTTTTTTAATTTCTTTTTTCAAAGAAATTTCGTCTGTATGTTAAAATGTGATTCTATTTCAGAGCCCTGAAAGGGATATAGATATTTACTAAAAATAGTAAATGTTCAAGATCCACAATAATTTGACACTTTTTGAGAGTAGGGCTCACTCTATAAATAACTGTCCGAGAATTTAACTTAACTGCCGACGCTTAAGATGTCTACAGTCAGCTGTTGCTGTCCTACAGCAAAATTGGAATGATTTTAGAAAAAAATAGTCTCAAGTCATTACGAGGTGCTCTACGATTGCCACAAAGTGCCAGAAGAGTCGACACATTCTGTAAATATCTAAATTTCAAGAAAGCGGGAAAGTTAATATTTTAGGAGCATGTGTAGTATACTTTGCAAAAATACAGAAGAACACCGACCTTGTATTTATATAGAAAGAAACACACAGGGGTTATCAGTCAGTTAAGTGCCATACGTGGTACACGCTTTAGGCGATCATGTCTCGAAAGAGACTGACTGGGCAGAAGATTATCCCACAGTAGGTTGCCATTGCTTTCTGCGGTAGACTGGTTGCCAACCAAGGCTATAGAACCCAATCTGTCTTATTATTTAACCCATAACAGGAGGGAAGAGACAATATAATACCTTTCCCAAGGGTATTTGTGCGTAAGGGATTGCAGTGAATTCAACTGGAATTCGAACTCGGCTCCCCGATTTGTCGTTCCTAGTTGATATCCACTGCACCACAACACACATCCTTAAGGGTTATACATTTCTCTAAACACAGATTTTTCTCTAACTCTAAAAATAGACATATCGGCTAAATTTCGTATCCTAAAGTCAACAAAGCAATTTGTAAAGAAAGCGATGAATTTGTTTTATTTATTCATCCGACAATTTTTTTATTACTTAAGCAAATTTCCACTAAAAATAATGTTTAAGTAATAAAAATCCACCCTTCTTTTACAAATTGCTTTGTTTACCTTAGGATACGAAAGTGAGCAGATATATCTATTTCTAAAATCAGAGAAAATCTGTTTAAAGGCACTATTCAAATTTGCTTGGTTATCGCTACACTCTGTAGCCGAGAGGTCATATTTTCCAAAAAACAAAAATAAATGCTCTTTGAATAGAAAAAAGAATCTATGATTGATCAACACTTGAGCATATTAATCATTGAACAAGATTTTATTCCGTCAAAGGTTTGTCCATAACAATTAGCAATTTGGTAAAATATTCCCAAGGTTGGAGAATCTGATACTCACAGGATGGATACTAAGTTTGACGTAGAATACAGACACTTCCGAAATTGTCACTAATTTATACTGAGCAATACATAATTTATGCTTAGAGAAATGTATAACGCGCGTGTCTATTTTTCAAAACAAACTAGTTTGATTCATTGATTGGTTTTCTATGGCTTATCAAGTCTTTACAGGTTATCTAAACCAGAAAATATTTTGTTCTTACATTGTAAGAATTTCTAAGGGCGATAATAATAGTTTAGCGACACAAATTTTATTAATTAACTCATAGCTAGGGAGAAAAGAGGCGGAGGCAAACCTTTCCAATGGTATTTGCGCGTAAGTGTATATAACGAACCCAACTGGAATTGGAACTCGGGTCCCCGATTAATCTTTTTATCTATTACGCCATCCGCATATTCAAGCTTACAACATCTGGTATTCCCAAGTTGTCACACCGTCTAGGTAATGGTCAGGCTTGTTGTTGCTTAACTTCGGTTATCGTACGGGAACCAGTGTTTCAACGTGATGAGACTTTACAAACTAGTTTTTCTCACAATAAATCCAAAAAGTATAATAATTTCGGTTTAAACCCTTCGTGTCACACATGTTGTAAAGATAGTGTAGCTTATTTTCGAATGGTTATCATCATCTAGCGGCGGATTTTAGAAGTATCTAAATGTCATAGTCTGTGAGAAGATAAAATAGTACCAGTCTTCAAGAGCATGCTTTGATATTTAGCAACTACCTTCAACAGCATTCGAACAGCGACCCTGTAGTAGAACAGCAATCATTACTGTTTCTTCTATGAAAGATAATCAGCTGAACTGTAAACGGTTGAAATTTTACGAGGCTGCTTGCTTCTTTATTTACTCATTAAATTAATCATCGTGTTATTTTTATTTAGTAGCCATTAATTAAAGAATTTGAAAAAATGAAGGACGCGTAGAGTTTTTCAAAGGAGAGAAAGCAGCAATCAAAAGAGAAAATAAAAGTAAAGAAGAGAGATGGAAGAGAAGATGAAAGAGAACAGCAACTTAATTAGGGAAAAGAAAGCGAATGAGAAAAAGAAAACAAAAACAGAACAACTGGATGCTAGTCTCAAGTTATTTATCTGACGACAGTTAAATATTTTCCGAGGTGTGGTCGGTAACGAACTATTCTCACAAGCCGGTTCTCCTAAATTTAATCGTTACCGGATGTGAAATTCACTGTGAAGATTTTTCTTGTAATGTGTAATTGTTGTTTTTCAGAATGTCTTCGATGTTCAATTTCTAAGCTATAAAATCATTGCAAGTAAAACAGCACATTTAATTAAGTTCAACGGAATAAAATTCGTATAAAAAGACTAACTTGGTCGGGAGGCAACATCAGGCTGGCATGAATTATGCAAATGAAAAGAGGAGCTCAACGCCGACGCAAACAGAAAAATAATCTTCTAAAGGATGTTTAAAGAAAGGATTAAGCTAACATTGTACTAACGTCAACAATGGTGGATTTAATGACAGGGATTAGCAGTGAAACTTTAAGATTTGATCATGATGGCTTTGTTCTCGTTATTTTACCAACAAAGCTGAAACTAGGACGATTTGGAGAGACGCCACCAGGCCAAGTACAAAGTACATGGCTGCAGCTGCTTTTCAGCATGTTTTGTCCTTAATGCATGTCTATGTGCGCATGCGTATATATGGATGCGTGTGTCGGGGTCCGAGTTACTAACAAGCTATTCAACATTTTTCAAAAGCATTTATAAATACAATGATTTACCAAGCATAACTTTAGCTTCTATAAAGCCGAATTTTTATTTTGTAATGGTCACCGATAGTAGTAAACTATTCATTGCTATACTGTAGATACTTTGAAGTCTATGATGTATCGCTACTTATAAAACCAGTAACATTTCCTAAAAAATATTCTATGACAAGTAAATATATAATCTTACATGAAGACGAGTAAGTTTTTATTGTAGTAATATAAAATATCTTAAGATTCCATTCTAGACAAAGTTCAATTGAATTTTTGGCTTACAAGTAAAATGAACCCTATTTTTCTTTTGCAGCAGTACAGCTTAGTATAGTTAGACGTACTGCCTGACTTTAGTCTTCTCCAAATTTGTTCTTTATTTTGTTTGGAAGTATCATAATTTTAATGTGGAAAGAGATTATTGAAAATTCAGTTTTACCTAACAGAGGTAAAGGTTTTCAAATGCGAATGTCTATTGCGGGCGGTTACTGGGTGTTAGTAAGAAAAACGGTTATTAAGGAGAAAGGACAACAAAAGAACAATAATTAAGACAAGATAACGATTGACATTGCATTTAAATTTTTGAAAATTAAAGTTGACGGGAAAGTAAGATTAAGGGAAAGAGTTCCACAAGCGATAAGTGCAGTAAAAGAAACTGTTATCATAGAACTTCCGGTTACATTTACCCGTTTCAACTGT
Organism: Ascarosepion bandense; assembly: GCA_037127315.1. NCBI lineage: Eukaryota > Metazoa > Mollusca > Cephalopoda > Sepiida > Sepiidae > Ascarosepion > Ascarosepion bandense. The sequence goes on along the minus strand of JBBBDQ010000995.1, from coordinate 244,504 downwards.
TAAATGATGAGACCTTGCCGCCAATCTAGTACTGCGTTTAAATTCATAATGTCTAGGTAACATAGAAAAAAGGTCTATAGAACAATTATCATGAAACTATTTTTAGGGAAGGTTACATCTAGCCATTTCAAGTGTAAAATGATGAGACCTTTCCGCCAATCTAGTACTGCGCTCAAATTCATAATGTCTAGGTACCATAGAGGAACGTTCATCAGAACTATTATCATGAAAGTATTCTTAGGGAAGGTTACATCTAGCCATTTCAAGTGTAAAATGATGAGACCTTTCCGCCAATCTAGTACTGCGCTCAAATTCATAATGTCTAGGTACCATAGAGGAACGTTCATCAGAACAATTATCATGAAAGTATTCTTAGGGAAGGTTACATCTAGCCATTTCAAGTGTAAAATGATGAGACCTTTCCGCCAATCTAGTACTGCGCTCAAATTCATAATGTCTAGGTACCATAGAGGAACGTTCATCAGAACAATTATCATGAAATTATTCTTAGGGAAGGTTACATCTAGCCATTTCAAGTGTAAAATGATGAGACCTTTCCGCCAATCTAGTACTGCGCTCAAATTCATAATGTCTAGGTACCATAGAGGAACGTTCATCAGAACTATTATCATGAAAGTATTCTTAGGGAAGGTTACATCTAGCCATTTCAAGTGTAAAATGATGAGACCTTTCCGCCAATCTAGTACTGCGCTCAAATTCATAATGTCTAGGTACCATAGAGGAACGTTCGCCAGAACAATTATCATGAAATTATTCTTAGGGAAGGTTACATCTAGCCATTTCAAGTGTAAAATGATGAGACCTTTCCGCCAATCTAGTACTGCGCTCAAATTCATAATGTCTAGGTACCATAGAGGAACGTTCATCAGAACTATTATCATGAAAGTATTCTTAGGGAAGGTTACATCTAGCCATTTCAAGTGTAAAATGATGAGACCTTTCCGCCAATCTAGTACTGCGCTCAAATTCATAATGTCTAGGTACCATAGAGGAACGTTCATCAGAACTATTATCATGAAAGTATTCTTAGGGAAGGTTACATCTAGCCATTTCAAGTGTAAAATGATGAGACCTTTCCGCCAATCTAGTACTGCGCTCAAATTCATAATGTCTAGGTACCATAGAGGAACGTTCATCAGAACAATTATCATGAAATTATTCTTAGGGAAGGTTACATCTAGCCATTTCAAGTGTAAAATGATGAGACCTTTCCGCCAATCTAGTACTGCGCTAAAATTCATAATGTCTAGGTACCATAGAAGAAAGGTTATTAGAACAGTTTTTTTTTAATCGTGTCACCCCAAGCAAGGCATTCCACTGCCACTATAGCGCAGGTGGTTACATAGAGGGATTGTGTATAGGAAATGTCAGGAGGGTGATAGACGACTTAGGATGTACATAGGGAGAGAGTTGGAGAGAGTGGGTGTGAGTTAGTGTGTTAGGAGGTGTCTATTGACCTTACATTTAAACTCCTGGAGGTTGTAGCCGTCGGGGAAGTAAGTATGCGGTAGGGAATTCCACAGGCGAGAAATGCGAGGAAAGAAGCTGTTGGAGTAGAAATTGCGGTTACATTTAATCTGTTTCACTGTAAAGTGGTGGGACCTAGTTGCCAACCTGACCAGATGTGGCAGCAGTACTCAATACACGGGCGGATGGTGGATTTATATAATTGAAGGATAGATTCAGGCGGAAAGAATTTCCGGGCCCTGCACAGAGAGCCGACTTTCATAGCTGCGGATTTAGCAATGGATTCGACGTAGTCATTCCACTTGAGGTCCGCTGAGAGTGTCAGGCCAAGCAGGCGCAGTGATTTACTCTCTGGGAGGCAAGCCTGTTCCATGCTAATGGGAGGGAGGTGCGGTTGTCTGTGGTGGTTAATTGACAGCAGCTTCGTTTTGGAAGAATTGAATTTTACGAGCCATTTCTTACCCCAATCCACCACGAATTGGAGGTCCTTCTCAAGCTCGGCAGCGAGGTTCGCCTTGTCACCAACACCAGATTTTTGATCGAGGCGAGAGTAAACTGTGGTATCATCGGCGTACATGCCTACTTGTAATGTTGTCATGAAAGTATTCTTAGGGAAGGTTACATTTAGCCATTTCAAGTGTAAAATTGATGAAACCTTGCTGCCAATCTAGTACTGCACTCAAATTCATAAAGTCTAGGTACCATAGAGGAAAGTTCATTAGAACAATTACCATTAAAGTATTCTTAGGGAAGACACATAGAATCTATATTATGGCAGTGATGAAGAAACTGAAGCCGAGAAGTCGGAGGTGGGAAGACCAATAACATCATAGATTCTTTGCATTTTATCAAGAACCTCTAAACATATAGCAGGAGCACAAGACCAGATGTTGCAGCAATATTCAAAACAAGGACGAATGGTAGAATTGGTAAAATTATAAATATGTAAGATTGATTCTAACAGGAAAAATTGTCTATCACGACACAGTGAACCAGCTTTCTTAGCTGCTGACATAGCAACTGATTCAATATTCTCTTTCCATTTCATGTCAGCAGAACATGTGTAAGCCGGAGAAATTGCAAGGAATCAGTCTCCAAAAGGTTAGCTACGGTCAAGCGTCCAATTACAATATAATAATTAAATAATTTTTATTACAAGTGGGATAAATTCAGTTTCCCTAAAGTGCTGTATGATATAATGAAAATAAATCAAACTTCATAAAAATGTAAGCAATGCGTACCTTGCTTCTTAAAAAGATACACACTGTATATGTGTGGACACCGATTTCAACACAGAGTGGCGACAGTGTTTCATGTTTAAGCGCGAACTTCAGCTATCAGATGGACCGAAGATTGCATTTAAGCATGAAAGATTGTCATTACTCGTTGTTGATATCGGGAGATACACTTATATTTACACATGCTCTGTCCTGGATATTGATCCCTTACATCGTATAAATATACCTTAAAAGCATATATATATGTGTGTGTGTGTGTGTGTGTGTGTGTATTCTAAATATGGACATGTGAGCGTCTGTGTATAATAGTTTTGGGTATATTTTGAGGATCAACTGTTGTACGATTTGGGTCTGACGAGCCGCAATAATAACATCATTATGCGGTGAAATATGTATTACCCATTGTAATAAATAAAAAATCTTATATATTTTAAATATATATACATAAATAATTTCTTTTATCCGGTCTTTGGGTTGGGGAGAAAGTGCAGTACATGTTCTGTCTATTTACTTTTTCCAACCCCGCGACAACACTTTTCTTAATGCATTAAAGTGGAGACGTCAGATAATTCTTATTCACTGGCCCTTGGCACATATGTATAAACAGCCCACGTTAAATCATTTGTGTTCCCTCTTGCTACCGTCAGTACATAGGTACTAACAGGATCAGAGGTGTGTGATCCATCTTTTTAGTGCAAACACAAACATTCATCAGCTTTGATTGGTGTGTGTGGGGATTATTTTAAGTTGAGATCAACTCACACTGAGATTTTTCTGAATATCTTTTAAGTTATGAAACTGACAGTCGCCATACAGTGATGATTTCTATGACTACAATGGTTATAATCTACAAACGCTCTGACCTAGATATTGAGCTGTACCCTCACATAAATATAGCGAATTTATAACAAATTGAGAAACATTGTTTTTTTTATGTACTTTTATTGTAAATTTTCGAATTTGACTTAAAAGTATTTAATACATACACAAATAATACGGTAAAAAGCTATTTTAAAACTATCTTCTGTTATTTTGATATGATTTGTACTTCAACCAATCATAGGTTGTCGTTAATGTATATATTAACCAAGCAAGTCACTGAATCGGCATAGAGTGATAACAGGTCTGAGACATTGTAGACTATCCCGCTATCTAAACTCATTAAAACGATTAAAACCAAAGATTTGTCACGTGATATGCAAGAGAAGATTATAAAGCAGCACAAAAATGGTAAGGGGTATTAAAAAAATTGCTCAAGATTTAAATTTGCTTGTGTGTACAGTGCGTGCTGTTGTTCGAAAGTGAAAAAAATATGATACTACTGAAAATATTAAAAGGATTGGTTGTCTGTCCGCATAAATTAAACAAGGCTATTGAACGATATATAGCCAGAATGGGAAGAAGCAACCATTTTTGACTCGAAGAGAAATTCAGAACGATCTGAAAAATGCCGGAACTGAAGTAAGTAAAAATACAATTAAGATATCACCGAATCGTACAGGCCTGTATTCTAGATCACCAAGAATCCACTATTAAAACGTAAACCAGTGCAAAACTGTTTCAAATTTGTTAAAAAAAGTATGAACATGAATCAGATGAATTCTGGAAGAAAGTTATTTCGTCAGATGAAACGAAGATTGACCTTTTCGGGAAAAACATGTACACCAAAGTATGGCGGAAAAAAGAAACTGAATACAACCCAGTAAACACGATCCCAACAGTCAAATATAGGGTTGAAAGTGTAATGATTCTTTTTGTGTGGGGGGGAGTCGTTTGTCATATAACGGAGTAGAAGGAATGGAAGTCATCGAAGGAAGAATGAATGCAGCAAAATACAAACAAATCCTATCAGCCCATCTATTTAAAGAGTGCAGCAACTTTAGATTTGATCAAAGATCTTGCATTCCAACAGAACAACGATCCAAAACATAGCGCTTAAACAACCCAACGTTGATTCAATGAAAATGGAATTAATGTTCTGCAATGGATCACAATCCAAAAGAATATATGTGAACAAATTTGAAGTTGAGATTACACACAAAAGATCCCAAAAATATCAAGGAACTGAAGAAAGTCTGAAGAAGAATGTGTAAAACTGCCAAAATCTTCATGCAAGAAGCTTGTTGAAAACTACAAAAAACGACTAGAGGCTGAAAAGTAGAACAAAGGATATGCTTCTTCTATATGTCTTGTTCCTTCAGGACGTAGGCGATCATGGCTTTCCACATTTCCTTATCCCCGGTGGCTCTGAGCACGCCTTCTCCTGTTGCACCATGCAATCCTCGTTCCGTCATCCACCTGATTAGGTCCTTCAAATATGTTATCCGTTGCTTTCCCCTGTCTCTTTTTCCCTCTACCTGGCCTGTTAGTATCAGATTCTCCAAGCCCCACTTCCTCATTGCGTGTCCCAGGAACTTCAGCTGTCTCTTCCTGATGCTCAGTATTAATTTCCTTTTATGCTACTGAATATTAACAAATCGTTTTAGTCAAATTCGAAAATTAGCAAAAAACAAACAAACAAAAAAAAAACAATATTTCTCAATTTTACTTTGTTTAGTTAGACGATGTTCATTATAATATTTGATGCATCATTCAAACTGAACGATTTCTTTATGAAATTAATAAAAAACCGATGTATTAAATACATTTGCTATCCACTGTTTGTCTCTCTCTCTCTCTATATATAAGAATTCACCCACGCGCACTATATATATATATATATATATAGAGAGAGAGAGAGAGAGAGAGTGTGTGTGTGTGCGAGTGAGTGTTCATAAGTAGTTTATTGAATCAGTTCTTTTTTTTTTAATATTAAGAGAATTTTTAAAGTGTAGGAAAAATAATCATGCAATCTTGCCCTACATTGACTTTAATTATCAATTAGGCGTGAACCAGACAAGTAACCAAATTTAATTACGCCATCATTATCTTAGCTTCCCATCGTAAAAATGAGAAAAAAGAACTCATTATTTTAAATGTTTTAATCCTAAACTAAAGGTCGGTCAAACTAAATTCCCATAGGAACCTGAGAGCCTGGTGTTCATAATGTTCATCTAAACTGCCCGAGAAATGAATCCGTAGAAAAGTAATAAATACATAAAGATAATAATGGCCGGTTGATCGTTTCCGAGCACATCCGTCTGCTAGGACGCCTCGCCAATCCCCCATTTGTGTTTGTTCAACACCAACTGAGCTAAACTGTAGTTGATATTCTAACAATGCTGAGCGCACCTTAATTACAGTTTCTAAGAGAATGTTGTGGTCAACAGTTTGAACAAAGCTAGCTCACTCAAGATCAGAGTCACTATGATTTGTAACTATGCATAACCATCGAGAACATCTAAATAGTTCCGTCTAATCAGTTTCATCCACAGGGCTTGGGTCAACGCCTGGTAGGCTTTTCAGGCACTTTCCAAACGGTGCCGCACAGTGGGATCGCCTCCTCCAGACCGATAACATTAAGAAGGCACCTTTCTGACAAATCGACCATGGTGAGATTCGAAACCGGGCTTCATGGTCAGAAAGTGAACGTTCTAACCACTAGGCCACGCGCATAATACAAACAACACAAACAATAAATAAATACATACATAGATACATAAATAAATGAACAGAGATGCGTTTTGCTGTACAGGGTGCGATAGGTAAATTATCACCATTTTACATTTTTAATTTCGCGCATGCGCGTTGTTGTGTTTTTTATTTTGTCGCCTGCACAGTATAGTAGGGTCAGTTAGGAACCGTCACTCCGCCAAAAATTTGGAAACACCATGTTATACTGCTTGGCATTTGCGCCGGAAGTTCCAGTATGAACATTTCAGAGCAATCGGGTATCAATTTGAGGAAAGTGCAGAGGATTTAGAAAGAGTTGGGTGAGTCTAATGGTGATTACGAAGGTACGGTAGCTCGGAAAACTGCTCATTCTGATAAGAAAAGAAGTGCTAATTTTTCTTGGTGAGGGCCTCAAACTCAACACAGAGGACTACATTAAGGAAACTGAGAAGATAGTGCAGCATTGGGTTAAAAGGGTGGCTGCTAGAAGCCCCTATGTCTGGCAATAGGATTCTGCACCATGCCACACAAGCAAGAGAACCCAGTCACGGCTATTTCAGCGACTACATAACCCCTTACATCTGACCGCCTATCTCCCCATACTGCAATCCCCTTGATGATGTGTGGAGCGCAGTTAAGCGAGAGACCAACAAAACTCCTTGAAACACAAAAGATCAACTGAAGGCAAGGAATATTGCAGCATTCACCAACTTAAACAAGGAGACCGTTTAGAAGAGATGCCGGAGATTATGAAGTCGTCTGGAGGCCGTGGTTGAAGCCAATGGTGATTTTATTGAATAAATTTACTCTTTAATATTACAAGATATTTTATGTAATTTTGGTAAATATATCTGTTAAAAAGAGATGTCAGTATTAGCTTTATTTTGGCGTAGTTTAGACGATAATTTATCCATCGCACCCTGCATAGTAGTGGTCAACGTTAGTTAAAAACTTTTATAGTGAATTTGTTCCTCTTTGAATATTCTGTTGTGACATTGCGTTGGGCAGAGAAAAATAACGAACGGAGCTTCTATTTGGTAATGGATGAACATATTTGCAATGAATTTTTTTTTAAATTGACATTTTTGTGCAATTTTCTTTACTATTTAAATGGGAAAGAGGTGGGAACTACAGACGCACAACAAATTGGCTGTTAACAAGTTTTCATCATCCGTTCTTGTTTGTTTAGGACAACTGCTAGGGAAAGGCTGTACTGAATGAGTCATTAGCTACACATGAACTCACCACAGACAGGCACCCCACTCCCAAAGAAAACAAAAACCCAAACAAACAGCTGCACAATACTTATGCAGTCTTCATACATTTCTTTTTACAAAAAACGTTTTTTTACTCTAATGTATTTACTAATGTTTCTGCGATTAAATAATATCAGAAAATTTAAGATTTTTTTTGTTTTTGTTTTTTAGAGTGAAGCATGTCTGGCACAAAGCTAAGTTTTTGAAATGATCTTCCCGATGTCTTCAGTTCTGGTCTGCGATAATGACAACTATTTAATCCTATTTTAATTGTAAGTCCGATAGGTTCAATAAAGAAAAATTGGTAGCTGATCTCAAAAAATGATCTTCAGTCTGTTGTCAACTGGGGCAAGAAATGGCTTGTTAATTTTGACGCATCCAAAACGAAATTGACCTCCTATAATCATGCAAGAGAACCTCTTTTTTAGCGCCCATAAATGCAACTGATGCTAACCTAACCGTCAGCAGTGTAACTCACTGTGCTTTCCCGGTTTAATGTTCTCCACCATGGCCGTATCTGACTACCGGGCACGGGTCCGGGCCGATCCATGCAATCATAGTGAAAATCCGGGCAAAGAAAAATGTCTTCGTCAGAACTCAAACTAAACAATTCACGAAGAAAGAAAGTAAAAGTCCCAACCCGATTTCCTGCTTTCGTTCACGTTCTCTGCCTAATTTCCATTGGAATAGCCGAAAAGATCGGCAAAAATCATAGTTTCTGGAAACGGATGACACTGATGACGTCATCACATTGTCAACTAATAAATCCGGGCAATTCTTTCTGTGCCCGGTGTTTTTTTTTAGCATCAGATCCGGCCCTGTAACATGTTACTTCACGATTCTATTGAATCAATTTCTAGGTTTGCTGCTAAGAAATTTGGTACACTGTGTCGTGCTAGGCAAACATTTTTTCTTGTCAGAATTTATTTTTTACCTTAATAAATCTGCTATCCGTCCATGCATTGAAAACTGTTTTGCCTTTGGTTTGATACTTCAGCTGTATATCTACAGATTCTTGACAGAATCCAAAGAATCTGCAATATCATCGGTCCTGACCTGACATCTCAACTTCAATCATTTTCTATCCGCCATAAAGTAGATTCCCTATGTCTTTTCTACAAGTATTGTAATGGTAATTTTTCTGATTAGTTTTTCTTTTCAATACCTAGACTTCACGAAATTAATCATGTTGCTGCTGAAATTGCGAAGTGTAAGTTCAATGTTCAGTGTTTTTTTTTGTTTTTTGGGGGTTTCGCAGTTCTCGATTGTGGAACTCTTCTGGCTTCTAGCATTCCTGTCAATTACGACCTTCAAAAATGTAAATGCAACGTAAATCGTCATCTTTTGTCTCCTTGAATCCTGGTATTTTAATGTCTTCTCTCTCTCTTCAAAGTTTTCACAATTTCTTTCACTCTTATTACTCACCTCTCTTGCGTCTTAGTGACTTTATCGCCTTGCTTGGGGTGAAGTGAATGAAAAAATAGTTTAAAAAAATTTAATCTTATTAGTGAGAAATTATGTTATATACCAAAATTAGATTTTATGTACACTAATGAACAAATTTAGATCAGTTGGAATGTGAGGAATACCGACTTCGGTGTATGAGAATCATGTCTATCTATCTATCTGTTTCTGATGGAAGGGGAGGGGGAAGAGCTATCGACTTGATTCAACTAAAAAAAAAAAGAAAAGTTCAATGTCCAAACATCAGAAATTACTTTTTTGAAACTGTACCACGTGTGCGTTTAACGTGAATATACACGATTCATGACTCTAGGTTATATATATATATATATATATATATATATATATATATATTCTCATTTGTAAACGAGTTATTACTTAACCCAGGTTTCTACCATCTGGTGTCTTCAGGCGATTTACAATAACTGATTTTACCGGTTTTTTTTTTGGTTTTTTTTAAAGAACGCTCACGTAAGGGGGAATTTTTTTTTTTTTATGAACGTGCAATTTTCAAAATTAGAAATTGTAACGTTTTCATCCATTGTATGACCCTAATGGGTATTTTTTGGTATGGTTACACTTAGTTATAATTTCTGTTCTTTCATTCAGTAATTCATTTTTGTTTGGGAATAACATAGTAGCCAACTTTTCTTCCTGGAACAGTCTACATATTTTGCCACCGTTGTAAGGCTTGGCTGTTTTCATTATACTCCACGTTATGTCTGGTGAAATAGTATAGTATAGAGATTTCAGCACCATTACTTCACAAGGCACAAGAAATGTTGAAACAAAATAGCTACTCTGTAATGATATTATAACATATTTTATAACTTCGAACAATATTATATTGGATATTCGTAGATCTTGGAGTAGACACCCTATTTTTATTTTTTACTTTAAATAGTGTGTATTACGACTATTGGCCTGCGTATTCGAGAAATTTTAATAAAGAAAATATGCTCCCTCGAAGGAATTGAATCTAAGTTCCCCTTTGTAGGAGAAACCACCATTTTATCTGGTTTGCTTTACCGTTCGGTTACGAAGAGCGTCACAGGACAAAACAATTTTCTCTGCTAAGGAAATTACAACTCCTCAGAAAAAAAATCGGGGGCGGGAGGCGTGGGCAAAATTAGACATTAAAAAAAGAGTTGGCGGGTGTGAAGCCAGGCATGAAATTTTATAGTTCCCAAGTCTATGCCTTTTATCTGATCCACTCAGAATTTAAAGATTTACATTTATTATCCCCCCCTACTGTAAACTAAACATTTTTCGTTTTGATTTGTTAAATGCATCCTTTTTGTTGCATTTTTCTGCTTATAAAATTCATAGAAATGTTTAGAAACTAACGTTTCGGAAAGAAAAAGAAAGGCAAATGTCACAGTTCATCTTAATAGCATTGCTAATGATTTAAGCAAAGAAGACAAAGTTTATCCTTTCAGATATTAGTAAAAACCTCCCCAACCCTCCCTATATATATATATATATCTTTGTGCATTCTTTTAAAACTGGTTCAAGTTTCCACATGGCTTTAGTAAGTCATACAGAAGTAATGATGAAAACAATTCTGTGAATTTTTAAACATTTGCACCAAAGATATTTTATGCAACTTAAGCGATTACTGTAATTCAATAGAGAGGTGTTTTTTTAAAGAATTGTTCTTCACCGTAAATGGCATCTATACATTCTCAATTAACCTTCGCAAGTAGACAATTTACATCACAAATAAATCATTGCAGTGCTAGTAAACCAACCATTTTGAATATCGGCAAAATGTTTTAATAATATTCCAAAATATCTTAATCTTTATTAAACAAATAAAATGAAACAATGTGAATAGTTCAACAAATGGTTCTTTAACTTTTTTTTTTTTTAATTATATCACCCTAAGCAAGGCGGTAACACCACTCATGTTCAGGGGGCTACGTAAGAGTGAAAAGATTGGAAAAGAGAAAGCCGGAAACCACATCCTAAACAGGGAACAAGGGATGAGCCTCCTCACCTGTTCAATAGACGTGGGTGGAGTGTGTACCGGGCGATAGTTGTACCATATTCACAAGTGCAGATTGACGTGACGATTATCAGAATGGAAAATTGAATAGGTCAGCGGTGTTCGAATTTAGGATGCCAATATTTACATTCCAGTTAAACTCTTGGAAAAGGAATAAATCTATTTCCATTGCACTCTATATCGCTTCTATATATCTTGAACTTTTCTCGTTCCAGACATGCCACGGTAACTGACAGAGTGAAAACTTAAGCAAACCACTCTGTCATAATTACCTTATCTGCACAGTAGAAAAACTGTCACTCCCATAGCTAACCTTGATAAAGGCAAACAAAAAATTAAAAAAAAAAAAAATAAATAAAAGAATAAACACACAAATTGTTTCAGTTGAATCAGGAGTTTAAAAAAATAAGGTATGGAAGCCACACACACACACGGAAAATCAGCTACATCTGTTGCCCAGTCTCTTGAGAATGGGTTTGATTGCTATTCTTCAACTGCTTGAGAAAAATGGCTTTGTGTCAACTTTTAGCGTTGTTTAATTAATATAAAGTATTACAATATGGACAATGAATTAATGCAACAAGTTAATAATTATTTGATGAAATTCGAACGAAGAAAACTGGAAAAATGATTAGAGGAGCATCAAAAAGCAATGTTCTTTGTTTTCGAAAAAAAACAAAACAAAAAAAACAAAGTTCTCAAACTAAGCTCGTTATTTGCCAAAGAAATTAGATGTAAATTTATGTAAACGTTCCGTGAAAACCTTTGCGTTTTGCTTTTAGAGTTATAATTACTCTTATCAAAATAACATTTCGTTTTTCTTGTTTAACTTTATTTCGTATCGTAGATATTAAGGCAAGGCCAATATGGTAAGACATCAAGGGAAATATTTTTGAGGCTATCGTTTTAGAAGAGACGTTTAAACATTACAATAGAGAGTACTTGGCCAAAATAGTTTCATTTGGAACAGGACTACAATACTTATGTGCTCAAAGAGGCTCGAAGTATGCAAGTCATATTTTGTAAAATTAACTCACAAATGATCACTCTACGACAAATGATCACTCCACGACAAATGATCACTCCACGACAGGCATCAAAATGAGATTTCCGCAACTTGATCAAGATTTCTTGTTTGGTTTTTGAAAAGCTTTCTTAAGAAAAGTAATCCGCAGTTATCCGAGATACGGATATTTTGCTATTGGATAATTAACAGAGCGTAAAAATGTTGAATGTGGGGACGTAAGTTATTATTGCAGAGAATGTCTCTGCCATGACTAGAAAGTTTGGGCTGTTTATTTATTGTTTATTTTAGAAACAATACCGCTGCAAGGAAGTGGTCAGTGTGTAAATCTCTCAATACGTTGATAGTAAGTCGATATTCTCGTTCGATGCAGAAAGCAACGTAGAAGTTTTTTAACATAAGTTCTTAAAGAATAAATAAAGCAGGGACACATTCGAATTAATCACAAACAGTCAACGCACGTTTTGTCCTTTTAAAAGCATCATGGAAAGTGCTGTCTGGATAGACGGATCTCCAGTGCGTTTTAGGGAGGGAAGGAGAGGGAGAAAGACTAATATGTACAAGAGTTTTTGTTTTTTTTAAGCGTCCATTCCTAAGTTCTTTAGGGACACCTCGAGGTGGTATAATGGTTAGCAAGATTGTTCTCGCTAGAATCATTACAATTGAGTAGTGAGTTCGATCCTCACTGGGTACTCCGTACTTTCGGCCTTGTGTCACATCTAAGCAGCGCTTAGAAAATCACTATTCCTAAGTCCTTTAGGTTATATGACCTTTTCCTAAGAGTTGTCGGATTTGAATGAATAGCTATCATTTACAATTACGACACGAGTTCACTTCAAGTTGACATATATTCGTAGAAGTAAATATTATAGTGAGAAATATTTGACTACTTTTTTGACTGCGTTTCTATGCAAAAATGATTGACGAGGTGGTAAAGAATTAGCAGATTCTTCTAAATGACATCTGAAATCAAATGGCACCAGCCAGAAATTCAAATGGTTTCATTCTTATCCAGATTTCATCATGTGATTGCCCGGAGCTTAATCTGATACAAAGAAGCCCATCCATCCCACCACAAAAGAAATATATACTAGGCCGTACATTGGTAGCAACTGCAACCATTCGCAAAGGCAATGAGGAGCTCTTCTGATTATAATAGAAAGGTACACCTTGAAAGGCAAGTTGATTGGTTGGTTGATTTTGTTTAGCGGCATATGAGTTATTTAATGTCAAAATGTAAATGTTTTGTTGAACGCAATTTCATGCCTTCAACTACAGATAAAACGTATTGTTGGTCATTTTGCTATAAAATGTATTGCTGATAATTCTAGTATAAATATGAATTTTTATACTTTCGTAGTATTTTGTTAGGGGGTCACTATTTTCCTATAGCTGAGATCCTAACAGGTGCTACCACACCGGGCCATACAAACTATAAATATATTAAAGTGATAAGCAAAATATTCTTGCATACATTTGAAACAAATATAACTTTGGGTTAAACTTATCAAAAGTGATAGCCATTTTAGGTCTATTTTCATGACTAGTTCGTATTTTTGTAAATCTTAAGTATAATGATTAATAACCTCCCCATGCTGCTGTGATTTCTGCAGCAACTAGTGTCCTACTTTTACGGGGGTAGGGTTAACAGTTTGGAATTAAGAGCTCATCTTCAAGACGGGTTGTAAACCAAAACCAGTCTGCCCTGCTATTTGAACCTAGCTGTGACGAGAGATGGATTCATACCTTTTACAAGTGTATTCGTAAGTAAGTGAATGCAGCGTCCTCGGCTGGTATTTGAACTGGGCATGCCAATCCCACATTCCACAAATAACCATTACGCCGAGTACACATTGACATATTCACAACTCGAACTACACATACCATTAAAAAGACGATAATATTACAATAATTTTACAACTGTATCGTACTTTAAAAAAAAACGTATAAAAAAATTGTTACCGTATGTAATGTTCAATTTTTCTTTCATGCGCCATATCACTTCAGGAGTGAGCGATCATAGCTCTCCACAACTTCCTATCCTTTATAACTAAGTAATATTTGTCTGCTTACTATCGTTCCAAGTCCCTGTTCTATTATCAATTTGTACAAGCGCATTAAGTTAGTCGCTGTTCTCTTCTGTCCCCCCCCTTAATTTCAAAGGGTCTTGTGAATACCAAATTCTCCAAGCCCCATTGTACGTCATAGAAATTTCAAACTATCTTTCTTCCAAGTGTCCTTTTTGTCCTGAATATTAAACTAAATAAATAGCACTGAATAACCCTAACCCTAATTTCTACGCCACCAGAAAATTCCCTACATAAAGATAGAGAAGGGCAATTCGCCTATCTTCTACTGAATTAAAAAAAAAAACCCTCATACATCCACATTGAGTTTCTAAGTGGGTTAAAACTACCCAGGTAAATGCACTATTGTGTACTTTGAACACTCACAAAGATTTCCATTTATGAAAGATACTAAGATTTCTTAAATACATTAAAGGCTACACAGTAAGAAGATTTGAACTCACTACGGTAGTAATAGTTTTTGAAATTAGCTTGTTAACTCAAATTTCAATTTACTTTTTTTTAATCTTTTTATTTTTACTGTATTTATTAAAGTTTTATTAATTTTAGATTAATAGGGCACAAGCGAAATTTTGGTGTAGAAAGAATGTGTTTCACCAATCTTCCCATCTTGAAATCACGTTCATAATGTTTCTAACCAATTCTAATCGATTGTCCAACTCCGAGTGATGCATTTCTTTTGTAAATAAAACTTATCGGTGCGGGTATTAAGGGGTATGTGATGGTTGAAACGCGCAAATACCCTTGGGAAAGGTATTAATCCGTCTCTTCCCTCCAGTTATGGGTTAAATAACAGGACAGATTGGGTTCTATAGCCTTGGTCGGCAACCAGTCTACCGCAGAAAGCAATGGCAACCTACTGCGGGATAATCTTCTGCCCAGTCAGCCATGTCTCTTTCGAGACATGATCGCCCAAAGCGTGTATCGCGCATGGCACTTAACTGACTGACTGATGGTTGAAAAAGTTTTCTTTGGAAAATATTGATCGCGATAGACTGGCTGAACAATATGCCGAACAATGAAGTTACCGTATATAACTAACTCTTCTCACAATTTTAGAAGTGAAATTAACAATAACAACCTCCATTGACTTTACATTTTTTTGTTTAAAATTAATTTTGTTTGCGAATTCGCATCAGTCGGAAAAAAAATTTGTCGAGTAATTCCCAAACCTTGACCTCAAGCTGGGTAATGATAGCGACGCATGGATAATTTAAAAAAAAATCAAATTCAAATCTTATCACTCACTATTTACAATGCGAAATTACAGTTTCAGTAGAATTATTATTAACTGTTACTGTTGTCGTAGTCTTATTAAAGATTTCACAAAAGAAACTAAAAGACAGAAATTGTAGTTAGTAGTTGTGAAAAGTGGCATTTAGTGATCCTGATTTTCTAAGCGTAGCTTAGATGTGGCACAAGGCGGAAATTATGGGACACTCAATGAGGATCGAACTCGCTACTCAGTCGTAATTGTTCTAGCATGACAAGCTTGTCAACACCACGTCGAGGTTCCTAAAGTGTTAGTGTAGAACTGACTTTTGTTGATGAGATCATCATAGACTTTAATTATTAATTTTCTGTTTACTGAACTGACTGATAATTTTTTTCAATTTTTTGTAATACACTTTTTCTCTGATGGGATTTTCTGCACAAAGTCAAATCAGAAGGAGGAAAACTAAAAAAAAAACAACAACAAAAAAAAAACAATGTTTTCCAACATCTAACAGAAATCGAACTTATCAGAGGCCAGCAAAACAGGAACACTAAACACGGCACAAGAAGAAACGCGTATTCATTATTGAGGCACAGAAACATTTTTCGAAACATTGTTTGAAAGAAGAAAAAAGAGAAAAAAATTCGGTATTAAATTACATGGCATAAATTAGTCTTTTACGAACCAGACAGAGTATTTTGAAAAAAGCGTTTCTTTCTCTCTAAACTAGTGCGGCGATTCTTTTATTTTTTAGAGATTTACTTGGCTTATTAGTCTGGCACAAGGCTAAATATTGAGCATTGTTTACAGTTCTTTCTTTGTGTTTTACTTCACCAATTTGATCAAATAGAACTTTGGATATTCTAACTTTAGAAAACTTGAGTACAATTGATGATGCATCCAATAAGAAGAATCATTAAAAATAAACAAAAATAAAATAAGACATTTAAAAAAAAAAAAGTGTTGTATTTTTATTTGGTAGAGACGCGACATGAATCCATTCCATTCCAATATTTTTTTTTAGTTAATAGAAAAATAAATTTTATTAACAAAAAAAGATGTAAACATCTTTTTTAGAAAACTTGACAGCATTAACTTTTTGGAGAGAAAAGAAATACAAAGAAACATTCTTTGTAAAAATGACTTGAAAAAAAAAAAAAAATGGAAAGAGAAAGCCATTTTTTATGCTTGCATTAAGAACGGTTCATGATTAGGTGATCACGTGAGCAAAACATCTTATGGTCAGAATATTGGGGAGTTTTTCAACTACTGACACTCATTGAAAGCAAAATAAATTTTATATAATTTTTGCAATGATAAAAGAAAATTAACCAAATTATTAGATCTTTTTTTCTACAGATCTTTTTAAAAACTTTGACATTTTAAAAAATAAAATATTCAATTTTGACACAATCAAAAAGTTTTTCTTTTTTGCATGTATAATTTTTTTTATTACTAAGAATTAAAAAATGCCATAAAAACAATCAGGAAATAATGGTAAAAAATATTTTTTTATTTATTCCAATAAAGAATTCTTTCGATGACAGCGAGACAAAAACAGTACTTGGTGCAACAAAAATTTAAAAATGAACACTTTTTCTCTCTCAAAAAAAAACTTTTAAAAATCTTTCCGACAGAATAAAAGAATTCGAATCTACATTTTTTTTTATTCATAAGACGGACAAAGAAAAGTTTAAAGAATTTCCTACTAAAAAAAACAAACAAAAACAACAACAAAAAATGATGTTCAATAAGAAAACAAAACCTTGTTGTGGTGTGAAAACGAATGTTTGACATTTTTGTATCTGCATGTGCTACGGATTCGCATGTGGACAACAAATATAGAAACTTTGGCGGAGGTAAGCCGGTATATAAGAATCGATAATCAGGCCCATTTAAATAAATATTAAAAATCAAATAAAACTGAAGGCAGAAAACCAAATTTACGTATAATATTGCAAATGTTATTTAATTTTTCAATGATACTTTTAAAGCGTAGTTTACGCAAAAAGAAAGTTTTAAGTTAGGTTCATTTTATTGGCACATTCTAAACGATTATATAAAGATCAAAATGGTTAAAGATTTAAATTTAATGAAATTCATAACAATATAATATATGTTTACATATGAAAATATCGTTGCACAGCAGACCGTATACAATTAAATAATTATTGCATATTGTTGTCCGTTTGTGCAACCATACCAAAAACTAGCCAACCATTAACAAACAATAGACTACATGTGTTGTGATCCCTTATCACATTTTTTCCGAAACAAAGGGAAAAATGACAAAGTTTTATCTTTTCGAAATAAGTAAACTGAGATAAATTCTGCAAACTCACCATTCACGTTGCTGTCCGGCGTCATTTTTGCTTGTGGCGATGTCAGACCCACAAATTGTAATGGTAAATTCTCAAAAATCTCTTTTTATGAGGAGGACGATGTATATATGATGTCCGCCGTAGTAGTAAAAAACGTAGTAAAGACTCTCTCTGCTCTCACTCTTACGCTTAGTTTACCTCCTACTCTTTTTAAGAAGCGTCTCCTCCGTCTTTCTTTGATAGATTGACCCTCCTTAAACTCCTATAACGAAGTCTTTCTTTCTTTCTTTCTTTCTTTCTTTCTTTCTTTCTTTCTTTCTTATTCGATTTCAGAATTTTCAATTTTATTTTCTAGTTCTACTTTTTCTTTCTTTTTTCGATTGTAGAATTAAAAAAAAATTCTATTGTTACATTATTCTTTCTTTCTTTCTTTCTTTCTTATTCAATTTCAAAATTTTCACTTTTATTATTTTCCAATACCACTTTTTTAGTTTTTTCTTTCTTTTTTCGATTGTAGAATTAAAAAAAAAAAACTATTGTTACAGTATTCTTTCTTTCTTTCTTTCTTTCTTTCTTTCTTTCTTCGATTTCAGGAATTAGAAAATGCTTTTTTGCAATAATCTTCTCTTCTTTCTTAATATATTGTTACTCTTTCTTTCTTTCTTTACAATTTTTTTGTTCATTTTTTTTTTATTCATTTATTTTTATCTTCTTAATAATATTTTGCGGCAATGCTGTGATAAAATTGTTTTTTAAACGTTTAAAATCTTTGGAACACAATTGTAATTTTTTGGTAAAGTTATATGACTTTCCTCGTTTAACCCTGATGTCCTTGCCCCTGTGTGAATGCACAAAGAGATTTATTAACTCTTTCTTAAGTCTTTTCTCCCAGTCTGTTTTTTCCGAAGAAAGCAAAATAAATCTATTAAGAAAATAAAATACGTCTGCTGACAAATTCACACGTGCAAATCAAATAACAGTGAACTGAAGAAATATTATTTATTGTCAATACCAGTGAAAAATTATTCTTATGTAATTTGTAAACTGTTACTAAAGGCAGGCATATATACACGCGAACACTCACGTATACACGGATAAAGTAGTAACAGAGACACCCTCTCATGTACATGCATATGCACACATGTGCGCGTAGGGTGCATTATTTATGATAATGAAGTCCTGTTTTTCTCCTTCAAAATGATATGCTCCCACTACACCACAAATGGAACTTCACACAACTTTCAGTCGGTTTAGATCCCAGGGGAGGCAACTCCTTTAAACTGCTCGAATTAATTAACTTTTGAGAAAATTACTGTTGTATTCTTTTATTTTAAAATTACTCAGTTTTTGCACAGCAATCCATTAAAGTTTTAGTGAATGATGTAAATGAACAGGAAGTTGTAATTAGTCCGTAGAAATTAGTTATTTTGACATTGGTTTTTCAAATTTTTATTTTAAAAACCATAATCAAATGCAGAATCGTGTTTTCGTCATTTTCTGCAAGGAAGAAAATGTTTATTTGATTTTTCAAATTTCGATTATAGGTATCTCAAAAGAAGCGATATCTAAGTTTAAAAAGCAATATATAATTGAAAAATCTTTCTTGAAGCTTTAATTTTAGTCTTAATTCCAAGGTAATAAATTAAATTTAATATTCACAATAAGCAAAATACATTAATGCATTTTAAAGTTTAAAAGTAAAAGGCATTAATTTTAAAATTTTAATCAATTCGGTTTAATATTTAAACCGAATTGATTAGAATTTTTTTTATCAGTAAAATCTATAAATTCGTCTATATAGACAAATCTGTCAACACAAAATATTTTTTTTTTAATTAAAAAAATATATACTTTTCTGAAACGTTATTTGAAGAAAACTAGTAGATCTGAATTGAAAAAATATTACTTATTCTTAATTTAAAATATTGCTGGGAAAGCTTTTTTAATACAGAAACTGTCAGGTATTTGGGAAATTTAAATAAGAGGGACGTAAATGAAAGGAATTATCTGACGAATACAACGTGAACGATATTTTTATATTTTTTAATTACACAGTAATCTTAAATATAAGAAAATATTTTAAGCAATGAAATATTTTATTGAATTTTAGGTACTTTGGCTTTATAGTCTTACTTCTGAAGACAATTGTTAAGAAAATGTTCAAAAATTTGCCAATAAATTTTAAATTTATTATAAGTACCACTATTATTTTCTAATAATATCGTGTATGGAGGTTCACACACACACACACACGCGCGTGCGCAAATAATATATTTTAAAATACTGGGTATCGTTGAATTATAGTGAGATTTTCCGTTTATGATTGGTAAGTACAATTTTAATTTAATAACAGCCTCACGTGACTGCTATAAATTAATACAAAATTTTTAAATATTTTAAAGTTTATAAATAAATATATTTAATCCATAAAACAATTAAATATTTTTTTTCTAATTAAAGATTATCTTAGCTTTATAGCATTTAGCATTTTACAACAACTGGGAGGCTCCCCACCCCCCCAAAAATGATGATTGAATTTCCCCAAAGACTTGTTCTTATAACAAATTTAAACATGATACAAAAAAAGAATTTCTCGAAATAACTTTATTTCGATTTCTTTGAGCCACATAACAAACTCATCATCCGGATTCTGATGAACATAGCACGCAGCAGAATCAGCCCAGCGATAGGACAAGAACAGTGTGGCTTTGTTAAAGATACCGGAACAAGGAATGTGATATTCGTGCTCAGAATGCTATCTGAAAGAGCAATAGAAATACAGAATGACCTCTATCTGTGCATTATAGACGACGAAAAGGCGTTTGACAAAGTAGCACACAAGGACTTGATAGAGATGCTCGACAACCTCGACATTTTCAGAAAAGACGTTAGGATAATCAAGAACCTCTATTGGCAGCAAACCGCTTGCGTACGGATAGGAAGTAGACTCAGCAGGGATACAAAAATAGAAAGGGGAGCAAGACATGGATGTGTTTTTTTCACCGGATATATTCAACTTATGCAGCGATAGAATTCTGAGAGAAATAAAACCCTTGCCAGGAGTCGTCATTGGCGGCCACAATCTCAACAATATACAATCTGAAAATGATACAGTGCTGATAGCAAACACGGAAAGAAGAATGCAAGAGAAAGCGAGAAGAAAGGTCTAAGCATAAACTTCAAGAAAACTGAATGTATGGTCATCAGCAAAAAGATGACCCCAAAATGCCAGCTACAGGTCGGAGAAACTAAAATAAAACAAGTAAAGAAGTTTAAATACCTGGGAAACGTGTTGACATTAGGATAGAAAGTGCGATGTTGAGATCCAAAGACGCATTGGCATAGCCAAGGAAGCATTTCAAAAGCTAACCCGATTACTGAAAAACAGAAAAAAATCATTGGAAACAAAGAAGAGAATGCTCTATTGCTATGTGGTGTCTGTCCTTCTGTATGGCAGTGGATGTTGTTCATAGATGAAGGATAGGCTTGAGGCAGCAGAAACGTGGTTTTACAGAAGGATGCTGAAGATATCATAGACTGAGCACGTGACTAACGACGAGGTTTTTGGAGAGGATGGAGACGAGGAGAAAACGCATACTTAATATAGGGAAGAGGTAGATGAGGTTTCTGAGACATGTAATGAGGAAGAAGGGCCTGGAGAATTTAATACTCACAGGGCGGATAGAGGGAAAGAGAGACAGGGGAAAGCAGCGCGAGACTTAGTTTATAGGCCTGATCAAACGAATGTCAGAACGCGGTTTGGGAGACATACCAAGAAGAATTTTGAGAGCGACAAGGGCAGAGCCAAGAAGAAGTCCATGATCGGCTACATCCTGAAGGGACACGGCACAGGGAGAAGAAGATATTATTAAGAACAATTACATTGCATTATTCATCATAATCAGATCACTTTCTGACTTTAAAATGAGATAGGACACAATTTGTAAAAAAAATAAAAATAAATGAATATGTCGAAAACGCGTAAACAACAGTCATTTATAGAGAAAATCGAAAGTTATCTATTCTGAGTTCTATTAGGTTGTCCCAAAAGTTCTTAAACACTTGCAAAAAATTGAAATTTTACTCGCCAAGTAATCTAAGGTTACCATAAAACACTTGCAAAAAATTGAAATTTTACTCGCAAAAACAACAAAAATTATTGCTCAAAATAAAGACCATCATTTTCCAAGACATTCTGCCATCGATCTGCAAGCTTTCGTATCTGGTCAAAGTACCATTCAGCCGGCTTCGAATCAAAGAATTCTTGACACGCTTCCTCGACTTCATCAAACGAGTCGAATCGGTGGCCCTCCAGAAAGTGTTGCATTGAGCGGAAAAGGCCATAATCTGATGGAGCACAGTCAGGACTGTAGGCTGGATGTGACAGAACTTCAACGCCGTCCAGCTCTTCAAACTTGTCTTTGGTCTTCCTGGCGGTGTGTGGCTTGGCATTGTCCTGCTGCATCAAGGCTCGCTTTCGGTTGATCAGAGCTAGGTACTTTTGCTTTAACTTTTCGTAGACCCGCTCAAGTTGCTGACAGTAAAGTTCGGCACTGATGGCACGACCATTCCGAACCAACTCAAAATGCACGATTCCTTCAAAGTTTCACCAAACGCACAACATGACTTTTTTGCCGAATCGATCTTGTTTTGGAACCGACGGTGTCTCTTGCCATTTCTGAACCCATCGCTTGTCTCGATTGTACTGGACCAGATAGACCCATTTCGCAAGTGTTTACGAACTTTTGGGACAACCTAATAAATCATACTAAGAAATAATAAATAAATAAATAAATAAATAAATAAAGTAACACATTAAAAAACTCACTGGAAATCCCATCTTAAGAGAAATACAAAAAATTGTCTTGATAAGTGCAGCCCATTCACTAAAAAGAACTTTGTCCATGTAAAGTTAGTGTTGTTATAGAAGTTAGAAAAACAAATAATGAACTGTACTCATAACAACACACCACATAGGTCTTCTCGCAGACTTGGTAGGTAGTGTGACCATCTCAAAAATCGAAAGTTGATGATGATGAAACTCGTTTTGTCACAATTTAAAATCATTTCCAGAATGAAATTGCTAGGTTAATCTCGATGAAAAATAGTGTCAAGCCGCCCCGATATTCACAATGTTATGACCCCAACACCTAAATATATTATTCAGCCAATCATGAGTAAATAAATGTTATATTTAAACCAATGAAATGTCTTACAAATATAAAAAAGGCTCTTGTGAGCCGATTTTAATCCTACAGTTTATAAAAACTCAAGCCACTTCACAGCCGATATTAACCACTCGCAGAAGACTTGCTGAACTGTATAAACCTTTTCATTAAATTATCGGCATAAAGCAATTTCAACTGAGAAAATTACGGCTTTGTTCCTTTTTCAAAATTCTATCATCAACTTACAAATTTTTGCCAAAAATTAATGCCCTTCACATAACGGTACAAAGAACAAGACAAATACATGAATTAATATAAGTAAAAGCCTGAATAATTTCTTCCAAAAAAATCTTTCTATAAATTTTCTGACTTAACAGATATTTTGATTCTTGCATGTGATATTTTAAGTTCACAAAGTTATTCCAATTTGAAAAACATTTCAATAAACATATTAAATTTATCTCATGCAATGAAATTCAACTATATATATTTACTAACATTAAAAGTTGTATAAAGTCTTTTCAAAGATATAAAAAACTATCGTAAATAATTGCACATTTCTTCTTTGATGTTTCTTCACATCAATAGAACCTGACATTTTGTTTGTTTTAACATGATCTTAAATTTTATAACGTTTTTTTTTTGTTTCACTTTTCATGTCTAACTGCTTAAACTGTGGTGATAGCAACCGAGCAAAAGCAAGGGACCGGATGTTCGCACTTTCACGAACAAAAAGCAAATGACCAAAAGTCGTCGGTGCGCATCCGAGTTCGCGCAGATTTTCCGGTTGAAAACTAAAAAATTAATTAAATATTAAATTTCCAGTTCGCGAGCCTACGCGAATTTTATCTATCGGCCAATGGGAAGCCCAGAATCAAATGCGGATATGAATTCCAAAATGATCACCTGCGATCCAAAAAGTCGAAATAAAAAGCCGATACAGAAAGCATCGACAGACAGACCGACGCAGGCCAACACACACGGACTGACTCGAGAGAGAGAGAGAGGAGTGTAATCAGTATCCCCTTGACCTAAGTCAAGCGGCTTACTATCCTAGCCTTCCTTCCCTCTCCTCTTATCTTTCGCTGTCTCAAAACTACATACTGATCTAAGGGGCAAATACATCAAAGACATTCCTTACTTACAACGCTCCCACATTCCTAAGCATTAATTCTCTTTTCAGCATTCTATTGCCATGAACATTTCAACCTCCATTGGACCTATACTTCAAGTATTGCTTTAATTGTAAAACATTAATTGATATGTGTACATATAAAATGTTATTTTTCAACTCAATTTGCTTTTCTTGGTTTATAACCTTTCTTTATGACATAGTGGGCTATCTTCAACAAGGCCAAATTCCGTGAACCTGCAGCAATATACAACTACCCTTCACTAGAACGGACTCCCATTATAAACTATGGATAACCCGCTATAAAACTAAACATTAAAGTGGATAAATAAGGCAAGCTGTCAATTGCTGTCAATAGAAGCTAAATTATGATATTTTATAGTCATAAAATGTAACAAATGTTCAGAATGTAGTGAATATTTAGGCCTAAACAGGATATCTTAAATCCAGATAATGGCTTCCTTCGAGATTAAATTTGAAAGCAAATCCAAAATGATAACATTTTCGTATGGTACATGCCGAAAATATTATGTTTCTGAAAAAAAAAAAAAAAAAAAAAAAAAACGGTTATTATTTTTAGATATTTATTAAACATTAACCTAACTTATTTTCATATTTCTCTACCATCATTTAATTTAAAAATCTGTAAATTTATTGCAATACCTGACTCGCTTGTAAAACACGGAAAAACATAATTTTTAAAAAATTAATATAAAAAAAATGCTAAAAAGTACAACCCTCTGCCATTTTTCAGTCCATAAGAGCGAAGACAATATTATCAACCAATGAGTTATTCGGAGGCGACATTTTTTAAAGCCTTGTTTCTGAGCCTGATTATGGCGACGCTGCATCTAGCTCAGATTAAAAAAGAAAGCTTTTAAAAAAAGGGGACATTCCTGGAAAAAAAGTATTGAGAAGAAAACTCATCCTGTAGTTTTCCACCAATCAGAAGAAGGAAATTTGAAATGAGCAATAATTTGAAAAATTAGCTTCGTGACCCTATCAGGCAAAATATAATCAGGGCCGTCGGTCAACTTAATTGCTGTTCATTCACGCCTCAACAAAATGGCTAGCCAGGACACCTAGCGTCTAGCAGATCAGCATGGAGAGAAGAAAAATTTAGATTTCTAGATTCTGTAGTGAACAAAATAAGTTCTAGACTTATAAATTCAAATGCTAAGCACTGACTCATTGAGTTTGTTAGAAATTAAGGAATTTTCTCGAATTTACAAACTTTGCTTAACACACACAAAGCTCATGAAATTTCACACCTCCATGCTAAATGTTTTTTCGGCCAAAAGAAAACTAGGAAACATC
Source organism: Ascarosepion bandense (assembly GCA_037127315.1). Taxonomy (NCBI): domain Eukaryota; kingdom Metazoa; phylum Mollusca; class Cephalopoda; order Sepiida; family Sepiidae; genus Ascarosepion; species Ascarosepion bandense. Next base: position 219,233 of record JBBBDQ010000995.1, on the reverse strand, counting down.
TAAAAAAAAACAAAAAAAAAACAAAAAAAAACAACAACAAAAAAATTCGAATAATCTTTAATTATCAGAAACAAATTCTTTTTTCTGACGCGAATTTTGTTTGCTGTCCACTGGAAAGGCCAGAATCACATCCGGAAGTGAATTCCCAAATGAGCTTTTCGCCCAAAAACGAAATAAAAGACGGAGCAAGCTCGACCGTCGCCAGAGAGAAAAGAAAACGAGCGTAATTAACACGTACCCTTGACTAACGTCAAGCGATCGTTATTATTATTGCCTCTCTCTTTCTCTCTCACTTCCTTCCTTTTCATCATTCACCCCGAGCGATAACTTCAAAGACAATCCTGCCCAACAATAAACGCTCATACATACATACATTCCTGCCTACGTACACATAAACTCAATCTTGCAAAGACTACTACGAACTCTCTTGATACCGTTAACTTCTTAATAATAATAATTTCTACTAATTCATGTTATTCGTTTCCATTAATAAATTTCTATTTAAACATACAAAAAATATACTTTTATTCTTCCACAAATCTATATTTCTATAACCTTCTGATAATTCTGGATAAAACCTGTAAGTTATAGGAAGTTTGGTTATGTTCCACATAAGGCCAATTAAAAAGAAATTTAAACATCTCCCTACTTCTACACTGGTGAATCCTGACGTCGAAAAAAAAAAAAAACGCGCAATAGAAGAATCACTACTACAATACAACTTGGTTAACCAACGACTCCGAGCAAACATAGAAAACTTAATGCTGACAATTTGGGGCGTGTGAAACAAACCACAAAGCGAATCCGTTCGATGTAACAATAAATTTACAAGGCTTACCAGTTTTAACAAGGTTACCATAGCAACATTCATTCAACACTCTTCATTCAACAACCGGTGGTTCCGTTACTACGTTAACCTATTCTAACCTAGGACAGGTCAGAATAGTAAATTTTCGATGTCCCCATTTTCTCTACCTAACTTAATTTTTATTAGGCAAGCCTGTACAGCCCTCTTTTCTTTTCACAGAAATAAACTAATTCTTTTCACAGAAATAAACTAATTCTTCCTGTATCATTTTAACACTGAATAATAGCCCTTTTTATTATGCGTCTAATGAGTTAACTAATTTTTATTTTTTCCTACATGGGAAAATTCCTATGTTAAAAGCACAGCATTGGATTTCACTGAGGCTGGTATTTACATTAAAGTATTTACTAAGTTTGGTTTATATTCACACAAGCGTATGACACCCAGTGGGGGTCATATTCATGGTCTGCTGGAGTAGGCTTACTTCACAAGAAGTCAGTGACATAAATACGAATTGATGTGGCAAAATAACGCATTTCTGTTGACAAGGATCTCTAGATTCCTATCGCTTTTAACGCTTCTGGTCGGGTCCTCCTGCTATCCACCTAGGGGTCATTGACAAAATCCAACGGAGAATCTGTAATGTGATAAATCCCGACTTGGCAGCTACAGTCACTTTCTCACCGGCGCAATGTGGCTTTTCTGTGTCTCTTCTACAAATACTTTCACGTCTTCTTCTCCGATGAACTTAGCTCACTGGTGTCCCCTATATATGAATTTACTCGAGCCACAAGATTAGCAGCTAGGTCCCACCCTTTTACTGTGAAACCAAGAAAATGTAAACGCAAATTCTATTCCACCAGCTTCTTTTCTCGCACTTTCCGCCTGTGGAATTCACTTCCGTTTATTTGCTTCCTCGACAGCTACAATCTCCAAGAAATTAAATGTAAAGTCAATAGTTATTTCTTATCTCACTAACCAGCATCCTCTCTCTCTCTCTCATGCTCTTTTCTCCATCCACTCCACTCTCAACAGTATTCTCATCCTTCTCTTACCCACTTCCTGACACCCACTATAACCTGTCACTCTTTCTCACAACTTTCATCCTATGGAGCCCCCTGCAAAACAGAGGCAGTAAAATGTTTTGCTTGGGACAATATGATTATAAAAAAACCAAAATAAAACTTAGAGTCTCGACTTCACTCACGTTCCCCCCGCCGAGATGTGGTTTTCTTGCGTCTTTTCTATAAATGTTTTCAGGCCAATTGTGCTAATGTTTTTTATTCCTTGGTACCGCTACCTCATTAAGTAGGATGCAGTACTAGGCTGGCAAGTAGGTCTCATCATTTTACTGTTGAACTAGCAAGATATAACCGGAAATTCTTTTCTAATAGTTCCTTTTCTCGAACGTCTCACACCTTGTTTCTTGCTTTCCTGTCACCCACGATCTGAAATCTTTAAATGTAACACCACTCGCCATCTTGTCTTCCTGAACCTGTTATTTTATTGTCTTTGTTCTGCACTAATATTTCGTCATTATCTTTTATTCTCAGTAACACCTTGCGTCTTAGTAGCTTTACCACCTTGCTTTGGGTGAAAATGATGACCAAATGTTAAAATAACATTTCAAACAAGCGGTTCACAAATGAAATGGTTGCTTGGTTGATTTTGGTTAGCAGCATATTAACCTCTATGGGTTTTATGGGTTTAATGCCGAAATCTAAATATTTTGAAAACAATGTTATGACTTCAACTGCAGATAAAATGTATTGTTGGCCATTTTGCTAGAAAATATGTTGTTGTTAATTCTGCTTTAAGTATCTTTTGGTAATTTTACTATAAATATTTACTGTTAGTATTTTTATATAAAACTAGCAGTATAGCCCGGCGTTGCTCGGGTGTAATGAAAGCTTTAAAACTAATCCATGGTCCTGGAGCTCAGACTCTTTGGACGTTGGCACGAAAGACTAAAAAGCAATAGTTGTTTCCAGTTAAAGCGAAACTGTAGACTGAAAAAAAAAATGAATGGATGTAAGTCAAATTTTGATTTCCTGGTATCGATATCAAATAAGTTTTTTTCGTCGTAAACTGAATTTTGAAGGCTAGATAAGTCCTCTGAGTAAATGGTATCATGGCTGAGAGTAAGAACTACAATTATACCTACTTAGAGCCAAACCCGAAGCAAAAACTAAAATAAAAGGGTTGAAAAAATAGACATACAGGCAGATAAACACACACACACACACACACACACACACACACACACACACACACACACACACACACACACACACACACACATCTTGCCTTTTATATATAAATATATATATTATCGATTTTCTGCACTATTGTAAGAACTGCAACCTTGAAACTTCTGAATATCGTTTCTTATGTCTTTGTCTATGAGTGTATCAAATTTGATTAAAATCGGACCACTCCTTCTATAACCCGATTTTTTCGATTATCGATTTTCGTTATTTATCTGGGGTATCTCGACACAAAACCTAGCTAAGAACACTCGCAGACGCTTATAGTACAACTGTGTCAATTTTCAAGAAAATCGGTTCAGCCGTTTCGGAGTCTATAGGTAACGGACACACACACGCAGACACACACAGAGACAAAGTCCCATAAGTTTAGATTAGATGTATGGATTAGTATTTTTACCATAAAAATGTATTTTTATACTTTTGTAATGTTTTGTTTTGGGGGTCCACTATTATCCCATATCTGAGACCCTAACAGGTGCTACTCTACAGGGCCAGGGTGTATTTGGGAACAACAGCTATTAAGAGGTGGTTCAATGCTCCTCAAACCTACAATCCCCTGACTGGAGGCATTGCTGCCGGATGTAGTCTATTGTCATAATCAGGAGTACTAAATGAAATAGAAAAGAGGAAGTAGAAGATAAAGTATAACCATAACTTATTAGAATCAATTTTACATAACGCTAACCAGCAACATACAAAGATAGAAAGGGGCGTAAGACAAGGATGTGTCTTTTCACTGGATCTGTTCAATTTGTACAGCGAGAATATTTTGAGGACCCTAAAAGTTATTTCTGGATTTGTCATCGGAAGCCACAATTTAAACAACCTAAGGTACGCAGATGATACAGTGCTGATAACAGACACAGAAAGGAAACTACAAGACCTCCTACAGAAGGTAGCTGAAGAGAGGGACAAGAAAGGACTAGAAATAAACTGCAAGAAAACCGAATGCATGGTCGTCAGTAAAAAGGGCAGCGCAATATAACAAATACAGGTCGAGGATACTAGAATCAAGCAGGTACAAAAATTTAAATACCTGGGAAGTGTTACAACAGAAGATGAAAAGTGCGACACAGATCCGAAGGCGAATTGGCATGTCGAAGGTAGCATTCTAGAAGTTGAGCAAAGTATTAAGAAACAGGACAATTTTCGCTAGAAACAAGGAAGAGAGTAGTGGACTGCTATGTGTTGTCCGTTCTTCAATATGGCAGCGAATGCTGGACAATATCATCAAAGAGGAAGGAAAAACTTAAAGCGACTGAAATGTGGTTCTACAGAAGAATGCGGCGAATATCATGGATCGAGCATGTGAGCAACGATGAGGTGTTGGAAAGAATGGCAACAAAAAGGAAATTAATACTGAGCATCAGGAAGAGACAGCTGAAATTCCTGGGACATGCAATGAGGAAGGAGGGCTTGGAGAACCTGATACTAACAGGCCAGATAGAGGGAAAAAGAGACAGGGGAAAGCAACAGATAACATATTTGAAGGACTTGACAAGGTGGATGACGGAACGAGGGTTGCATGGTGCAACAGGAAAAAGCGTGCTAAGAGTCACCAGGGATAGGGAGACATAGAACTCCATGATCGCCTACGTCCTGAAGGGACAGGGCACATAGAAGAAGCCAAAGTAAAAGAATCATTTACGCAGTGAACGAAATACATCTCCAGTATAAGTTAACCGACTATTTTACCAATCTGTGCTGAAGAGAGTACACAATGGATAAAATAGTGATAATAAGATATTGTCCTTGTGAGTTGAGGGTAAACCATGCAACCAGGTTCGTACAAAATCCACCGACTGGCAGCATTAAAATGTCAACATGAAAAACCCCTTCTTTTCGGATTATGAACAAACGGTTTCTGAAATTTTAGTTCATTGTTTTATGATATTTGATATCTGGTACTGACCCTGATTGTATGTTTTACCTAAAATGTCCTCATTAGACCTATTTTATCTATTCTGGGCTCAGTACTGCACAGATTATCAAAATGGTTAGCTAACTTGTTACAACCAGTAATTGCGATTTATTTATTTTGTTATACATTGCTTCAAATTAGAATTCTTACCGATTCATTCTACATGTCGACTAAATGTGAACTAAAAAAACAAAAATAAAGTCAGTTGATCTGGATTTCCAATCTTTTACCCGTTCTGTCTACAAACTGAGCATCACACAATTATCTAAAAACTATTATGATGGGTAGGAAAAAAAATTTTTGTGGATTGGTTTCAACATAGGTCTGGTATCAAATATATCAAATTATCTATAGTAGGATTGGTGCAGCACAAATTGGCAAAGTGGTTGGCTGTGTGGTGCAACCTATATTAGAGCGAGATACAAGTAATCTTTTTAAAGACTCATTTAGTCAATTATATGTAGAACACTACCTATTTCACTGAGAATAAACTTGTTCTCATTTAATATGAGTAAATTATTCACCTAGGTACCATTGCAATAAACTATTGATATTTGCACTGATATGTTGTATAGTAGCCATTTTGCCCACCCACGCATGCCCGATGATGCTATTATGCAGTCCGTTGGAAGTTAAAAAATCATCTAAACCTCAATTTCTCGAATTTCATTCGAAAATGTTTTGCCAATTTTTAAACGATAAATTCAGACGATAAAACAATAGTTGAGTTAATTTTTCGAGAAGTTTATACATCTTTTTATTTACTAATGCGTCAGAAATTTCCAGAAGTAAAGTTTTGGGGGCTATGCAAGAAAGATAAGAAATCTAGATTTGAATAAGTCACAATTTAAATAGTGAATACCATTTCAGAGTCCAGCTAGACACTTTAGAAGTATAATGTGGAAGTAGACTTTAGAAGGAATAGAAAACCCAATCCTAATCCAGAATCAATTGATAAAATTCTACTCCTGTTTAACAGACCGGGGTGGAGACTTTAGAAGTATAATATGGAAATAGACATTACATGGAACGGAAAACCCAATCCTAAACAAGAAACAATTGATAAAATTCTACTCTAGTTTAATTGACTGCGGAGGAGACTTTAGAAGTATAATGTGGTAGTAGACGTTATAGGGACCCGAAAACCCAATCCTAAACCAGAAACAATTGATGAAATTCTACTACTGTATAATAGACCGGGGAGGAGACTGTAGAAGTATAATGTGGAAGTAGACGTTAGAAGGAACCGAAAACCCAATCCTAAACCAGAAAAAATTGATGAAACTCTACTCCTGTTTAATAGACCGGGGTGGAGACTTTAGAAGTATAATGTGGAAGTAGACGTTAGAAGGAACCGAAAACCCAATCCTAAACCAGAAAAAATTGATAAAACTCTACTCCTGTTTAATAGACCGGGGTGGAGACTTTAGAAGTATAATGTGGAAGTAGACGTTAGAAGGAACCGAAAACCCAACCCTAAACAAGAAACAATTGATAAAACTCTACTCCTGTTTAATAGACCGGGGTGGAGACTTTAGAAGTATAATGTGGAAGTAGACGTTAGAAGGAACAGAAAACCCAATCCTAAACCAGATAAAATTGATAAAACTCTACTCCTGTTTAATAGACCGGGGTGGAGACTTTAGAAGTATAATGTGGAAGTAGACGTGAGAAGGAAACGAAAATCCAATCCTAAAGCAGAAACAATTGATAAAACTCTACTCCTGTTTAATAGACCGGGGAGGAGACTGTAGAAGTATAATGTGGAAGTAGACGTTAGAAGGAACCGAAAACCCAATCCTAAACAAGAAACAATTGATAAAACTCTACTCCTGTTTAATAGACCGGGGTGGAGACTTTAGAAGTATAATGTGGAAGTAGACGTTAGAAGGGACCGAAAACCCAACCCTAAACCAGAAACAATTGATAAAACTCTACTCCTGTTTAATAGACCGGGGTGGAGACTTTAGAAGAATAATATGGAAATAGACATTACATGGAACGGAAAACCCAATCCTAAACAAGAAACAATTGATAAAATTCGACTCTTGTTTAATAGACCGGGGTGGAGACTGTAGAAGTATACTGTGGAAGTAGACGTTAGAAGGAACAGAAAACCCAATCCTAAACCAGAAACAATTGATAAAACTCTACTCCTGATTAATAGACCGGGGTGGAGATTTTAGAAGTATAATGTGGAAGTAGACGTTAGAAGGAACCGAAAACCCAATCCTAAACCAGAAACAAATGATAAAACTCTACTCCTGTTTAATAGACCGGGGTGGAGACTTCAGCAGTATAATGTGGAAGTAGACCTTAGAAGGAACCGAAAACCCAATCCTAAACCAGAAACAATTGATAAAACTCTACTCCTGTTTAATAGACCGGGGTGGAGACTTTAGAAGTATAATGTGGAAGTAGACGTTAGAAGCAACCGAAAACCCAATCCTAAACCAGAAACAATTGATAAAACTCTACTCCTGTTTAATAGACCGGGGTGGAGACTGTAGAAGTATAATGTGGAAGTAGACGTTAGAAGGAACAGAAAACCCAATCCTAAACCAGAAACAATTGATAAAACTCTACTCCTGATTAATAGACCGGGGTGGAGATTTTAGAAGTATAATGTGGAAGTAGACGTTAGAAGGAACCGAAAACCCAATCCTAAACCAGAAACAATTGATAAAACTCTACTCCTGTTTAATAGACCGGGGTGGAGACTTCAGAATTATAATGTGGAAGTAGACGTTAGAAGGAACCGAAAACCCAATCCTAAACCAGAAACAATTGATAAAACTCTACTCCTGTTTAATAGACCGGGGTGGAGACTTTAGAAGTATAATGTGGAAGTAGACGTTAGAAGCAACCGAAAACCCAATCCTAAAACAGAAACAATTGATAAAACTCTACTCCTGTTTAATAGGCCGGGGTGGAGACTTTAAAAGTATAATGTGGAAGTAGACGTTAGAAGGAACAGAAAACCCAATCCTAAACCAGAAACAATTGATAAAAATCTACTCCTGTTTAATAGACCGGGGTGGAGACTTTAGAAGTATAATGTGGAAGTAGACGTTGGAAGCAACCGAAAACCCAATCCTAAAGCAGAAAAAATTGATAAAACTCTACTCCTGTTTAATAGACCGGGGTGGAGACTTTAGAAGTATAATGTGGAAGTAGACGTTAGAAGGAACAGAAAACCCAATCCTAAACCAGAAACAATTGATAAAACTCTACTCCTGTTTAATAGACCGGGGTGGAGACTTTAGAAGTTTAATGTGGAAGTAGACGTTAGGCTAAACTGAAAACCAATCCCAAACCAGAAACAATTACAAAACTCTTACTCTGTTTAACAGACCGTAGGAGACTGTAGGGCACAATGTAGCAGATGTTAGCGAACAGAAAATCCATCTCAAACCAGAACAATTGATAAAACTCTACTCCTGATTAATAGACCGGGGTGGAGATTTTAGAAGTATAATGAAGTAGACGTTAAAGGGAACCGAAAACTCAATCCTAAACCAGAACAATTGATAAACTTCATCTTGTTTAATAGACTGGTGAGACTGTAGAAGTATAATGTGGAAGTAGACGTTAGAAGAACAGAAAACCCAACTTAAACCAGAAACAATTGATAAAATCCCCATTTGATTAATAGACCGGTGCATTTTAGAAGTATAATGTAAACAGATGCTAGAAGGAACTGAAAAACCCAATCCTAAACCAGAAACAATTGATAAAATCATTCTTGTTTAATAGACCGGGTGGAGACTTTAGAAGTATAATGTATGTAGACGTTAGAAGCAACCGAAAACCCAACCTAAACCAGAAACAATTGATAAAACTCTACTCTACTTAATAGACCGGGGAGACTTTAAAAGGGCACGGCGGTATTAGAAGAACAGAAAACCCAATCCTAAACCAGAAACAATTGATAAAAAATCTACTCCTGTTTACATCAAAAGAGACTTTAGAAGTATATCGGAAGTAGACGTTAGAGCAACCGAAAACCCAATCCTAAACCAGAAACAATTGATAAAACTCTACTCCTGTTTAATAGGACTGGGTGAGACTTTAGCAGCGGAAGTAGACGTTAGGAAGCAACGAAAAACCCAATCCTAAACCAGAAACAATTGATAAAACTTCATTCGTTTAATAGACTGGGTGAGATTTTAGAAGCATAATGTGGAAGTAGACGCGAAGCAACTGAAACCCAATCCTAAACCAGAAACAATTGATAAAACTCTACTCCTGTTTAATAGACCGGGGAGTGAGACTGTAGAAGCATAATGTGGAAGTAGACGTTAGAAGGAACCGAAAACTCAATCAAACAAGAAACAATTGATAAAAATCTACCTGTTTAATAGACCGGGTGGAGACTTTAGAAGTATAATGTGGAAGTAGACGTTAGAAGGGACCGAAAACTCAACCCTAAACCAGAAACAATTGATAAAACCCTACTCCTGTTTAATAGACCGTGGAGACTTTAGAAGAATAATAATACATAAAGACATTACATGGAACGGAAAACCCAATCCTAAACAAGAAACAATTGATAAAATTCTGACTCCTTGTTTAATAGACCGTGAGACTGTAGAAGAATGTGGAAGTAGACGTTAGGAAGGAATGAAAACCATCCAGTCCAGAACAATTGATAAACTCTACTCCACATTAGACCGGGGTGGAGATTTTAGCGACAATGTGGGCACGTTATAAGGAACAGAAAACCCAATCCTAAACCAGAAACAATTGATAAAACTCTACTCCTGTTTATTAGACTGGGGTGGAGACTTCAGAAGTATAATGTGGAAGTAGACGTTAATGAAATCGAAAAACTCAATCTCTAAACCAGAAATAATCGATAAAACTCTACTCCTGTTTAATAGACCTGGGTGGAGATTTCAGAAGCAATAGATGGAAGTAGACGTTAGAAGCAACCGGAAACCCAACTTAAACCAGAAACAATTGATAAAACTCTATCCCTGTTTAACAGACCGGTGAGACTGTAGAAGCAGGTAATGTGGAAGTAGACGTTAGAAGGAACAGAAAACCCAATCCTAAACCAGAACAATTGATAAAACCTTTACTCCTGATTAATAGACCAGGGTGGAGATTTAGAAGTATAATGGAAGTAGACGTTAGAAGGAACTGAAACCCAACTTAAACCAGAAACAATTGATAAAAACTCTACTCCTGTTTAATAGACCGGGGTGGAGACTTCACATAATGTGGAAGAGATCACAGAAGGAACCGAAAATCCAATCCTAAACCAGAACAATTGATAAAACTCTACTCCTGTTTAATAGACTGTGAGACTTTAGAAGTATAATGAAGTAGACGTTAGAAGGAACAGAAAACCCAACTTAAACCAGAAACAATGACAAAACCTACTCCTGATTAATAGACCGGGTGAGATTTTAGAAGTATAATGTGGAAGTAGACGTTAGAAGGAACCGAAAACCCAATCCCTAAACCAGAAACAATTGATAAAACTCTACTCTGTTTAATAGACCGGGTGGAGACTTTAGAAGTATAATGGAAGTAGACGTTAGAAGGAACAGAACCCAATCCTAAACCAGAAACAATTGATAAAACCTACTCCTGTTTAATAGACCGGTGAGACTTTAGAAGTATAATGTGGAAGTAGACGTTAGAAGCAACCGAAAACCTAATCCTAAACCAGAAACAATTGATAAAACTCTACTCCTGTTTAATAGACCGTGAGACTGTAGAAGCATAATGTGAAGTAGACGTTAGAAGGAACAGAAACCCAATCCTAAACCAGAAACAATTGATAAAACTCTACCTCCTGATTAGACCGGTGAGATTTTAGTTATAATGTGAAGCAGACGTTAGAAGGAACCGAACCCAATCAAACCAGAAACAATTGATAAACTCTACCTCGTTTAATAGACTGGGGTGGAGACCAGAAGCATAATGGAAGTAGACGTTAGCGAACCGGAAAAGCCAATCCTAAACCAGAATCAATTGATAAAACTCTACTCCTGTTTAATAGACCGGGGTGGAGACTTTAAAAGTATAATGTGGAAGTAGACGTTAGAAGGAACAGAAAACCCAATCCTAAACCAGAAACAATTGATAAAAATCTACTCCTGTTTAATAGACCGGGGTGGAGACTTTAGAAGTATAATGTGGAAGTAGACGTTAGAAGCAACCGAAAACCCAATCCTAAACCAGAAACAATTGATAAAACTCTACTCCTGTTTAATAGACCGGGGTGGAGACTTTAGAAGAATATAATGTGGAAGTAGACGTTAGAAGGAACAGAAAACCCAATCCTAAACCAGATAAAATTGATAAAACTCTACTCCTGTTTAATAGACCGGGGAGGAGACTTTAGAAGTATAATGTGGAAGTAGACGTGAAGGAAACAAAAATCCAATCCTAAAGCAGAAACAATTGATAAAACTCTACTCCTGTTTAATAGACCGGGGAGGAGACTGTAGAAGTATAATGTGGAAGTAGACGTTAGAAGGAACCGAAAACCCAATCCTAAACAAGAAACAATTGATAAAACTCTACTCCTGTTTAATAGACCGGGGTGGAGACTTTAGAAGTATAATGTGGAAGTAGACGTTAGAAGGGACCGAAAACCCAACCCTAAACCAGAAACAATTGATAAAACTCTACTCCTGTTTAATAGACCGGGGTGGAGACTTTAGAAGAATATTATGGAAATAGACATTACATGGAACGGAAAACCCAATCCTAAACAAGAAACAATTGATAAAATTCGACTCTTGTTTAATAGACCGGGGTGGAGACTGTAGAAGTATAATGTGGAAGTAGACGTTAGAAGGAACAGAAAACCCAATCCTAAACCAGAAACAATTGATAAAACTCTACTTCTGATTAATAGACCGGGGTGGAGATTTTAGAAGTATAATGTGGAAGTAGACGTTAGAAGGAACCGAAAACCCAATCCTAAACCAGAAACAATTGATAAAACTCTACTCCTGTTTAATAGACCGGGGTGGAGACTTCAGCAGTATAATGTGGAAGTAGACGTTAGAAGGAACCGAAAACCCAATCCTAAACCAGAAACAATTGATAAAACTCTACTCCTGTTTAATAGACCGGGGTGGAGACTTTAGAAGTATAATGTGGAAGTAGACGTTAGAAGCAACTGAAAACCTAATCCTAAACCAGAAACAATTGATAAAACCTCACTCCTGTTTAATAGACCGGGGTGGAGACTGTAGAAGTATAATGTGGAAGTAGACGTTAGAAGGAACAGAAAACCCAATCCTAAACCAGAAACAATTGATAAAACTCTACTCCCGATTAATAGACCGGGGTGGAGATTTTAGAAGTATAATGTGGAAGTAGACGTTAGAAGGAACTGAAAAACCCAATCCTAAACCAGAAACAATTGATAAAACTCTACTCCTGTTTAATAGACCGTGAGACTTCAGAAGTATAATGTGGAAGTAGACGTTAAAGGAACCGAAAACCCAATCCTAAACCAGAAACAATTGATAAAACTCTACTCCTGTTTAATACAGCCTGGGGTGGAGACTTTAGAAGTATAATGTGGAAGTAGACGTTAGAAGCAACCGAAAACCCAATCCTAAACCAGAAACAATTGATAAAACCTACTCCTGTTTAATAGACTGGGGTGGAGACTTTAAAAGTATAATGCGGAAGTAGACGTTAGAAGGGAACAGGAAAACCCAATCCTAAACCAGAAACAATTGATAAAAATCTACTCCTGTTTAATAGACCGGGGTGGAGACTTTAGAAGTATAATGTGGAAGTAGACGTTAGAAGCAACTGAAAACCCAATCCTAAACCAGAAACAATTGATAAAACTCTACTCCTGCTAGACCGGGGTGGAGACTTTAGAAGTATAATGTGGAAGTAGACGTTAGAAGGAACAGAAAACCCAATCCTAAACCAGAAACAATTGATAAAACTCTACTCCTGTTTAATAGACCGGGGTGGGAGACTTTAGAAGTATAATGTGGAAGTAGACGTTAGGCTAACCGAAAACCCAATCCTAAACCAGAAACAATTGATAAAACTCTACTCCTGTTTAATAGACCGGGGTGGAGACTGTAGAAGTATAATGTGGAAGTAGACGTTAGAAGGAACAGAAAACCCAATCCTAAACCAGAAAAAACAACTGATAAAACTCTACTCCTGATTAATAGACCGGGGTGGAGATTTTAGAAGCTATAAATGTGGAAGTAGACGTTAGAAGGAACCGAAAACCCAATCCTAAACCAGAAACAATTGATAAAACTCTACTCCTGTTTAATAGACCGGGTGAGACTTCAGAAGTATAATGTGGAAGTAGACGTTATAAGGAACCGAAAACTTATTCTAAACCAGAAACAATTGATATAAAACTCTACTCCTGTTTAATAGAAGGTGGAGACTTTAGAAGCATAATGTGGAAGTAGACGTTAAAGTTGAACCGAAAAACCCAATGCTAAATCAGAAACAATTGATACAAACTCTACCCTGTTTAATAGACCGGGTGGAGACTTGAAGTATAATGTGGAAGTAGACGTTAGAAGCAACCGAAAACCCAATCCTAAACCAGAAACAATTGATAAAACTCTACTCCTGTTTAATAGACCGGGGTGGAGACTTTAGAAGTATAATGTGGAAGTAGACGTTAGAAGCAACTGAAAACCCAATCCTAAACCAGAAACAATTGATAAAACTCTACTCCTGTTTAATAGACCGTGAGATCTAGGAAGCATACGTAAGTAGACGTTAGAAGCAACCGGAAACCCAATCCTAAACCAGAAAACAATTGATAAAACTCTACTCCTGATTAATAGACCGGGGAGGAGACTTCAGAAGTATAATGTGGAAGTAGACGTTATAAGGAACCGAAAAACCCAACCTTAAACCAGAAACAATTGATAAAACTTACCTTGTTTAATAGGACAGGTGGAGACTTTAGAAGTAGCAATGAAGTAGATGTTAGTAGCAACCGAAAAACCAATCCTAAACCAGAAACAATTGATAAAACTCTACCCTGTTTAATAGACCGGGGTGGAGACTTTAGAAGTATAATGTGGAAGTAGACGTTAAAGGGAACAGAAACCTCAATCCTAAAAAACCAGAAACAATTGATAAAACTCTCTACTCCTGTTTAATAGACCGGGGTGGGAGACTTTAGAAGTATAATGTGGAAGTAGACGTTAGAAGGAACCGAAAACCCAAATCCTAAACCAGAAACAATTGGATAAAACTCTACTCCTGCTTAATAGACCGGGGTGGAGACTTTAGAAGTATAATGTGGATGTAGACGTTAGAAGCAACCGAAAACCCAATCCTAAACCAGAAACAATTGATAAAACTCTACTCCTGATTATAGACCGGGGAGGAGACTTCAGAAGTATAATGTGGAAGACGTTAGAAGGAACAGAAAACCCAGTCCTAAACCAGTAACAATTGATAAAACTCTACTCCGTTTAATAGACCGGGGTGAGATCAGAAGTATAATGTGGAAGTAGACGTTAGAAGGAACCGAAACCCAATCCTAAAACCAGAAACAATTGATAAAACTCTACTCCTGTTTAATAGGTCAGTGGAGACTTTAGGAAGTATAATGTGGAAGTAGACGTTAGAAGGAACCGAAAACCCAATCCTAAAACAGAAACAATTGATAAAACTCTACTCCTGTTTAATAGGACCGGGGTGGAGACTTTAGAAGTATAATGCAAAAGGACGTTATAAGGAACCGAAACCCTATTCTAAACCAGAAACAATTGATAAAACTCTACTCCTGTTTAATAGACTGGGGTGGAGACTTCAGAAGTATAATGTGGAAGTAGACGTTATAAGGAACCGAAAACCCTATTCTAAACCAGAAACAATTGATAAAACTCTACGCTCTATTTAATAGACCGGGGTGGAGACTTTAGAAGTATAATGTGGAAGTAGACGTTATAAGGAACCGAAAACCCTATTCTAAACCAGAAACAATTGATAAAACTCTACTCCTGTTTAATAGACTGGGTGGAGATCAGAAGTATAATGTGGAAGTAGACGTTATAAGGAACCGAAAACCCTATTCTAAACCAGAAACAATTGATAAAACTCTACTCCTGTTTAATAGACCGGGGTGGAGACTTTAGAAGTATAATGTGGAAGTAGACGTTATAAGGAACCGAAAACCTCATTCTAAACCAGAAACAATTGATAAAACTCTACTCCTGTTTAATAGACCGGGGTGGAGACTGAAGTATAATGTGGAAGTAGACGTTATAAGGAACCGAAAACCTTATTCTAAACCAGAAACAATTGATAAAACTCTACTCCTGTTTAATAGACCGTAGCACTTTAGAAGTATAATGGAAGTAGGACGTTATAAGGAACCGAAAACCCCTATTCTAAACCAGAAACAATTGATAAAACTCTACGCCTGTTTAATAGACCGGGGTGGAGACTTTAGAAGTATAATGTGGAAGTAGACGTTAGAAGGAACCGAAAACCCTATTCTAAACCAGAAACAATTGATAAAACTCTAATTCTGTTTAATAGACTGGGGTGGTGACTTTAGAAGTATAATGTGGAAGTAGACGTTATAAGGAACCGAAAACCGTATTCTAAACCAGAAACAATTGATAAAACTCTACTCCTGTTTAGTAGACCGGGGTGGAGACTTTAGAAGTATAATGTGGAAGTAGACGTTAGAAGGAACCGAAAACCCTATTCTAAACCAGAAACAATTGATAAAACTCTACTCCTGTTTAATAGACCGGGGTGGAGACTTTAGAAGTATAATGTGGAAGTAGACGTTATAAGGAACCGAAAACCCTATTCTAAACCAGAAACAATTGATAAAACTGTACTCCTGTTTAATAGACCGGGGTGGAGACTTTAGAAGTATAATGTGGAAGTAGACGTTAGAAGGAACAGAAAAACCTATTCTAAACCAGAAACAATTGATAAAACTCTACTCCTGTTTAATAGACCGGGGTGGAGACTTTAGAAGTATAATGTGAAAGTAGACGTTAGAAGGAACCGAAAATCCAATCCGAAACCAGAAACAATTGATAAAACTCTACTCCTGTTTAATAGACCGGGGTGGAGACTTCAGAAGTACAATGTGGAAGTAGACGTTAGAAGGAACCGAAAACCCAATCCTAAACCAGAAACAATTGAGAAAACTCTACTCCTGTTTAATAGACCGGGGTGGAGACTTCAGAAGTATAATGTGGAAGTAGACGGTAGAAGGAACCGAAAACCCAATGCTAAACCAGAAACAATTGATAAAACTCTACTCCTGTTTAATAGACCGGGGTGGAGACTTTAGAAGTATAATGTGGAAGTAGACGTTAGAAGCAACCGAAAACCCAATCCTAAACCAGAAACAATTGATAAAAACTCTACTCCTGATTAATAGACCGGGGAGGAGACTTCAGAAGTATAATGTGGAAGTAGACGTTAGAAGGAACAGAAAACCCAATCCTAAACCAGTAACAATTGATAAAACTCTACTCCTGTTTAATAGACCGGGGTGGAGACTTCAGAAGTATAATGTGGAAGTAGACGTTAGAAGGAACCGAAAACCCAATCCTAAACCAGAAACAATTGATAAAACTCTACTCCTGTTTAATAGACCGGGGTGGAGACTTTAGAAGTATAATGTGGAAATAGACGTTAGAAGGAACCGAAAACCCAATCCTAAAACAGAAACAATTGATAAAACTCTACTCCTGTTTAATAGACCGGGGTGGAGACTTTAGAAGTATAATGTGGAAGTCGACGTTAGAAGCAACCGAAAACCCAATCCTAAACCAGAAACAATTGATAAAACTCTACTCCTGTTTAATAGACCGGGGTGGAGACTTTAGAAGTATAATGTGGAAGTAGACGTTAGAAGGAACCGAAAACCCAATCCTAAACCAGAAACAATTGATAAAACTCTACTCCTGTTTAATAGACCGGGGTGGAAACTTTAGAAGTATAATGTGGAAGTAGACGTTAGAAGCCACCGAAAACCCAATCCTAAACCAGAAACAATTGATAAAACTCTACTCCTGTTTAATAGACCGGGGTGGAGACTTTAGAAGTATAATGTGGAAGTAGACGTTAGAAGCAACCGAAAACCCAATACTAAACCAGAAACAATTGATAAAACTCTACTCCTGTTTAATAGACCATGGAGGAGACTTCAGAAGTAGAATGTGGAAGTAGACGTTAGAAGGAACAGAAAACCCAATCCTAAACCAGTAACAATTGATAAAACTCTACTCCTGTTTAATAGACCGGGGTGGAGACTTTAGAAGTATAATGTGAAAGTAGACGTTAGAAGGAACAGAAAACCCAATCCTAAACCAGAAACAATTGATAAAACTCTACTCCTGTTTAATAGACCGGGGTGGAGACTTCAGAAGTACAATGTGGAAGTAGACGTTAGAAGGAACCGAAAACCCAATCCTAAACAAGAAACAATTGAGAAAACTCTACTCCTGTTTAATAGACCGGGGTGGAGACTTCAGAAGTATAATGTGGAAGTAGACGTTAGAAGCAACCGAAAACCCAATCCTAAACCAGAAACAATTGATAAAACTCTACTCCTGATTAATAGACCGGGGTGGAGACTTTAGAAGTATAATGTGGAAGTAGACGTTAGAAGGAACAGAAAACCCAATCCTAAACTAGAAACAATTGATAAAACTCTACTCCTGTTTAATAGACCGGGGTGGAGACTTTAGAAGTATAATGTGGAAGTAGACGTTAGAAGGAACCGGAAACCCAATCCTAAAACAGAAACAATTGATAAAACACTACTCCTGTTTAATAGACCGGGGTGGAGACTTTAGAAGTATAATGTGGAAGTCGACGTTAGAAGCAACCGAAAACCCAATCCTTAAGCAGAAGAAATTGATAAAAACTACTACTGTTTAATAGACCGTGGTGGAGACTTTAGAAGTATAATGTGGAAGTCGACGTTAGAAGGAACCGAAAACCCAATCCTAAACCAGAAACAATTGATAAAACTCTACTCCTGTTTAATAGCCCGGAGTGGAGACTTTAGAAGTATAATGTGGAAGTAGACGTTAGAAGGAACCGAAAACCCAATCCTAAACCAGAAACAATTGATAAAACTCTACTCCTGTTTAATAGACCGGGGAGTAGACTTTAGAAGTATAATGTGGAAGTAGACGTTATAAGGAACCGAAAACCCTATTCTAAACCAGAAACAATTGTTAAAACTCTACTACTGTTTAATAGACCGGGGAGGAGATTTTAGAAATATAATGTGGAAATAGACGTTAGAAGGAACCGAAAAACCAATCCTTAACCAGAAACAATTGATAAAACTTTACTCCTGTTTAATAGCCCGGAGTGGAGACTTTAGAAGTATAATGTGGAAGTAGACGTTAGAAGGAACCGAAAACCCAATCCTAAACCAGAAACAATTGATAAAACTCTACTCCTGTTTAATAGACCGGGGAGGAGACTTTAGAAGCATAATGTGGAAATAGACGTTAGAAGGAACCGAAAAACCAATCCTTAACCAGAAACAATTGACAAAACTCTACTCCTGTTTAATAGCCCGCGGTGGAGACTTTAGAAGTATAATGTGGAAGTAGACGTTAGATGGAACCGAAAAACCAATCCTTAACGAGAAACATTTGATAAAACTCTACTCCTGTTTAATAGCCCGGGGTGGAGACTTTAGAAGTATAATGTGGAAGTAGACGTTAGAAGGAACCGAAAACCCTATTCTAAACCAGAAACAATTGATAAAACTCTACTCCTGTTTAATAGACCGCTGAGTAGACTTTAGAAGTATAATGTGGAAGTAGACGTTATAAGGAACCGAAAACCCTATTCTAAACCAGAAACAATTGATAAAACTCTACTACTGTTTAATGGCCCGGGGAGGAGATTTTAGAAGTATAATGTGGAAATAGACGTTAGAAAGAACCGAAAAACCAATCCTTAACCAGAAACAATTAATAAAACTCTACTACTGTTTAATAGCCCGGAGTGGACACTTTAGAAGTATAATGTGGAAGTAGACGTTAGAAGGAACCGAAAACCCAATCCTAAACCAGAAACAATTGATAAAACTCTACTCCTGTTTAATAGACCGGGGAGTAGACTTTAGAAGTATAATGTGGAAGTAGACGTTATAAGGAATCGAAAACCCTATTCTAAACCAGAAACAATTGATAAAACTCTACTAATGGTTTAATAGACCGGGGAGGAGACTTAAGAAGTATAATGGAAATAGACGTTAGAAGGAACCGAAAAAACCAATCCTTCTTAACCAGAACAATTGATAAAACTCTACCCTGTTTAATAGCCCGGGGGTGAGACTTTAGAAGTATATAATGTGGAAGTAGACGTTAGAAGGAACCGAAAACCCAATCCTAAACCAGAAACAATTGATAAAACTCTGGCTCCTGGTTTAATAGACCGGGGAGTAGACTTTAGAAGTATAATGTGGAAGTAGACGTTATAAGGAACAGAAAACCCTATTCTAAACCAGAAACAATTGATAAAACTTATCACTGTTTAATAGACCGGGGAGGAGATTTAGAAGTATAATGGAAGTAGACGTTAGAAGGAGAACCGAAACCCAATCCTTAACCAGAAACAATTGATAAAACACTACTCCTGTTTAATAGACTGCAGGGACTTCAGAAGTATAATGTGGAAGTAGACGTTATAAGGAACCGAAAACCCAATCCTTAACCAGAACAATTGATAAAACTCTACTCCTGTTTAGACCGGGGTGGAGGAGTTCAGAAGTATAATGTGGAAGTAGACGTTAGAAGGAACCGAATGCCCAATCCCAAAAACCAGAAACAATTGATAAACTCTCTACTCCCAATTTAATAGCCCGGTTGAGACTTTGAAGTATAATGTGGAAGTAGACGGGAAGGAACCGAAAACCCATTCCCAAACCAGAAACAATTGATAAAACTCTACTGCTTTAATAGGCCGGGGTGTAGACTTTAGAAGTATAATGTGGAAGTAGACGTTATAAAGAACCGAAAACCCTATTCTAAACCAGAAACAATTGATAAAACTCTACTACTGTTTAATAGACTGGGAGGAGACTTAGAAGTATAATGTGAAGTAGACGTTATAAGGAACCAGAAAAAATCCCAATCCTAAGCAGAAGCAATTGAGAAACTCTACTCCTGTTTAATAGACGGGGTGGAGACTCGCAGAAGTATAATGGGAAGTAGACGTTATAAAGAACCGAAAACCCAATCCTAAACCAGAAACAATTGATAAAACTCTACTCCTGTTTAATAATCGTGGGTGGAGATTTAGAAGTATAATGTGGTAGACGTTATAAGGAAACCGAAAACCCAATCCTAAAACAGAAACAATTGATGAACTCTACTCCTGTTTAATAGACCGGGGTGGAGACTTTAGAAGTATAATGTGGAAGTAGACGTTAGAAGGAACCGAAAACCCAATCCTAAACCAGAAACAATTGATAAAACTCTACTCCTGTTTAATAGACCTGGGTGGAGACTTTAGAAGTATAATGTGGAAGTAGACGTTAGAAGGAACCGAAAACCCAACTTAAACCAGAAACAATTGATAAAACTCTACTCCTGTTTAATAGCTCAGGTGGAGACTTTAGAAACATAATGGAAGTAGATTATCAGGAACCGAAAAACCCTATTCTAAACCAGAAACAATTGACAAAACTCTACTCCTAAGCTTAATAGCCCGGGGTGGAGACTTTAGGAACATAATGTGGAAGTAGACGTTATCAGGAACCGAAAACCCTATTCTAAACCAGAAACAATTGACAAAACTCTACTCCTGTTTAATAGACCGGGTGAGACTTTAGAAGTATAATGAAAGTAGACGTTAGAAGGAACCGAAAATCCAATCCGAAACCAGAAAATAATTCGATAAAATCCCTACTCCCCGTTTAATAGACCGGGGTGTAGACTTTAGAAGTATAATGTGGTATTAGACGTTAGAAGGAACCGAAAAACCTAACCCTAAACCAGAAACAATTGATAAAACTCTACTCCTGTTTAATAGATCTGGGTGACTTTAGAAGTATAAATGCATGTGGAGCAGACGTTATAAGGAACCGAAATTCTATTCTAAACCAGAAACAATTGATAAAACCCTACTACTGTTTAATGGCCCGGGGAGGAGATTTTAGAAGTATAACGTGGAAATAGACGTTAGAAAGAACCGAAAACCAATCCTTAACCAGAAACAATTAATAAAACCTCTACTACTGTTTAATAGCCCGGAGGGACACTTTAGAAGTATAATGGAAAGTAGGATGTTAGAAGGAACCGAAACCCAATCCTACACAGAAACAACTGATAAAACTCTACTCCTGTTTAATAGACCGGGGAGTAGACTTTAGAAGTATAATGTGAAGCAGACGTTATATGAACCGAAAACCCTATTTCTAAACCAGAAACAATTGATAAAACTCTACTACTGTTTAATAGACCGGGGGAGGAGACTTAAGAAGTAAATGTGGAAATAGACGTTAGAAGGAACCGAAAAACTAACTTAACCAGAAACAATTGATAAAACTCTACTCCTGTTTAACAGCCCGGGGTGGGAGACTCTTAGAAGTATAATGCGGAAGTAGACGTTAGAGAAGGAACCGAAACTCCAATCAACCAGAAACAATTGATAAAACTCTACTCCTGTTTAATAGACCGGGGAGTAGACTTTAGGAAGTATACGAAGTAGACGTTATAAGGAACAGAAAACCTATTCTAAACCAGAAACAATTGATAAAACTCTACTACTGTTTAATAGACCGGGGAGGAGATTTTAGAAGTATAATGTGAAGTAGACGTTAGAAGGAACCGAAAACCCAATCCTTATCCAGAAACAATTGATAAAACACTACCTCGTTTAATAGACCGGGGTGGAGACTTCAGAAGTATAGTCAATAGACGTTATAAGGAACCGAAAACCCAATCCTTAACCAGAAATGAATTGATAAAACTCTACTCCTGTTTAATAGACACCTGGGGTGGAGAGTCTAGAAGTATATCAAAGTAGACGTTAGGGAAAATGAAAACCCAATCCAAACCAGAAAACAATTGATAAAACTCTACTCCTGTTTAATAGCCCGGGATGGAGACTTTAGAAGTATAATGTGGAAGTAGACGTTAGAAGGGAACCGAAAACCCATTCCTAAACCAGAAACAATTGATAAACTCTTTACTGCTGTTTAATAGGCTTGGGTAGATTTTAAAGTATAATGTGGAAGTAGACGTTATAAAGAACCGAAACCCTATTCTAAACCAGAAACAATTGATGAACTTTCACAATTGCTTAATAGACCGGGAGGAGACTTTTGTAGCGAGAATGTGGAAGTGACGTTATAAGGAACCGAAAACTCAATCCTTAAGCAGAAGCAATTGATAAAACTCTACTCCTGTTTAATAGACGGGGTGAGACTTTAGAAGTATAATGTGAAGTAGACGTTATAAAGAACCGAAAACCTAATCCGGAACCAGAAACAATTCGATAAAACTCTACTCCGTTACGACCGGGGTGGAGATTTTAGAAGCAGGATGTGGTAGTAGACGTTATAAGGAACCGAAAACCCAATCCTAAAACAGAAACAATTGATAAACCTCTACTCCTGTTTAATAGACCGGGGTGGAGACTTTAGAAGTATAAATGTGGAAGTAGACGTTAGAAGGAACCGAAAACCCAATCAAACCAGAAACAATTGATAAAACTCTATCCCTGTTTAATAGACCTGGTGGAGACTTTAGTTATGTGGAAGTAGACGTTAGAAGGAACCGAAAACCCAATCCTAACCAGAAACAATTGATAAAACTCTACTCCTGTTTAATAGCCCGGGGGGTGGAGACTTTAGAAACATAATGGAAGTAGACGTTATCAGGAACCGAAACCCTATTCTAAAACCAGAAACAATTGACAAAACTCTACTCCTGTTTAATAGACCGGGGTGGAGACTTTAGAAGTATAACGTGAAAGTAGACGTTAGAAGGAACCGAAAATCCAATCCGAAACCAGAAACAATTGATAAAACTCTACTCCTGTTTAATAGACCGGGGTGTAGACTTTAGAAGTATAATGTGGTATTAGACGTTAAAGGAACCGAAAACCCAATCCTAAACCAGAAACAATTGATAAAACTCTACCCTGTTTAATAGACCTGGGTGGAGACTTTAGAAGTATACGGAAGTAGACGTTAGAAGGGACCGAAAACCCAATCCTAAAACAGAAACAATTGATAAAACTCTACTCCTGTTTAATAGACCGTGAGGATCAGGAAGTATAATGAGGTAGTAGACGGTTGAAGGAACCGAAAACCCAATCCTGAACTAGAAACAATTGATAAAACTCTACTCATGTTTAATAGCCCGGGGTGTAGACTTTAGAAGTATAATGTGGAAGTAGACGTTATAAGGAACCGAAAACCCAATCCTTAAGCAGGAGCAATTGATAAAACTCTACTCCTGTTTAACAGACCGGGGTGGAGACTTTAGAAGTATAATGTGGAAGTAGACGTTATAAGGAACCGAAAACCCAATCCTAAACCAGAAACAATTGATAAAACTCTACTCCTGTTTAATAGACCTGGGTGGAGATTTTAGAAGTATAATGTGGTAGTAGACGTTATAAGGAACCGAAAACCCAATCCTAAAACAGAAACAATTGATAAAACTCTACTCCTGTTTAATAGACCGGGGTGGAGACTTTAGAAGTATGATGTGGAAGTAGACGTTAGAATGAACCGAAAACCCAATCCTAAACCAGAAACAATTGATAAAACTCTACTCCTGTTTAATAGCCCGGGGTGGAGACTTTAGAAGTATAATGTGGAAGTAGACGTTAGAAGGAACCTAAAACCCTATTCTAAACCAGAAACAATTGACAAAACTCTACTCTCTTTAATAGACCGGCGAGGAGACTTTAGAAGTATAATGTGAAAGTAGACGTTAGAATGAACCGAAATCCCAATCCGAAACCAGAAACAATTGATAAAACTCTACTCCTGTTTAATAGACCGGGGTGGAGACTTTAGAAGTATAAATGTGGTATTAGACGTTAGAAGGAACCGAAAACCCAATCCTAAACCAGAAATAATTGATAAAACTCTACTTCTGTTTAATAGACCGGGGTGGAGACTTTAGAAATATAATGTGGAAGTAGACGTTAGAAAGGATAAAGAAAACCCAATCCTAAACCAGAAACAATTGATAAAACTCTACTCCTGTTTAATAGACCGGGGTGGAGACTTCAGAAATTATAATGTGGAAGTAGACGTTAGAAGGAACCGAAAACCCAATCCTAAACCGAAACAATTGATAAAACTCTACTCCTGTTTGGTATAGACCGGGGTGGAGACTTTAAGTATAATGTGGAAGTAGACGTTAGAAGGAACCGAAAACCCTATTCTAAACCAGAAACAATTGACAAAACGCTACTCCTGTTTAATAGACCGGCGAGGAGACTTTAGAAGTATAATGTGAAAGTAGACGTTAGAAGGAACCGAAATCCCAATCCCGAAACCAGAAACAATTGATAAAACTCTACTCCTGTTTAATAGACCGGGGTGGAGACTTTAGAAGTATAATGTGGTATTAGACGTGAGAAGGAACCGAAAACCCAATCCTAAACCAGAAACAATTGATAAAACTCTACTCATGTTTAATGGCCAGGGTGGAGACTTTAGAAGTATAATGTGGTATTAGACGTTGAGAAGGAACCGAAAACCCAATCCTAAACCAGAAACAATTGATAAAACTCTACTCATGTTTAATAACCCGGGGTGGAGACTTTAGAAGTATAATGTGGAAGTAGACGTTAGAAGGAACCGAAAACCCAATCCTAAACCAGAAACAATTGATAAAACTCTACTCCTGTTTAATAGCCCGGGGTGGAGACTTTAGAAATTATAATGTGGAAGTAGACGTTAGAAGGAACCGAAAACCCTATTCTAAACCAGAAACAATTGACAAAACTCTACTCCTCTTTAATAGACCGGCGAGGAGACTTTAGAAGTATAATGTGAAAGTAGACGTTAGAAGGAACTTAAATCCCAATCCGAAACCAGAAACAATTGATAAAACTCTACTCCTGTTTAATAGACCGGGGTGGAGACTTTAGAAGTATAATGTGGTATTAGACGTTAGAAGGAACCGAAAACCCAATCCTAAACCAGAAACAATTGATAAAACTCTCTCCTGTTTAATAGACCAGGAGGTGGAGACTTTAGAAGTATAATGTGGAAGTAGACGTTAGAAGGAACCGAAAACCCAATCCCTAAACCAGAAACAATTGATAAAACTCTACTCCTGTTTAATAGACCGAAATTGGAGACTTTAGAAAGTATAATGTGAAAGTAGACGTTAGAAGGAACCGAAAACCCAATCCTAAAGCAGAAACAATTGATAAAACTCTACTCCTGTTTAATAGCCCGGGGTGGAGACTTTAGAGAGTATAATGTGGAAGTAGACGTTAGAAGGAACCGAAAACCCTATTCTAAACCAGAAACAATTGACAAAACTCTACTCTGTTTAATAGACCGGCGAGGAGCTTTAGAAGTATAATGTGAAAGTAGACGTTAGAAGGAACCGAAATCCCAATCCGAAACCAGAAACAATTGATAAAACTCTACTCCTGTTTAATAGACCGGGGTGGAGATTTTAGAAGTATAATGTGGTAGTAGACGTTATAAGGAACCGAAAACCCAATCCTAAAACAGAAACAATTGATAAAACTCTACTCCTGTTTAATAGACCAGGAGGTGGAGACTTTAGAAGTATAATGTGGAAGTAGACGTTAGAATGAACCGAAAACCCAATCCTAAACCAGAAACAATTGATAAAACTCTACTCCTGTTTAATAGCCCGGGGTGGAGACTTTAGAAGTATAATGTGGAAGTAGACGTTAGAAGGAACCGAAAACCCTATTCTAAACCAGAAACAATTGACAAAACTCTACTCCTCTTTAATAAGACCGGCGAGAGACTTTAGAAGTATAATGTGAAAGTAGACGTTAGAATGAACTGAAAATCCCAATCCGAAACCAGAAACAATTGATAAAACTCTACTCCTGTTTAATAGACCGGGGTGGAGACTTTAGAAGTATAATGTGGTATTAGACGTTAGAAGGAACCGAAAACCCAATCCTAAACCAGAAACAATTGATAAAACTCTACTTCTGTTTAATAGACCGGGGTGGAGACTTTAGAAGTATAATGTGGAAGTAGACGTTAGAAGGAACCGAAAACCCAATCCTAAACCAGAAACAATTGATAAAACTCTACTCCTGTTTAATAGACCGGGGTGGAGACTTTAGAAGTATAATGAAAGTAGACGTTAGAAGGAACCGAAATCCCAATCCGAAACCAGAAACAATTGATAAAACTCTACTCCTGTTTAATAGACCGGGGTGGAGACTTTAGAAGTATAATGTGGTATTAGACGTGAGAAGGAACCGAAAACCCAATCCTAAACCAGAAACAATTGATAAAACTCTACTCATGTTTAATAGCCCGGGGTGGAGACTTTAGAAGTATAATGTGGAAGTAGACGTTAGAAGGAACCGAAAACCCAATCCTAAACCAGAAACAATTGATAAAACTCTGCTCCTGTTTAATAGCCCGGGGTGGAGACTTTAGAAGTATAATGTGGAAGTAGACGTTAGAAGGAACCGAAAACCCTATTCTAAACCAGAAACAATTGACAAAACTCTACTCCTCTTTAATAGACCGGCGAGGAGACTTTAGAAGTATAATGTGAAAGTAGACGTTAGAAGGAACCGAAATCCCAATCCGAAACCAGAAACAATTGATAAAACTCTACTCCTGTTTAATAGACCGGGGTGGAGACTTTAGAAGTATAATGTGGTATTAGACGTGAGAAGGAACCGAAAACCCAATCCTAAACCAGAAACAATTGATAAAACTCTACTCATGTTTAATAGCCCGGGGTGGAGACTTTAGAAGTATAATGTGGAAGTAGACGTTAGAAGGAACCGAAAACCCAATCCTAAACCAGAAACAATTGATAAAACTCTGCTCCTGTTTAATAGCCCGGGGTGGAGACTTTAGAAGTATAATGTGGAAGTAGACGTTAGAAGGAACCGAAAACCCTATTCTAAACCAGAAACAATTGACAAAACTCTACTCCTCTTTAATAGACCGGCGAGGAGACTTTAGAAGTATAATGTGAAAGTAGACGTTAGAAGGAACCGAAATCCCAATCCGAAACCAGAAACAATTGATAAAACTCTACTCCTGTTTAATAGACCGGGGTGGAGACTTTAGAAGTATAATGTGGTATTAGACGTTAGAAGGAACCGAAAACCCAATCCTAAACCAGAAACAATTGATAAAACTCTACTCCTGTTTAATAGACCGGGGTGGAGACTTTAGAAGTATAATGTGGAAGTAGACGTTAGAAGGAACCGAAAACCCAATCCTAAACCAGAAACAATTGATAAAACTCTACTCCTGTTTAATAGACCGGGGTGGAGACTTTAGAAGTATAATGTGGAAGTAGACGTTAGAAGGAACCGAAAACCCAATCCTAAAGCAGAAACAATTGATAAAACTCTACTCCTGTTTAATAGCCCGGGGTGGAGACTTTAGAAGTATAATGTGGAAGTAGACGTTAGAAGGAACCGAAAACCCTATTCTAAACCAGAAACAATTGACAAAACTCTACTCCTGTTTAATAGACCGGCGAGGAGACTTTAGAAGTATAATGTGAAAGTAGACGTTAGAAGGAACCGAAATCCCAATCCGAAACCAGAAACAATTGATAAAACTCTACTCCTGTTTAATAGACCGGGGTGGAGACTTTAGAAGTATAATGTGGTATTAGACGTTAGAAGGAACCGAAAACCCAATCCTAAACCAGAAACAATTGATAAAACTCTACTCCTGTTTAATAGCCCGGGGTGGAGACTTTAGAAGTATAATGTGGAAGTAGACGTTAGAAGGAACCGAAAACCCAATCCTAAACCAGAAACAATTGATAAAACTCTACTCCTGTTTAATAGCCCGGGGTGGAGACTTTAGAAGTATAATATGGAAGTAGACGTTATAAGGAACCGAAAATCCAATCCGAAACCAGAAACAATTGATAAAACTCTACTCCTGATTAATAGACCGGGGTGGAGACTTTAGAAGTATAATGTGGAAGTAGACGTTATAAGGAACCGAAAATCCAATCCGAAACCAGAAATAATTGATAAAACTCTACTCCTGTTTAATAGACCGGGGTGGAGACTTTAGAAGTATAATGTGGTATTAGACGTTAGAAGGAACCGAAAACCCAATCCTAAACCAGAAACAATTGATAAAACTCTACTCCTGTTTAATAGACCGGGGTGGAGACTTTAGAAGTATAATGTGGTATTAGACGTTAGAAGGAACCGAAAACCCAATCCTAAACCAGAAACAATTGATAAAACTCTACTCATGTTTAATAGCCCGGGGTGGAGACTTTAGAAGTATAATGTGGAAGTAGACGTTAGAAGGAACCGAAAACCCAATCCTAAAACAGAAACAATTGATAAAACTCTACTCCTGTTTAATAGACCGGGGAGTAGACTTTAGAAGTATAATGTGGAAGTAGACGTTATAAGGAACCGAAAACCCAATCCTTAAGCAGAAGCTATTGATAAAACTCTACTCCTGTTTAATAGACCGGGGTGGAGACTTTAGAAGTATAATGTGGTAGTAGACGTTATAAGGAACCGAAAACCCAATCCTAAACCAGAAACAATTGATAAAACTCTACTTCTGTTTAATAGACCTGGGTGGAGACTTTAGAAGTATAATATGGTAGTAGACCTTATAAGGAACCGAAAATCCAATCCGAAACCAGAAACAATTGATAAAACTCTACTCCTGATTAATAGACCGGGGTGGAGACTTTAGAAGTATAATGTGGAAGTAGACGTTATAAGGAACCGAAAATCCAATCCGAAACCAGAAACAATTGATAAAACTCTACTCCTGTTTAATAGACCGGGGTGGAGACTTTAGAAGTATAATGTGGTATTAGACGTTAGAAGGAACCGAAAACCCAATCCTAAACCAGAAACAATTGATAAAACTCTACTCCTGTTTAATAGACCGGGGTGGAGACTTTAGAAGTATAATGTGGAAGTAGACGTTAGAAGGAACCGAAAACCCAATCCTAAAACAGAAACAATTGATAAAACTCTACTCCTGTTTAATAGACCGGGGAGTAGACTTTAGAAGTATAATGAGGTAGTAGACGTTTGAAGGAACCGAAAACCCAATCCTGAACTAGAAACAATTGATAAAACTCTACTCATGTTTAATAGACCGCGGTAGTATCTGAACGAGATGATAGGCGAACCTATCTACTCTAATCTGACATTATTAAGCGCATTAAACTAACATCATTTTGAGGTCTCTGAAATCTCGTAAATACTATTCTTTTCCATAATATATGTTGAAATATAGGTAATAAAAATTTTACTGAGGCTGGGAATTTCTCTTAAGCATTTTACCCGGCGTTGGATTCATATGTGAAAAAACGAAAAATGCTGTTCTTCCTTTTTGTAAGTGTCATGGAACAAAGATCAATTACTACAACTACAAATGCTGGAAAATAGAATAATGACAAAATTATTGAGTGAGCGATCATTGGATGTATGAAATAATATTCGTATGGATCATTGAAATGTAAAAAGGGCTGTTGAAAATATAATAAATTTGAGAAGTCGAAGACCGAGAAAAAGTTTTAAGAACTCGTCTTCTCGTGGGAAACATAGACTAAAGCGAGTCATAACAAAACAACAATTTGAACCAGTGTTCAGATTCCGGCTGGAATTGAGGAAGTTAAGAAGAACAAAAGATATAGAATACTTCGCAAATTTGGATCTGCTAAGAAATTTCTTGACAGATCCAAATTTGCGAATTATTCTACATCTTTTGTTCTTCTTAACTTCCTCAATTCCAGCCAAATATATATATATAAAGATCGTCAAGGAAACCTTGGTAGGTTGTCCGGATCTCTAGGTATTCTTTATATATATAGATCTGTCTGCGGATGACAATATATATATAGTGTATCGAGGCAGCAGATAATTATCTAAACATATATTGTTAAATATAAGAGACAATGAATGTCTATTATGTTTAATTACGAGCTGTTATAAACATTGTATTTTGGCTTTAATTTCAGGTGAAAATAATGACAAAAATTATTTAACATTTGGATATTTTTTTATTATGTTGGTTCTAAGCTTTATTTTCACCTGAAATTAAAGCCAAAATACGATGTCTAGAACGTCTCATGATTAAACATAATAGATATTCATTGTCTGTTATATTTAACAATATCTATCTATCTATCTATCTATCTATCTATCTATCTATCTATCTATCTATCTATTACAGTAATATCTGTTTGCTCGTATTTAAGGAACTAGGTATTATGATAGATGTCTGGATGACATTTTTTGAGTGTTTGTAAATGATGTTGAGTCTGGGATTTTCTATGAAGCACTGAATACATTTTACCCGGCGTTGGATTTCACATGCGAAAAAGCGAAAAATGGTGTTCTTCCTTTTCTCGCTACACAGATCAACTACAAGACTAAGAAGTCTCTTCGGAGGGGAAACAAGACACATCTTGTCACTACGGCATCATGTGCTTGAAGAGCGGAAGAAGAGAGATAATTTGAGTATAAATCGTTTTTGCTGCTTGTAGACGTTAAGAGAACTCCTCTGACTGACAAAGTTGGGTAATCAAACACAGTAAACCTTGATCGAAAGTCGGTAAAGTAAAAAAAAAAAAAATAGCTACGCATAAGAATTAGTCAGAAAAAGAATACAGAAGCAAATGAATACAGATGTGGAAACTGGATACAAACCAGCTTTAAGAGAATAGATTTTACAATCAAGAAGTCAACGTAAAGCCAGTTGCTTGACAAAATCTTTTTTTCCAGACAGGTTTGTGGCGTTTGGTGCTCTAAATTTATTAAGTAGTAATTTTCTTGTTTATAAAAAATGATATGCATTCTGCATTTTTTATTATCTAGAATGAAGGCATTTCCAGCCAACGAGGTAATCAGATGGGACTTTCTTGAGAAGCCTAGCTAATGAGCCTGACAATGTCCAGTTTAGAGTGTATATATATCGTCATCTGCAGACAGATCTGTTTCACTGTATCACAGCTCATCAGTACGGTCAGACATCCGATTGCTTTTTAACCAGGATTGAAACCCGACCGAATTAGCGTCAGTCAGCGATTCTACCTCTGAGTTCGGCGCTCGGTAGAAGGAAGCAAACTTTTAGCGTGTGATATACCATGTATTCATACGCCAGTAGTGAGAGTGTTCTAATTCATTATTGAATAAACGATGCGTAGATGCTAGAGTAGCTACTGTTTTTTCAAAGTATACCATTCATCCAGAGTGTGAGAGCGTAAAAAGAATAAAAAAGAATTCATAGAAAAGAGGCTTAAGAAAATAAATAGTTATGAAAATAATTTTCATTCAATAAGAATGATTTGAACGTAAAACAATTTTAAAAAGTATTTTTTGAGCCGATCAGAACAAATATAATGAAAGTTGTCAGTTGCCTTAGCCACTATACATCACAATTCTATTGGTGAGTGAGTAGTCAGGCGGAGATGTAGGTGACCCGATCAAGTTAACTTAAAAGTGAATTGAGAATACCTCGTGACCCGCAAAGAACCCCGGGACATCACACAAAAAAATTGAAACATAAAATGTCAACTTCTTTATCTGAAACAAACATTCAACCAAACCAAGTTTTCTTCAATAATATGATGTCAATTCCTTATGATTAGACAAATTACCAATTCCTGAAAACTTTCCACAAATAACAATCATCCTGCAACTTCTTCCATTCAACAAACGGATGTTCCCACTTCATTGTTGATCTGCCAACCTACGAACGGCTCAAACAAATTTGGCATACATATCATGATGTTCGCTAAAACTTTCTACGAAGGACTTTTTAAAAAGAAAACTTCTGCTAACACAGTCTTTCCCCACTTCCAAATGAATATTTTTCCCCTATCAAGTTTAATTTCTTAAGGAGATCAAAAGAATATTTTGAACAACGCTGCACTCATCTCCTTTTTTGGCATAACTTATTGTAAATAAACAACTTTCTTTCTGTTTCAATTTCACACCGAGTAAGAGTTCATTTTACTGTATGATAAAATAAGTTTTAATTGATAATTGATTTTTTTCTATAAGGTAAAATTCTTATATGTTGAAGAGACGGGAAAGAAAAATATCCTAAACAACTTCATATTCAGCACACTAGAGACATATCAAAGAACATCAGTAAACATTTTTAATACTGTATAAGAGCCAGTGCTCAGGAGAACCGATTTTAGTCATTATGGTCTCCCATATTTAGAAGGCAATATAAAACCAATTCAATGATTTAAAAGAATGACAGGTTTTTGATGGTATTGACTAAAATTTCTTTCATTCGCACAAAACTTTGGTTACATCGCCTTGTTAATCTGTAGCGGGTAATTAAAATCAACCTTGTTCTTCACTTTTAAAAAGATTCACAATGGCGTGTGAAATCCTGGTTTTTATAAATAAAAAAAAGGATTGACCATCTGCTTAACGAAAAAGTTGAAACCAGATTTCGCAAGTAGGTGTTAAAATGATTTTTGATCAATGGGAGCGACGTGCATGACTTGGAAGGACTTGACGATCCAGTGCTAAATTAAAAAAGGCTATATAAATGAGCTCGGCGTCAGTCAAGCAGTCAGATGGAAGCAACGAAAAAGACAACACTAAAATGTAACTTTCAACTTCAAGCAACCCGGACATTGTCCTCTTCCTCTTTCTCTTTCTCTTTCTCCTTATCTCTTTCAACAACTACTACAACAAACATTTTGTACGAACTCTACCCTTAACTTCTTCTTAATGTTTCTAATTGCACATTAACTTCTACAACTTGTGTTATTCCTCCTTTTAATAAATTTCTATTTTTAAATGCAAAATGTATATTTTATTCTTCTTACGCTATTCCACACAATTCCATATATTCCAACCTGCCGACAACCATCCCTCTGATGATGAAAAACATTCTGATGATTATAACTCTGCATAGAACTTGTAAGCTGTAGGGAGTTCGGTTAAGTCTGACACAAGGCCAAATTCAAGAAACATTAACCAGCTCCTTACGCTTCATTCTTAGTGTGGACGAAAAATACAAAATGACTTATAAAGGCCACTGGATACAGCATGCATTTGAGGAAGGTTAAAGATATATCAACCAAATCACTATGATAAAAATAACAATGATGGAGATGCCAATTTGGAAAAAAAATTGAAATAATGAACATACTGCGTTTCAGAATATCAGACAAACAATATAGTGATTTTAATTCATACATGTGTTTCTGGTACGTTTCTCGTTTCAAATGGTTTGTTTTAAGGTAAATTGTAGCTACTGTTTCCATTCAATCTGATTCCATAAATTTAATTTGGTACCTGAATAAACTATGGCTATTCGAAAACCATTGCACTCATCTCTGTAAAGTTGCTAAACAGGTTTTTAGCTTTGTGTATTTTTTTTTTTTTTGTATTTTTAATATTTTTTAGAGACTAGAAAAAAAATGAAGCCGCTTCAGAAGCAGGATAGACCGCTAGAAAAACGAAAGCTGAAACGTTGGGATAAAATTACTTAATGATGTTATTAAGATACTAAACTAGAAAGCGTAAGAAATCAGTAATAGCTCATCACTTGCCCGACTTTACACCGACTTGGCTGCATCGTCTGCAGTGATGTAAACCCCACATAAAAGGGCATTCCTCCAGATAGAAACTGACAGATTCGGGTATAAACCCGACTAATGTCTATCGTTATTGATTCTAATAGGACGCAAGGGGTTACTGTGAGTGAAAGAGAATGAGAAGATTTTAAGAAGAAACAATTCTAAAGGATGAAACTCTATCCCTGTTCCAAAAACGGGGGAGGATTGTAAACCGGGCGATAGGCGAATCTATCTACTCCGACTGAAAAAATAGTAAATACAATTTCTAAGTTTAAGCGGAGACGTTAGAAGTATAGAATTAAACTAAAAGCATGTGTGATTCAAAGGCATGAAATTAGGGATAACTTTTGTTCTGATTTTACTACCTGTTTAATGAGTGATTGCCCCGTGCCCACTGAGTTCAAGTACACTAATTTCACGTACGTCAGTTGATTAAAGCGTTTGTTCGTGTATTTGGTGTCATAGTGATTGTGGGCTCAATCCTTGGACCAGACAGTGAAAATGGGGGCGAAATAATTGAGCGGTACTAAAATAAGAACTAGACAAGATATACTTAAACATAGGCAATGGAACGAGAACAATCTACACAGGTTGATTGAACAAAGTATTCAGTTCGAAATTCCCTGTAAGTTATCCGAATCGACATGCTCCAGATGAAGGCTGAAGGTCATAACGGTCGAAATATAATAACAACAACAACAAAGATGAAGACAATAATCCGCATGTCAGTTAAGTGCCATACGTGATACACGCTTGGGCGATCATATCTCGAAAGAGACATGACTGACTGGGCAGAAGATTATCCCGCAGTAGGTTACCATTGCTTTCTGCGGTAGACTGGTTGCTGACCAAGGCTATAGAACCCACTCTGTCCTGTTATTTAACCCATAACTGGAAGGAATGGACAGATTAATACCTTTCCCAAGGGTATTTGCGCGTAAGTGAATGCAATGAATTCAGCTGGAATTCGAACTCAGCTCCCCGATTTCTCGTTCCGAGCCGATATCCAATGCACCACAAGTGAATTGGATATCGGCTCGGAACGAGATAAATGATAACTCCTCACCCCAGAAGCTCAAACAGACATATATATATATATATATATATATATATATATATATATATATATATGTGTGTGTGTGTGTGTGTGTGTGTGTGTGTGAGTGAGTGAGTGAGAGAGAGAGAGAGAGAGAGAGAGAGAGAAATAGAAAAGAGAAAATGTGTTTGTGTATAATCGTATTTGAATAATTTCAAAAAGTAGTCAGTTAACGGAAAATAAAATGATTGGCCATACTGGGATGCTGTTGTTAATAAGCATTTTTTTTAAAGTTGAAATTAAGCGATTCTCATGAAAACTGGGGAGAAAAAAAAAACAAAAAAAAAACGGATAAATATCGTTGGATATCAAGTTCAAACGTCTGATTCTTCAAATTTGCCCGTCTGACAAACCAACGACTGGATGATGATGTGGTGATGTCATATGGAGCGATGTAGGAAGATCTCGGAGAATGACAACAAAAAAAGAGAGAAGAGTAAGAGGAAAAGCGAGTCTGAAGCAAAGGAGAAGGCAGCGAGGGAGGGAGGGAAGGAGGGAGGGAGAGAGAGAGAAAGTATAAAGAAGAATAAGAAGATAAGGAGAGAAACTACTAAAGGCAGAAATAATAATAATAA
The DNA here is from genome assembly GCA_037127315.1 of Ascarosepion bandense. Taxonomy (NCBI): domain Eukaryota; kingdom Metazoa; phylum Mollusca; class Cephalopoda; order Sepiida; family Sepiidae; genus Ascarosepion; species Ascarosepion bandense. Next base: position 183,809 of record JBBBDQ010000995.1, on the reverse strand, counting down.
TAATAATAATAATAATAATAATAATAATAATGTACAGCTCTTACTTTACGAAGGGCTTTATGTAAAATGTCTGCGATCTTTATTTTGTTTTTACAAAAAAATTTTTTTTTACAAAAAAACTTTTTTTTTTACAAAAAAAATTTAAAAAAAAAAATTTTTTTTTTTAGAAAAATGTTCAGTAGAAAATGTCATGATGCCATTTCTGACCTTAGGCCTCTGGTTGGGACCCAGAAAGCATTGAGTATACAGCGGAAATCTAAAAAAAATAAAACAACAGCAATAATACAGTTCTAAAAAAAGACGCCAGGGAATGTATATATGCAGGAGTGCTGAAAAGTTATCGGCGATTATTTCTTACGGATAAAAGTTTTTGTAAAAAAAAATTCTTAGTTTTATTGTTAAGAATCTATACGACGTGCGGGTGGGGGTGGGGTGAAGCTAAAAGAATTATCGAGGCGACCCACTTCCTAAAATATGACCAAATATGTTTGTCTTTGAGGTGGGTTAGTGGTCGGACCGGCAACATTTGGGCATCCCCACATATCTAAAGAATTATAAAGATAATTATATGATGAATATATTTGCTTATATAGCCATCGCTTAGACATTGACACGCGCATGCACGCACACACGTATCCAAAATCTATTAGGATTGAAAGCATATATATTTGATGGTGACATCGTGGATTTTACAAGTTCACAATTGTAATATATACTCAAAAGATTGTGTCGTTTTCATTTTTTTAATTCGAGAGAATTTACCTGCCAAAAAGATCAACATTTGATATCCTGATTGCTAAATGTGTTTAAGTTGTAACAATTACAAGCTGTTAAGTAGACCTGATATATATATATAATTCTTGTGGAATTATGTGTGTACACCCCCCTTACATTTTATGTGTTTTTTTTTTCAATAAATTTATTTTTAAACGAGTTCCAACGTCTCCCAGCATTGTAAGTAATTTATTTTGCCCTGTCCTTTTCCTTAATTCCCTTAAAATTAAAGCCAACGAGAACCCTTGATAAGAGTTGGCCGAAAGGTTCCTCGGGTTTAAATAATATGACGTCTGTTCTTTTTAAAGCCATTATTAATTTCTGTGGGTACAAATCGTTATATATATATATATATGCTAACAGAAAGAAAGTGAGAGGAAACAGACAGACAGGTATAGATATAAGGAAACTGATATATATATATATATATATATATATATATGAAGAAACAGACAGACAGACAGTTATAAGGGAACCATAATAGAGATAGATAGATAGATAGATAGATAGATAGATAGATAGATAGATAGATATCAATAAAGTGAATGAGATACATAGTTGATATAAACTGATACATACAGATCAATCAGTTAAGTGTCATACGTGATAAACGCTTTGGGCGATCATGTCTTGAAAGAGGCATGACTGACTGGACAGAAGATTATCCTACAGTAGGCTGCCATTGCTTTCTGTGGTAGACTGGTTGCCGACCAAGGCTATAAAGCCGACTCTGTCCTATTATTTAACCCATAACTGGAGGGAAGAGACGGATTAATACCTTTCAAAGGGTATTTGTGCATAAGTGAACGCAAAGAATTCAACTGGTATTCGAACTCGGTACCCCGGTTTGTCGTTCCGAGTCGATATCTACTGCACCACAACGCACTATATATAGATACAGATATACGTAAATAAAAACTTTGAGAGCAAGCTAGATAGGCAGTAAGAACAGACAGATAGATAGATAGATAGATAGATAGATAGATAGATAGATGCCTTTTACAAAAGCAACCGAATCCATAGGCAGCTAAAAGAAAAGTAATTAATAGAGAAAAGAAAGATGATGTTGAATGTTAGCGGATGAATTCTGCAGACTACTATTCTGTCTAGATCAGAACTAAAAATAGAAAAACACCAGCGATAGACAGCTACTTGGGTGGGAACTGTGGGAATATGTGGAAAGAATATCACGAAACAAGGGCCGTAAAATGTAGGGAAATAACTAAGAACTAATGTCATCATCACGCTTAACGTCATCTGTATACAAATAGGGAATCATATTTTCAACTTTTCTACGCATGTGCAGGTGTGTGATTGAAAGTCTGCGAAGAAAAAAGAGGAAAATTGAATGTCAATGGTTTCAAATTCAAATTATCGAGTTTCTAGGTAGAGTTTTATGATTAGAAGCCATTGGACTTGGAGTGTTTGTGTGGAGAGAGAGTATTTCTTCTACGTTTTCGTTTTTGTTTTTATGCCTTTATTTGAATTTAGAATTGTTATCCTCTTGCTTCCGATTGCATGAAGATTCATATCTAAAACACTTGACACAAATGTGTACATATTTTAAGTTTAAATTTCGACTTAGTTAAACGAATGAAGACACTGCGGATTCCGATTAAATGTAAAATCGATTACAATGACTGGTTTCTCAATAGAATAAATTGCTCAAAAATAGAATAGACAACTTAATTTCGCGATTCCCAATAAACAGAATTAGCGATCTCTGTCTGTCTGTCTCTGTCTCTTCTCTCTCTCTCTCTCTCTCTCTCTCTCTCTCTCTCTCTCCATCTCTCGTTATTTATATGATAAAATATAGTTTTAATGCATGCTGAATTTATCGGATAAATATCCAATATCCGGGATTGAAAGGACACTGATACGAATAAACTGCTGGAAACCTGATGGTAACAACGAGTAGAGACAGTCTGAGTCATGCTTGACCACATCCTTTAGGCTATCTATCTATCTATCTATCTATCTATCTATCTATCTATCCACACACACACACACACACACACACACACACACACACACACACACACACACACACATATATATATATTAATGCATATTAGGGCAGCAATCTTTCTTTTAAACATGTTTCGTTAAAATCGACTAACAAAGAAGATTTTATTAATTTTTGATTTTAATTTTTTCAGTATTTTTACGTTTCCTTTTTGATAAAGATAAGGAATGTAAAATGTTCCATAATTTTCGACTTTCCAAGCGCTTTCAGCCTCTTCACGGGCCATTTTTAAGGATGTTATTTTTCCGCTTTTGACAGGGTGTTCCAAAAGTAAATGATAACATAACATTTATATAACATGTCCACTTATTTGGGATCACTAAGTGTGTGTGTGTGTGCGCGTGTGTAAATGATTCTAGACCATGCAGTCGTATCCGGCGGGGTCTTTCGGTGCCATGATGAATAGTATTGTTATGGCTGTACCCCGGACTAATTAAACCAATCCAAGTTATTTATACACGCATCTTCTGCCTTGCTACCTACTTGTCTTCTTCCAAAGAAGATAGAATCGCACATAAGATCGATTAAAATTATCAGAATTGGCAGGCCCAATTGAAAAAAATATAAAACGTAAACAGCACATATATATATATCAGCATGCGGTGTAGATATAGAAGAATCCAAAGGAGTATCCTGTACATAAAATGGTAGGATAACTCTCTAACAGAGCTTTAAATATATATGTATATAAATACATTTAGAGCGAATATAAGAAAACATTAAGGAAGACACGATATTTTATGGTAAAACCTTCATCAGCTTTTGTCTTTATTGTACAGAAGATTTTACACGTGTAAATATATATATATATATATATATATATATATATAGGGACCTGTATTTATTCTTTTATAGTTACTGTGTACATTCCTTATTCGCTTTGTGCCTGCAGCCAATGAATTCTCTAGTCTACTTAAGTGGTCTTATTACAATTTTGTTAACTTCCAAGCACGTGAAATAAACTCAGCCTTTGTACAGAACGGATGATCATGTGGAAATGACAGTAACGCCCTCACCTGGTGGTGGGATATATATATATAAAAAGAAACCTATGTATTAAAAATCTTCGATAACTTAGAAGCTTAAACTGATCGGTACGTTTTATCTGAAATATCCCCTTCGTTCTTGAACTACTTGAAACAACCTGCTATTCCAGTAATAGAGGTGTTCGTCTTAAAGAACACGTTACCCTTACTCTATTCTTACCCTGATTCTCGCTCATAGTGTTGTGGGACCTCCCCCTTTTCTATAATAATGGACTCTACTTGAGTATAGATATACTCCTGCCATAGATAGATCTGTTAGAGACATCGGGACTGATCCGTAAGTAACCGAACGATACCGAAGTTACACAGAGAATACCGCGTCAGAAGACATAGTACCCCTGAGCTCCACTCTGCCAGAATAATATTACACGGATATACTATTTTAAACAAGTCTTCACTTCAAAGATTTATATATATATATATATATATATATATATATATATATATATATAGGTCTTTGAAGTGAATCCTTGTTTGAAATAGTATATATATATATATATATCAGCATGCAGTGTGGATATAGAAGAAACCGAAGAAGTTTCCTGTATATATATATATATATATATATATATATATATATATATAAATTAGAGAAAATTTTCAAAGTTCGAAGGTGTCGGATGTACATTTCGACATAGGATCTCTAATAGAGACTCTACGTCACGTCAGCGACATTGTTTTTCCAAATGGCGAAGGCCCTGAGTTAGAGTGTGGAGGGGTTTTTGGTTAACAACGGTCACAAAGTGGAAAAGGACAGAGCTGGTAGTCGCGGGGTTACAGGGTGTTGAAATGGTATATTTAGGAAGAAGAGGAATAGGAGTTCATATTTTATAAAGATAGACAACCCCTTCACACTCTAACTCAGGGCCTTCGCCATTTGGAAAAACAATGTCGCTGACGTGACGTAGAGTCTCTATTAGAGATCCTATGTCGAAATGTACATCCGACACCTTTGAACTTTGAAAATTTTCTCTAATTTATATTGGCTCTGTATTCTTAATACATTGAGCTCTCTGCCTGCATCACTTTTTAATATTAAAATTTTTTAATATTGATTAGGATCAGGTTCTTGGAATTTACCTTCCTACTCTTTCACTTCGGATTAAAAAAAATATATATATATATATATATATATATATATATATTCCTTACTATTCGTATTCCTGGATTCCTAACCTGCGTTCCAGTTTGTATATTTACGTTCAATACAACCTATTTTCCTATCTCAATATCTGTTTTGTGGTTCATTATTTTTGTGTGGTTCCTCACCCGGATCCACAACAACTTGGGGACGAAGATTCGAACTCACGTATGCCTCACAACATCTTAACGACGAAGATTTCGAACACACGTACACAACAACAACGTGACAACAAAAAATTCGAACGCGAGTCGACACAACAACTTTGACGAAGGATTTGAACTCGCATACACAACAACAACTTAATGGCAAAGGATTCGAACTTAACGACGAAGGATTCAAATTCAAGTAACTTGCCCACGGAAATTCAAGAGTTACGAAAAACTCGAAAGAACTTATACAGAATAACGAAAAAACCAAGTCGACCATAAACAATTTGGCGACACTATTGCAGAAAAACTGCTTGTATAACAACTTTGGAACGGAAAGAGATAGAAAGAAAAAATTGTAAAAATATATATTTGAAAGTCGCAACAAAAAAATTTTTTTTCACAAAGTTTTCACAAGATAAAATTTCAAAAAAGCAATGCTAAAAAAGTAAAACCCCCCACGGAACCAAAGCAGCAAACCATGGATGACTTTCAAAAAGGAAAACTAGAAATCATAAAAAGAAGTGAAGAAAGACAATTCAAATTCGAATAAAAACAAATGGAAGCACAAATTAGAAAAAAGACAAATGAAAATTCAAAAGGCAAATGAAGAAAAACAAATGGAAATTCAAAGATTGAACGAATAAAGACAATTAAAACTTCAAGAACTATTACTAAATTTGACAATCAACACACAAGAAAGGAACACGGAAAAAGGGGTGAAATTTTCGCAAGACGCTATGTGGAATGCGATAGAGACTTTTACTCTATTTATGATGAAGATATTTTTAATATTGATTGTCAAAACTGGACAGAAAAGAAAAAGTTAAAGTTATTGCTCAGGTAATTAGGTGCTGAGGAATATACAAAATTTGTAGACTACATCCTGCCAAAGACAAACGACTTAACATACGATGAGACAGTGACATGCCTCACGGAGTTATTCATTCCTAAGATTTTACTGTTTCACAAAAGGTGGAAATGCCTCAATCTCGTAAAAAGCGAAAACGAGGACTATTCAACATTTGCCGCAATCGTCAACAAGCATTGTGACGACTTTAAATTAGCAGAGCTAAATCCAAATAACTTTAAATGCCTTATATTTGTTCAAAGGTTAGTCGCTGCTAAGGACAGTGAAATGCAGAAAAGAATGCAGAAAAGAATGCAAAAAAGAATGCAGAAAAGAATGCAGAAAAGAATGCAGAAAAGAATGCTTACCAAACTCCAAAATGAACTAGGTTTAACGCTACAAAAACTATCAGAGGATTGCCAAAAATGCCTGAGTATTAAAAAAGACAGTAAAGATATTGAAGAATCGGGAGTCGCGGATATTCATAAATTAAATAAAAATTTACGTTTTTTACCCTCCCCAAAAGTAAAGCAAGAATTTAATGACAAAATTACAAGATATAAAGCAACTAAATTTAATGAAAAAACTACAAGATACAAAGTAACTAGTGACAGAAATCAAATAAAAAACAAGCCCCCCCACCTGCATGTTACAGGTGTGGTGGATTGCATTGGGTTATAGATTGTCGGTTCAAATACAAAAACTGTCTAGCGTGTCGAAAGATGGGACATAAAACAGCTGTATGCAGAAACAAAAAACAGTCTAGTAGGGTAAGATCTACTAAAGTGGACTATGAAAACAAACAAAACACGAGGAAATATGTAGATCTTGACATATTAAATAAGAAGATCAAACTACAATTAGATTCAGGTCCGGACTTAACGATAATTAACCTACAAACATGGAGGCAACTGAATAGGCCGACCATGTTATACACACAAAAATCGTGAAGTCTGTCACAGGAAAACGGAACAATTTCGAAGATGAAATAATCGTGAATGTGAAATTCCATGGAAAAACCAATTAATTAAAAATATACGTGATGAAAAACACAGAAAATCTAGTACGAACAGACTGGATGCAAAAGTTTGATTTATGGGATTTACCCATTAGCTATTTTTGTAAAAAAATAGATTGCACACCATCAGAAGCTACGAAATTGAAAGAGGAATTCCACAAACAATTTCCAGAAGTATTCTCAAGCGGATTAGGACGATGTAAGAAATTCGCAGCAAAAATCGAGTTAAAGCAGAATGCTCAACCAGTATTTAAAAATGGCGAAACGTACCTTTCGCAACAATAGACAAAATAGATAAAGAGCTTGATAGACTAGAACAAACTGGGATCATTTCAAAAATAGAATTCATCGAATCTGCGGTACCAGTAGTATATATGAAGAAAAAATTTGGAGAAACCCGTGTGTATGCAGATTTTTCCACTGGATTAAACAACGCGATAAAGGTTTATCATTACTCATTGCTAAACTTAACGGTAGGAAAGTATTTTCGAGAATTGATTTAAGTGAAGCGTATCCACTGATCCCAGTTAGAGAAGAGAGTACAAATATACTATGTATAAATACGCACCAAGGTCTCTATAAATACAACAGATTACCATTCGGAATAAAGGTAGCTCTGGCGATCTTTCAGCAGACAATGGACACCATGCTTACGGGACAAAACTTTGCCACTGCTTATCTAGATGACATTCTAGTCAAAAGTGATAGTATGGAAGAACACGCGACACATATCAAGGAGGTTTTCAAAAGAATACAGGACCGTAGGTTCAAAGTAAAAGAAAATAAATGTGATTTTTTCTTAAAGGAAATAAAATATTTAGGCCACATTACTAACGAAAATGGCAGAAAACCAGACCCAGAGAGGGCATCATCAATTAAAAATAAACCTGAGCCTAACAACGTTGCGGAATTACAACGTTTTCTCGGTCTCGCAAACTACTGTAGAGAATTCATCGATAATATGCACAAATTGAGGGCACCCCTCAACGAACTACTGAAAAAAGACGTCCAATGAAACTGGTCGCAAGATTGTAAAAAAGTCTTTAAGGAACTTATAATGAAACTAACGTCGGGCCTAGCATTGACCCATTTCAACCCCAAACTAGAAATTATTATTGCAAGCGTCGCAAGCTCAAAAAGTGGGGGAGCTTGTATTCTACACAAAATGCAGGACAGCACAAGAAAACCGGTAGACCACGCATCGAGATCGTTACGACCGGCCGAAAGAAATTATTCACAAATAGAAAAAGAAGCGTTAGGCATAATATTTGCCATAACCCGTTTTCATAGATATATATGGAAGATAGTTTACGCTACAAACGGATCATAAACCTCTCCTTACCATATTTGGATCAAAGAAAGGATTACCAGTTTATACCGCAAATAGTCTCCTGAGGTGGGGAACGATATTACTAAACTATAATTTCAAATTAGAATTCATACCATCGAAAAAATTGGGCATGCGAATGGATTATCGAGACTGATATCTATGAAAAGTGAACCTTCAGAAGACTCGGTAATAGCGGCTTTCAGAGCCGATGACGAAATCAGTAAAGTGTTAAGTAATACGGTGAGAGATTTACCGGTAACACTACTAGAAATAAGAAGAGAAGCAGAAACAGACGAATCCATAAAAACCACAAAGAAAAAAAATTGAAGATAAAGAAAGGAACATAGCAGACAGTTTTTCAATTTGCGATAATGTCCTCCTTCACAATAAAAGAGTGGCAATACCAAAAGCGTTACAAAGAAGAATTTTGAAGGATTTCCATTCAGGACATACGGGGAAAACCGCATGAAGGCACTAATGAGAAGTTACGTACTAGCCTAACATGGATGATAATATTACACAGATGGTGGAGAAATGTAAGGGCTGCGCTGCGGCAACAGAGTCACCATCTACCATACAGAAACCATGGCCAAAGGTGGACAAACCTTGGTCAAGAGTCCATGCGGACTACGCAGGACCCATTGACGATTACTACTACTTAGCTTTTTAGGCACTTTTAGTAAATGGCCTGAAGTTTTCAGGTATAAAAATCCAACAACAGAAAATACCATAAACTGTTTACACGTATTATTTGCAAGATTCGGAGTGGTAGAATGTTTAGTAACGGACAATGGTATGCAATTTACCCTAAGTGATTTCCAAGAATTTTGCGAGACGTACCAAGTAAAAAACATAAAAATAGCCCCTTACCATCCACGGTCAAACGGCCAAGCCGAAAGTTTCGTGGACACTCTAAAGAGAGCATTAAAAAAGCCGAGGATATACCAACGGAAAGAGCGTTACAACAGTTCTTACAAATATACCGAATTACCTCGAACAGAAACACACCATCTAGACTTTCACCAGCTGAGGTGATGTTTGCTCGCAAGATACGGTCTGTTTTCGATAAACTGCTACCATGCAAAAATAAAATCCGGAATACACCCATAGTTACGAAAAGATCGTTCAAACCAGGTGAACGAGTTTACTTCAGAATGTTAAAAAATAATATGGCGTATGGGAAAAGGGAACAATAATAAACAGACTAGGAAATGCGATATACACAATACAGGGAGAAAAATTTACCCACAGAAGACACATAAACCAAATAAAGAAAAGAAGGATTGAGGAACCAAGCTCGTCACCCTCAGAAAACGATGACGTGATGGAAGAAATCATTGAAGCTTTTGAGATTCAGAGACCTCAAGTAAATACAGAAATTAGAAGAACTAGCAGCAAACGGAAATTTACGGAACCACTAATCAGAGATCCCAAGCGGAAAAAAATATTAACTACTCCCAAAAAAAGAAGCTAGGGAGGAGGTGTTGTGGGACATCCTCTTTTTCTATGATAATGGACTCTACTTGAGTATACATATACTCCTGCCATAGATAGATCCGTTAGAGACATATATATATATATATATATATATATATATATATATATATATATAGAGAGAGAGAGAGAGAGAAAGAGAGAGAGAGAGAGAGAGAAAATCGCCAACTGACGCCAATTCGGTCGGGTTTCAATCCTGGGTTAAAATCAATCGGAGTCTAACCGTACTGATGAGCTGTGATGCAGCGAAACAGATCTGTCTGCGGATGACTATTTATGCTCTCACACCCTGATTGAGCACTTTGAAAAACAGTAGCTACTCTGGCATGTACGCATCGCTCATTCAATAATGAATTAGAGCACTATGGCTATTGGGCGTGTATGATGATAATATACACGTTAAAAATCTGCCTTCTTCTACTGAGCACCCATATCTCAGAGGTAGAATCGCCGAATGACGCAAATTCGGTCGGCTTTCAATCCTGGGTTAAAAGCAATCGGCTGTCTAACCGTACTGATGAGCTGTGATACAGCGAAACAGATCTGTCTTCTTCGGATGACTATATATATATATATATATATATATATATATATATATATATATATATATTCCTTTCTAATTGTATTCCATCGTATTCCTGGATTGCGTTCTAGTTTGTATATTTACGTTCAATATAACCTATTTTTCTATCTCAATATCTGTTTTGTTGTTCATTATTTTTGTGTGGTTCCTCACCCGGATCCACAACACATAGTGATATTAATAATCCATTAATCTCCCTGGCCTGGGTGGGATTTACTGCCTTATTCGATAACATTCCTACACTCTTATTCGGCAAACATTCTCGATAAAATTGTCTTGCCTCCTGTAATGAGTAACGGATCATCGTTTGTTCCCACTTTAGGATATGGTTAACTCGTTCTTTCTTCTTCTATGGCCATAATGATTTAACTATCATAACTTTTTGGCGAACGGACTAATTAATGGCTGGGTCTGTCCATTATGATGGTACTGCTGTTTCTGTTTGGTAGCAAAGAGCTTGAACTCTTTGGTAGAACTTAGAGAGGCTACTTTGATCAACAGTCGTATAATATCAGGGTATTTGTAGTGTCACGTTGTGTATGGGTAGGTGTTCCTGCATTGATTCTGGTGGAAAACCCTGAGGTCACATTATGCTCTGGTTTCATCCACGTTCTGGTTGATTTGTATTGCCATTGACGATAAGTTGTGATAATTATATGGGTCCGTTTTCTTTTCGTTTTCTTCTCATAACAAATCTTTTCAAGACAAATACAATGAAAAAAATACGAGAAAATCAGTAAACAAAACACACACTATACCCGTCTACTAGGGCGGCTAGCTAATCCCCTTTGCAGACTCCTGCACAGGCACACTTGTGTGTATTCAACACTCTTAGAGCTCACCTGCAGTTTATACTGCAATTATGCTGAGCGGACCTTAGTTACAGTTTCTGGGAGAGAGCGCGTTATCTAGCGTGAACAACAGTCTGAACAAGGCCAGGACGCTGAAACTCTCGGTCACGATGACTTGTGCCTTCGAGCTAGCACAACCATCGACGACTCCTCAAAGGAAGCCATCTATCCAATTTCACTCACAAAAACCGTGGTATGCTTTTCAGACAATTGAAAACGGTACCGCACACTGAGATCGCCTCCTCCAGACCGATAACATCAAGAAGTTATCTTTCTGACAAATCGACCATGGTGAGATTCGAACCCGGGCTTCACGGTCAGAAAGCTAACGTTCTAACCACTCGGCCACGCGCCTACACAAAACTACTCATCCGTGGTGGTAATGCTAACAAATACATACATATACATAAACTGAAATATCAACCACTCAAAAGGACGCAGAGCCTTGATTTTAACTTTGATTAAATTGTAGAGCGGTGCAAAATATTGTTCCTTTATCTTAAAAATACGGAAATAAGCAGCTTTTAATTAACAACAAGACGACAAAAATGATGTGCATTGAGAAGCGATTAGAATTGCGTAGTCAACTTGGATATGACCATGTAAACAAATTGTATGAACCCCGTGGAAAGCTTTATTCGCCATCTTGTGAAGAGTATGCCGAAAAGGCTTGTGAAAAATAGCAAAGTAGATGGGGTTCAATTCTCAAAATAATGAGTCTGCGGTCGTACTTCCAAGGGTCATAAAGCAGTTTTGCAAGTCTAATGTCAAAAACTTGCAAACTGATTTATGACCCTTGGAAGTACGATCGCCGACTCATTATTTTGAGAATTGAACCTCACCTAGTATAATGTCGAAAAGGATTTGCATTGTGGTGCAGGGGATATCGGCTCGGAACGACAAATTGGGGAGCCGAGTTCGAATTCCAGTTGAATTCCTTGCATTCACTTACGCACATATACCCTTGGGAAAGGTATTCATCCGTCTCTTCCATCCAGTTATGGGTTAAATAATAAGACAGATTGAGTTCTATAGCCTTGGCTGGCAACCAGTCTACCGTAGAAAACTATGACGTAGTTGTGCGTTGAAATTTATGGCAACCTACTGCAGGATAATCTTCTGCCCGGTCAGTCATGTTTCTTTCAAGATATGATCGCCTAAAGCGTGTATCACATATGGCACTTAACTGAATTTCAGAAAATGTTGGGAGATTAAATCAAAAAGGTAAAAAAAAATTTCAACGCACAACTACGTTATTCAGCCAGAGAGCCAAGAGTTTATCTCTTTTATTGGGATAAAAAAGGTTGTGATTGATCGGGATTGTCAGGGAAGGGCAAACAATTACCATATTTCGAGGCCAACTAAATTTCGATCCGTTCATGATTTTGTTTATTTTTTTTTTTCGACATAAGACTTGTTTTGGTTTTCTCCTTTGTCACCACGAAGCAGAGGCTGTCCTGGAAAATAAAAAAGCTAAACTATTTTTTAATTTCATTTCTATATTGATTATCGCCTCCCTGCAAGAAATTCGGATCTGGGAAAGGATCCTTCCAGATTGCAGAGAGCAAATAATATCAGATGTGAATGCAGAGAAAATAACGCCAAAGAAATATGAGTGGGTGAGTGATGCACTAGAAACATTGCAAACGATCATTATTAGAATAAACCTGAAATTGTTTGTAATATTTGGAAAAAGACTCCCCCCCCCGCCAAAAAAAAAAACAGATAATTTTAAAATTCTGACAGTCATCTCTGTCAAAATCATGAGATCAGGCAAAAAAGAGGAGAATTATATATTGAACTAGCAGTATAGCCCGGCGTTGCTCGGGTGTAATGAAAGCTTTAAAACTAATCCATGGTCCTGGAGCTCAGACTCTTTGGACGTTGGCACGAAAGACTAAAAAGCAATAGCTGTTTCCAGTTAAAGCGAAACCGTAGACTGAAAAAAAAAAAATGAATGGATGTAAGTCAAATTTTGATTTCCTGGTATCGATATCAAATAATTTTTTTCGTCGTAAACTGAATTTTGAAGGCTAGATAAGTCCTCTGAATAAATGGTATCATGGCTGAGACTAAGAACTACAATTATACCTACTTAGAGCCAAACCCGAAGCAAAAACTAAAATAAAAGGTTTGAAAAAAATACAGACATACAGGCAGATAAACAGACACACACACAAACATCTTGCCTTTTATATTTATATATTATCGATTTTCTGCACTATTGTAAGAACTGCAATCTTGAAACTTCTGAATATCGTTTCTTATGTCTTTGTCTATGAGTGTATGAAATTTGATTAAAATCGGACCACTCCTTCTATAATCCGATTTTTTCGGTTATCGATTTTCGATATATATCGGGGGTACTTCGACACAAAACCTAGCTAAGAACACTCTCAGACGCTTATAGTACAACTGTGTAAATTTTCAAGAAAATCGGTTCAGCCGTTTCGGAGTCTATAGGTAACGGATACACACACAGACAAAGTTTCATTTATAAATAACTTTAGATATAACAATTCTATAAAACATAATGTGTGTGTGTGTGTGAGACCGACAGACAGACAGACAGACAGACAACGACACAGTTAGGACGACAGGGAGACAACATGATAACTGTAAAAGTTATAGAAACTCAAAGTAACAATCGTGGTTGCAATAGTACCCTGGAACAGATTTAAACACTCTTTCAAAATAATTTTTAGAATAACAAATTCAATCTAGAACCGAAATTATTCAAACCATACGATTGTTGAACTTGCCAAGAATCCCGGGGAGAGTATGATGGAGGTGAATAAACTTGCTGTCACTTCGTCTCCAACGATGGCCACCCAAAGAAACGTTTTGTGTGAAAATATTTTAATCTTGTTACTTTTTCTTAAAAAAAAAACAAACAAAAAACAAAAAACAAAAAAAAAAACGGAAGAGAAAACAACAAAACTGAAATATTTTCTCTACAAAAGTAAATTTAAATTGCACAATGTCGGCAATATTTTTAAAAGGTTGATAGGTCTTAAACATCTATAGGAAATATCTCTTTTCTTCACGATTGACTTGCATACGTTCCGTTGTATGAATATTAAAAAATTCCTTTTCCGATTAAAATTTGCGACCGTAACGGATTCTGTTAACTGATTACTTGAAAAACCTGCTCTTTTTCTTACACTTTTCTCAGTCCGCACCTACTTCCCTGGACTTATTGCACTATTTTTTAATCAAGATATCAACTTGTGAAACATACACAACTTGACAATATTTTACAATGACATTTTTATCATTTCATGTCAAACAAGGTGATGATACGACTTAACAAAATCTAAAGAAGGGTCTGCAATATAATAGACCCTGACCAGGCATCTTGTCTTCACTCTCGTTCTCACTGACGTGACGTGGTTTTTCTATGTCTTTTCTACAGATATTTTCATGGCAACTCCTCTGAGGAGCTTTTTTCCTGGTGCTACATTGTTTTTTTTTTTAATGCTATATGAATTTAAGGGTGCTACTAGATTGGCATCTAGGTCCCACCCTTTTACTGTTGAAAATATCTAACTACAACCATCACTTCTACTGTGACAGTTTCTTGTACTTCTCATTCGTGGAATTCCTTTTTGTTTACTTGTTTCTCTGATAACTGTAACCTTCAAAAATTTAAGTGCAACGTCAATTGCCATCTTCTGTCACTTTGAATCCCCTTCATCATTTATCCTCCCCTCAATCCTCCCTATTTTTAGTCTTCTCTTTCCTTTTCACTCCCTGTAATCCTCTCCAAGTACTAGCGACATTTCTGCCCTGCTTGGAGTGAAATGATAACAAAAAGCCTAATATGCAAGGACTTACTTCGTGTGAAAGAATCGGAGAAAAAAAAAGGTTATTAAAAGGAAAAGAAAAGAATAGGAACAACGAAAGAGAATATAACGATTGGCATTGCATTTAAGTTTTTGATGATCAATGTTGAATATTGGAGAAGAACATCCAAAGTGCATGACAGCAGATTTGATAAGACATACAGCACTGTGCAAAAGTATTAGGACAAGAACTATTTTATCTTTTATGAGGCATCAAAATAAAGTTTAAAATCATCCCTGTCCTAACACTTTTGCACACTACTGGTAGTGTGCAAAAGTATTAGGACAGGGATGATTTTCCTAACAGATTCGCTGAAATTCAAATACAGGGTGAAAAACCAAACCTTTGTAAGAATTATTTAACTAAAAAGGAAGAGGAAAGAAGGCTTCGAAATTTGAATTGCCCCCCCCCCCCCAAGCCCTCATCTCAATCCTATTGATTATCTATGGGATATTTTGGATAAAAAATTGATAAATCTAATGTTACTTCGCAAGACACACTTTGGGAACAAACACAAGCTGCTTGGTAGGAGATACCATTAGATACATTGAAGAAGCTTGTGATGTCAATCAATGCCTGACAGAATGAAGGCTGTGATCAAAGCAAAAGGCTATTATACGAAATAATAAATTTATTTTGTCACAAGTATTTTTCTTGTTAAAGATGAAATTGTTCTTGTCCCAATACTTTTGCACATTACTGTAAATCAACTGGAAGTATAGGTTCCTTATTATTTGAGTAACATCACTCAGAGCAGGAATATTGGCATAATGTGTTGACACGTGTGGCTTCTGAAATTCACTTTCTTGCCTGTGGAGGCTTGCCATTTCGTGGAGAAATCAGATTATTTGATCAGCAAAAATGGTAAATATTTAGTTATACTACAACCGTTGAGAGAATTTGACAATTTATTGGAAGAACAACTCAAAATATATGGAAATCCTGGAAAAGTGAATCCGTTATATTTATCTGAAAATACTTGCGATGAATTTATTGAATGGATGGGTCAACAGGTTTTTTTTTCTCTATTCTTAAAGAAGTAAAAGTTTTGTTTTGTTTTTGAGGTTTAGCGACCTATCAATCTTTATGGGATCATTTAAGGTCATAACCAATGATTTTGAGTAAGGTTATTTTTTTATTTTTACAACATTTTTCTTTTCACGATTCATTGGGATTTGTTTTTTTAAAGAGCAGGGTCCCCAAGTCCTACTCTTGTTATTTAACCCATAACTGGAGGGAATGGACGGAATAATACTTTTCCCAAGGGTACCAGTGCTTAAGTGAATGCAGGGTATTCAACTGGAATTCGAACTCGGCTCACCGATTTCTCTTTCCGAGCTGATATCCACTGCACCACAACGCACATCCGTCACTAAATGCTTACAGCACCTGGTATTCCCAAGCGGTCACCCATCTAAGTACTGACCAGGCTCAACGTTGCTTAACTTCGGTGATCGAGCGAGATCCGGTGTATTCAACGTGATAGGCCGTAAGTCAAAGAAGCAAAAGAGTCAAAGTTTTATTCAATAAGTGTAGATTCCACTCCAGACATCGGACATTTACTCTTCGATACGTGGTCAGTCGTACGGTTCTACTCATCGCTGGAATGTATTGGCATTGTCTCTAGTAAAATATTTAGTAGCCAGGCGTTTGTCAGCACATTTTGAATCTGTTCATACTCTGTATGGCGGTTTCGGAAAAATATAACATTCACTGGATTTTTTATTAACTGAAAATAAACATCAAGTAAATACAAGGCAAGAGGCAGAAGAATTGAGCGAAACATTGGAAAACCTGGAAACAATTTTTCTCACAATTTTTTGGAATCACATGCCAGAAAGAATGAAGAAAACAAGCAAGGTCCTGCAATAAAAAGGTGTAAGAATCCTTGTTGTCACAAATCTTCTTGAGTCTGAAAACCTATCTTCAGGAAACTAGAGGAAATTTAGTGAATATGAATGCAAAGCCAAGAGTATGTGTCCAAATGCAGATTACAGTGATGGGAAAAAAAACAGGAACGAAAACGAAGTGTGTGTCTTAATAGATTTGATGGATCAGCAGAAAATGTAATTTTAAGTAAAATCATGCAGTTCAAAGTGGAAACTTTCCTCCTTATTTTCGACACTCTAATCTTTGAACTAACAAAACGTGCAGAAGCTTATTCACAGATTAGAAATCTGTTTTCTGTCTTTGGTGAATTGAAAACCACTGCTTCAGATGCATTAAAGAAAAAGTGTGAACATCTGGCTAATATGTGTATCACAATGGCCTTAATTATGATATCCTTTTTCATCTCAAACACTACATGGCTCTTGATGAAGATTGTGAGATTTCCCCTGCACGGTACAGGAAAATAATTTTGGACAATTTGAAATATGTATTTCCGTATTTTGAGAGTGTTCATGTGCACGATGGTGACTAACTGTACAGGAAAAGGTTTTTTTTTCAAGACGGAAACGCATAAAAAACTGCTTCCTAGAACAATGGAGCAGCCTCATTTGAACGGGCTTTCACTCATATGCATGAAAAATAACATCCTATTCCTGAAGACCATTGACTTCAAGCCAGGTACCACGGCGTGGTGTAATGTTTAGCAAGCCTGTCTTGATAGAACCTATTACAACTGCGTAATGAGTTCGATCCTCACTGGGTACCCCCTACTTTCGGCCTTGTGCCACATCTAGGCGGTGCTTAGAAAACCAACCATTGACTTCAAGCCAGTAGTAAAGCAATTCTCTGAAAAGAAATGCCGCAAAGGATTGTTATAATAAAAAGTTTCTAGTAATTTTATACTTTGCCAGTGTGGCTTACTGAGTATTATTGTGTTTTTCAAGTCTCCTGTATTATTCAATGGGCCTTGTGGTGCAGTGGATATCGGCTCGGAACGAGAAATCGGAGAGCCGAGTTCGAATTCCACTTGAATTCATTGCATTCACTTACGCGCAAATTCCCTCCAGCTATAGGCTAAATAACAACACATGTTCGGTTCTATAACAGAAAGTATCGGCAATGTACTGCGGAAAGATCTTCTGACCAGTCAGTCATGTTTCTTTTGAGACATGATCGCATGTCATTTAACTGGCTATATTATTCAAGTGTTTATCATGTTGATTAGTTGCTGCTTTACAGCATAATTTTAACATCCGTTTTGTTGAAGTGCCAATAAAATAAATATGTATTTAATTTTATCTATCATTTACTTTTTATTCCTGTGAGTGATTGTCGTAGGCGACCCAGATTACTGGTTTGCCCAGGGTCCCCTAATACTGTTAAGACGACCTTATATATATATATTCAGTTAGCTCTATCACTGATATTGAGCGCTTTCAAATAAGTACCGCTCATATAGAATATATAAATAATATATTTAACAAATTGCATATATATATATATATATATATATATATATATATATATATATATATATATTAAAAAAGGATTAATTCAAAGATGTTGAATGGCCATTTCGATATGAAGATCCCCACGGGGGACAACACATCACCTCAGCAACAGAAAAATCCTTTCAGAAACTGGAGAAAAATTAGTCTACTTTTCCTTTTTAAATAGATTGCAAAGAAATTAAAAAATAAAAAATAAAATAAAATAAAAAGAAAAATAAAGGGAAAGAAAAAGAAAAAGAAAAAGAAAACGAAAAAGAAAAAGAAAAAGATAGAATAAAATCAAATAAATAAGAAAAGAAAAAATTGACATCGTCTGGGTTCGCAAAAAAAAAAAAAAAAAGGGGAGAATGTAACTAAAAATTAACAGACAGCCGTGTTAAATCGGCGTAAGTTTAAGCAACACGGAAAAAAGGTGGTAAGAGAAATAAAAGAAGGAAGGGAGGGAAAAAGAAAGAAACTAAAGAAAAAATTTTTTTTAAATATTACAGACGCTGGACAAATTCAAAAACCTAATTTCCCCAAAACGTTGAAGTATTATAAAAAGGCCTTTACTTAAAAAGGCATAATTATTAATAAAAGGGAATAAAAAGATATAGGATTTAAAATAAAATTATTTTTAAAAAAATTAGGTCATTTGAAATTAAACTAAATAAAGATAACACTAGGTAAAAAAAATAAAAATAAAAAATTAATTACAATTATACATACCTATAGAAGTACACACATACATACATATATATGCACACACAATTCTACGAATAAGAATACATATATACATACACATACACACACATACATTCAATTTATTACACACTTATATACATATACATGCGCATACACACATATATATGTGTGTACACACCTACATACAAAATATTCATATACACACAATATACATGTGTAGACTAATTTTTCTCCAGTTTCTGAAAGGATTTTTCTGTTGCTGAGGTGATGTGTTGTCCCCCGTGGGGATCTTCATATCGAAATGGCCATTCAACATCTTTGAATTAATCCTTTTTTAATATATATTTGCTCTGTAATATTTTATTACATGGAGCTCTCTTCCTGTATCATTTTTTAATATTAAAATAAAATTTTTAATATTAATTAGGATCGGGTTTTTTGGAATTTACCTTCCTGCTTTTTTCCCTTGGATTGAAGTATCTGAATTAATATATATATATATATATATATATATATATATATATATATATATATTTCCCACACACACTCACACACACACACACATACACGCACATATATGCTTTTAGTACTTGTTATGTCGTTATATATGTAATGATTAAAATCTATTAATGTCTTGACATGGTTACTTACTAAATATTTCTAATGTATGTTTAAAACGAAATAATTTTTGTTCATTTTTATATATGGTTGTCATGTATGTCTTTTTAATATAAATATAATCATTAGAGTGAATAAAAATTTTGACGTCGTTTTTAACAAATGCTTTTAATGAATTGCTATATTAAAATAATTTCCAATAAATTTCTATATATGGTTTTAGCATTTGTTTGACGCCATATATTTAATAATCAGAGTGAATCAAAATGTTAACGTCTTTGTTTGATAGTTATCCAACATTCCTATATTAAAAACTTAATCTTTATTGAAGTGGCTGAGATCTTCTTCATTCTATTCCCGCTTTTTACTCTCGTCGTTACTTCATTTCGCTACCCAGTTATCCAAAGTAGCCGACCGACATTCGTCGTCTCTATGTCTTTTTGTTTTAATAATTGTCATATTAGGGAATTTTAACAGCCGTTACTAACCGCTTCGCTGATGAAAGGTGTAGAGGCCACTTAAACGAACTCACTTTTTAAGCAAAGTTTTTTTCATTTCGCAGGAGTGGTGTTCAAGGAATTTTTTTACGTCTCAAGTTTTGAAATATGTCAAATGAATAATGCAGAACATTGCTTTTTTTTCGATTGGTTCGAATTAGTGTTCTCCCCTTGATTATTATAATTATTATTATAGACAGAAATTACTTTCTCGACATCTTCAGGTGCTCAAAAGATAATTCAGGCACAGGCAACCTTTTTGAGCACATGGTCACATGATCTATGGCTTATCACAAGGCGGGCCGCACTACTAAAAATAATAAAGTAAATAAAAATAAAAAATAAAAAAATAAAAAAACTACTAAAAAGATTCAATTTTATTTTTGATGTTAGGTATTGCAGTTTTTTTTTTACTATAGAAAACCATAAGCGTAAGAAAATATTTTAGAAATGAGGGAATTTTTTTTTTTTTTTTTTACTTTGGAAGAAAAGACTTTTGGCAAACTTGAACACTTTCGTGCCCGAAAAAAACGGAGTGACAAATGGACGATTTTTTCCTTGAAGCCGCTATTATTTTAACTAACTTCGCTCCCTCGGCAATGTTAATTTTTTTAAAATGAAGTTATTAGAATTCTAAAAAAAATCTAAACATATGATGAAAGTGAATTTGTACAATATCCGTATTTTTGAGAATTGTTTTGCTTGGGGTGATATGATTAAAATAAATAAAGGGTGTCTCCTTTACGTTTTATAATAATTTAGAAACAAAATTTAAATATTCTAATATGCCACGTAAAGACAAATAAAGTCAACTTTAAAAATAATATGATATTTGCTATATGTTGTAAATGTAATGTGAAAATTTGAATAATTTCTTATTTCTGAAATCATTAGAGTGAATGAAAGCTTTGACATATTTGTTTAATAAATAATTAAAATACATGTTTATAATGTTTAACCCTAAAAGGTTACTGCATGAGCAATCACCAAAACGGAAGTTGGGAATAATAGTATATCAACAAGTACAAGACTCGCATGCTGCGTGAAGTAGATACAATGCTAGTGAATAGCTAGTCAATATACTCACTTGGTATTTACCAACTCCCCAATAGGATGGATGCCCAAGGTGGATGCGACACAAGGTCAATTAAAGTGGGGGTTCCGAGCCCTTGAAACATTTCACATTTATCATTGTTGGCGAGGACTATGGAACACATATCATCAGGAAGGAGCTTTAGGATATGAATTTATTTTGGTGGGCAGCCATATATGGGGGAATGTATCATAAGAGCTCTCTTGGCACAGGTTGAAATGCTTTGTTAAAATCAATAAATGTCATGTACAAGGGCTGAAGCTGTTCACTACATTTCCTTTGTAATTGGCGCAATCGAATCTGTTGTTCCACGGAATGGTCCGAAACCAGCTTATATTTCTGGAAGGATTTTCTGAGATAGTGCGCCAAATCGGTTATTCATGAAATGAGCGAGAATTTTTCTAGTTGTTATGAGTAGAGATCTTCCACAGTAATTTCTACAGACAAATCGGTCTCCTATTTTCTTGTAGATGGTATTTATTGCTGAATCTTGGAAATCTTTGTGAGACGGTTTGCTTTATTTGTTCAGATTTCCAAGATGAGTTGATGCAGTTAATGCTGACTAAGTTCACCTCCATATTTGTAGACTTCTGTTGTAATTCAGTCTAGTCCACAGGTTTGTTTTTCTTCATTGTTTTGATGCCTTCCTAGATTTCATCTAGAATTGGTAGTTAATTTAGGGACTCATCATCAGGATGTCTTGGAGGACAATGCATGATCTCTCTATCGTGACGGTTTGGTTCACTAGTTCTTCAAAGTTCTCTCTCTATTTAGCATTGATGTTAGTGTTGGTCTTTAGTATTGTTGATCCATTTTTATTTTTAAGAGGAGCCTGACTATGGCCTAATGGGCCAAAGGTGGTCTTTGTAGCACTGAAGAAGCCGTAAGTGTCATGTGTTCTGTGAGTTGTTGAATTTCGGTGTTTTTTTTTTTTATCTCAGCCATTTATTTTTCATTACATGCCTTAGAAATATCAACTGTCCCTTTCTGATTCTAAGTATAAGTATCCTTTTTTGTTTTCATTTTCTCTAAAGCTTTGTCATTGCGCACATGTTCAAACCGTGGTATCCTCAGTATCCTTCTGTAGAATCACATCTTGTCTATTAATTCTTAACGGCGCTAAAACTAAACAGTTCTCATTTAATTGCCTTAAAGAACCTTTTTTGCTTTACATCAAAATGGCTGTTCCGAACCTACAGAAGAGTGGCTCTGAAATGGAACAGATATCATTTATTCGACTTAGAGAGAACCTTTTTTGCCTTACATCAACATGGCTGTTCCGAACCTCCAGAAGAGTGGCACTAAAACGAAACAGTTCTCATTTATTCGCCTTAGAGAGAACCTTTTTTGCCTTACATCAACATGGCTGTTCCGAACCTCCAGAAGAGTGACACATTGCACCTTCTCAGGTTAACATTGTCAAGACCAGTGTTGGTTTACTATGAAAATTTTTCTCGTCAGAATCTATCCTACACATTTACAAATCTATCATTCGACCATGAATTGAATATTGCTGTCACATCCGGTCCAGTGCTACTGTTATGTATTTAGAGATTCTTAATAAAATCCAAAATAGAATCTGTATTATTATTGGTCCTGACCTAGCATATCGGCTTCAGTCACTTTTCCACTTTTCCACCGCCGTAACGTAATTTCATTGTAACTTTTCTGTTAATATTTTCATGGAATTTTTTCTGAGGATTTTCTCATTTGGAAATTTGGAAAACATGAGAAATATGCTATATTCCGAAGAAAACAATGATTTCTGAGAAGTAGTAGTATTTACAAATGTCCTCGTTATTTTTGTCATATTCCTGACGTTTCAGTCGTTTTACGCTAAGGCCTTTCTCAAGTGGTTGAAATTTCAAACCGAACCCTTTATTTCGATCAGTGGTGTATATTGTTCTCGTTCTACGAGTCACACTACTTCCGGATATCTTAGATAACCCCTTTTAACTCAACTCTATAAGTTATTTGTTCAACACTGCTGTAGCCAGGTTTTAAACTCACAGCACTTTTGGTTCAAGCCACTGAAACTAATCAACGCTTTTATCCACAGTGGATAAAAGTAATCGAAATAAAGGGTTCGGTTCGAAATTCCAGTCACCTGAAGAAGGCTGGAGCGTACAACGGCGGAAACGTTGTGAATATGACAAAAAAGATGAGAACAACAGTTCAAACAATGTAAATAAAAAAAAACTATACTACTAATAATTTAATTTCTTTATTTGTGCAAGTTTTTGTCCAAGTACAAACTATTTGATCAGAAATCTTTCATTAGATATGAAAACTGAGAACAGATTAAAATCGGCAAGTCTTTTTTTTTGCTTGTCAGGATTTTTTTCTTGGCTCAGGTCGCTGATTATAGTGAAAAGATAAAAGCGGGAAACACGTTTAATTTATAAAAAACGTTATTTTTTATTTCCTGTCACGAGAAAACAAATTACTTTCCTAAAAAAAAAATCTAATAGCTTTATCGACAATAAACCGTATTACATCCATGGTAATTATATTGTATAGAATTTTTTAATACAGGATATGACTGAAAACATTATTCAGAAGGTTGGCATTTTTAAAAAAATATATTATAAACTTAGCGGATTGTGTTGTAGCAAATGCGTCTTAGCGTTCAGTTAAATATTATCGCTTTTGATTGTTGGGTTACAAAAGACATGCAAATGAGCAAATGGCATAGTGCTCTTTATATACTGATGTAGTGTGCATTAAACTCACCTCAGGTCATTTTAAAAGTTACACTCCGTGACCTTAGGAGAAGCTAGTTGTGTTATATATTACTCTGGATCTTGATAGACAACGAGGAAAACGTATATAAAAAACACCGTTCCTGTTCCTGTACCGCAGGATCCAGAAATTGAAGTTGAATGACGTCACAAGAGTCTACACGTAATTAATTTCCTTCATTCCACCATAAACAGCTCAGCCATCTGAAACAATATGGCTCCCAAGCTGAATATGCCGCCCGCACAATCGCTACTTTATGTGTCTCTGCCCAACGATCATTTGGATTTGTACCATCTGATTGGTCTGTTTTATTCCACCTACCATATTCACCTGAACTGGTAACAACTAATTGGTCTGTTGTACTCCACCCGCCATGTTCACCTGATTTTCTACCGACAGATTAGTCTGTTCTATCGCACCCACCATATCCATAATATATTGTACCGACTGATTGGTCTGTTTTAATCCACCTACCCTATTCACTTGAACTTGTAACAACCAATAGGTCTGTTTTACTCCTTCCGCCATGTTCACCTGATCTTCTACCGACAGTTTGGTCTGTTCTACCGCCATATTATCCTGATCATTTACCATTCGATTTGTCGGTTCCATTCCACCCACCATATTCACCTCACAATGTAAACAAAACTTGTACCAACTGATTAGTCTGTCCTATTCTACCTGCCATATTAACCTGACCATGAACCTATTCATTAGTTTATCCACCATATTAACCGGATCTTGCACCAACTGATTAGTTTGTTCTTTTTCACCCACTATATTCACCTGATGTTGTTCCAACTCAATCGCGCATTCTATTCTACTCGCGATATTAATCTGAACTTTTACCAACTGAGTCCCCTGTTCTATTCCACCCGCCATATTCACCTAATGTTGTACAATCTTATTGGTCTTTTCTATTCCACCAACAATGTTAACATGAACTGGTATGAACTCTTTGGTGTGTCCTATTCCACTCCGCCATATCCACGCGGCCTTGTACGGACTGATTGGTCTGTCCTATTCCACCCGCCATATCCACGCGGCCTTGTACGGACTCTTTGGTGTGTCCTATTCCAATTGCCATATCCATGGCCTTGTACGGACTGATTGGTCTGTCCGTATCTAATTCGCCATATCCACGCGGCCTTGTACGGACTGATTGGTGTGTCCTATTCCACCTGCCATATCCACGCGGCCTTGTACGGACTCTTTGGTGTGTCCTATTCCACCCGCCATATCCACGCGGCCTTGTACGGACTGATTGGTGTGTCCTATTCCACCCGCCATATCCACGCGGCCTTGTACGGACTCTTTGGTGTGTCCTATTCCACCCGCCATATCCACGCGGCCTTGTACGGACTGATTGGTCTGTCCTATTCCACCTGCCATATCCACGCGGCCTTGTACGGACTCTTTGCAGAACCCCCATTCCACCTGCCATATCCACGCGGCCTTGTACGGACTGATTGGTCTGTCCTATTCCACCCGCCATATCCACGCGGCCTTGTACGGACTCTTTGGTGTGTCCTATTCCACCTGCCATATCCACGCGGCCTTGTACGGACTGATTGGCCTGTCCTATTCCACCTGCCATATCCACGCGGCCTTGTACGGACTCTTGGTGTGTCCTATTCCACCTGCCATATCCACGCGGCCTTGTACGGACTGATTGGTCTGCCCATTCCACCTGCTATATCCACGCGGCCTTGTACGGACTCTTTGGTGTGTCCTATTCCACCTGCCATATCCACGCGGCCTTGTACGGACTGATTGGTGTGTCCTATTCCACCTGCCATATCCACGCGGCCTTGCATTGACTCTTTGGTGTGTCCTATTCCACCCGCCATATCCACGCGGCCTTGTACGGACTGATTGGTCTGTCCTATTCCACCCGCCATATCCACGCGGCCTTGTACGGACTCTTTGGTGTGTCCTATTCCACCCGCCATATCCACGCGGCCTTGTACGGACTGATTGGTCTGTCCTATTCCACCCGCCATATCCACGCGGCCTTGTACGGACTCTTTGGTGTGTCCTATTCCACCCGCCATATCCACGCGGCCTTGTACGGACTGATTGGTGTGTCCTATTCCACCCGCCATATCCACGCGGCCTTGTACGGACTCTTTGGTGTGTCCTATTCCACCCGCCATATCCACGCGGCCTTGTACGGACTGATTGGTCTGTCCTATTCCACCCGCCATATCCACGCGGCCTTGTACGGACTTCTTGGTGTGTCCTATTCCACTGCCATATCCACGCGGCCTTGTACGGACTCTTTGGTGTGTCCTATTCCACCTGCCATATCCACGCGGCCTTGTACGGACTCTTTGGTGTGTCCTATTCCACCCGGCATATCCACGCGGCCTTGTACGGACTGATTGGTCTGTCCTATTCCACCCGTCATATCCACGCGGCCTTGTACGGACTCTTTGGTGTGTCCTATTCCACCCGCCATATCCACGCGGCCTTGTACGGACTGATTGGTCTGTCCTATTCCACCCGCCATATCCACGCGGCCTTGTACGGACTGATTGGTCTGTCCTATTCCACCCGCCATATGCACGCGGCCTTGTACGGACTGATTGGTCTGTCCTATTCCACCCGCCATATCCACGCGGCCTTGTACGGACTGATTGGTCTGTCCTATTCCACCCGCAATATGCACGCGGCCTTGTACGGACTGATTGGTCTGTCCTATTCCACCCGCCATATGCACGCGGCCTTGTACGGACTGATTGGTCTGTCCTATTCCACCCGCCATATCCACGCGGCCTTGTACGGACTGATTGGTCTGTTTTATTTAACCCGCCCTTTTAACCTGATCTTATACCAGCTGATTGGTCGGTTCTCTTCCATCTGCCATATTAACCTGATCTTGTACAATTTGATTGGTATATCATTTTTCAACCGCCATTTTAAACTGACCTTTTATCGACTGATTGGTTTCTCGTATTCCACCTGTCAGACAAACTGAACTGGTACGAACTCTTTGGTCTGTTCTCTTCCACCCGCCATATTCATATGACCTTTTCTCGACCGATTGTTCTGTCCTATACCACGCAAAATATTAATATGTCCTTCTACCAAATTACAGGTCTCTTCTAATCCACCCGCCATATTCCCCTGACCTTGTATCGACTGATTATCATGTTTATTTTTTGATCGATGGAAATGATCTGGAAATTTCTCTGTATTAAGAGCCGGACTCAAGATTCCAAAATGTGGTGGTTCCAAAATGGAGGATCGATTTACTATAACATTGCATGAAAAACTGAGCCCCCACTCAAATTCATTAAATATTGAATTTTTTTCAAAATTCTTTTGTCATTCGAAAAGTATAGGGTGTAATCGATAAGATTGCACTGAAAAAAGTAAAAAAAAAAATGGGAGAAAAACAACAAATTTAAAGGTAACAGTAGTTTCCTTCAGGTCCGACCAGCTTGTAAAGATCACACCATCATGTTGTGTAACACTACAGTAGCAAGAGCTGATACGTTGTGACGATATGAACTTACGTACAAGCATATTAATATTATTATTATTTCGATATCTGCTAGGGCCACATTGCCTACTAAGTCTGCGGGAAGACCAAAGATAGGTACAGTGGAACCTCTACTTACGAAATTAATTCGTTCTGGAAGTCGTTTTGTAACGTGAACATTTCGTAAGTAGAGATGCTTTTTACCTTTTAAATCCCCTAATCGGTTCCAAGCCTCCACCGCTAACCCCTCAAAATCTCGTGAGGCAACAGCATCCTGTCACAGCTTTCTTCAAGCCGCATTAAGGGTACGTCTGGTCATTTCCTGTCAAGCCATGTCGATTATCTTGAGGCAAACAACAATATCGAAGTGCTGCTTCCAAAACTCACGAAGGTGTTTCGTGTAGAGTTTCTTGAAGTTCGAAATGACTTGTTGGTCCATGGGCTGGAGGATAGAGGTGGTGTTAAGTGGGAGGTACAGCACCTTAATAAACGAGAACTCCTCCAGGATATCATCTTTGAGACCGGGCGGGTAGGCAGAGGTATTATCGTGAATGAGGAGGCAATTGAGGAGGCAATGAGGTGAACTCTGGAAGCTGCGAGTAGCAGCGCGTATTTTGATAATTTCGCCTTTCATATCCTGAAATTTATTTCGTAACAAGAGGCAATATTTTTCTGAAGAGGCGTTTCGCAACCTGAAAATTTCGTATGTATAACCTTTCGTAAGCAGAGGTTCCACTGTAGTTGTGTTTTTATGACTACATTTCATGATTTGTTTTTTAAATTCCCATAACATCTTTAACGTTACATAAACAATGTTCTTAATGTGTAGATTGTATTTATCAAGACAATTTTTGTATATCATTTAAGCTGAAATTTCCAGGAATTCTTTTAATGTGTTGTTCCTTTTCTTATATAATTCCAAGTGCAACTAATATGATTGGAACTATTGTTTTGGATTTATACTTTTTTTTCGATTTCCAGGTCTTTATACTTCGATAGTTTTTCCAATTCCTTGGTTGCTATGTTACACTCCGTTGGGCAAGCCATATTAATTAGTAGCCAAGTCTTTCTTTTTGGTTTCTGACAATTATGTTCGGCCTATTTGCGTTGTGGTGCACTAGATATCGGCTCGGAACGAGAAATAGGAGAGCCGAGTTCGAATTCGTTGCATTCACTTTTCTTGGGAAAAGGTATTAACCCGTTTCTTCTCCTTCCAACTATGGGTTAAATAGTAGGACAGATTGGATTCTCTAACATTGGTTGGCAACCAGTCTACCGCAGAAAGTAATGACAATCTACTGCGGGAAAATCTTCTACCAAGTTATTCATGTCTCTTTTGAGACATGGTCACCCAATCTTATATCACGTATGGAACTTAACTGACTATTTGCTTCAATCTTCATGTCTGTTAAGATGGCGTCATCCTATAGAATTGTGATATCTTCTATTTTTATAACCGGTGAAGGCTGATGTTCTTAACGGTGTTTGTTAACATCTTTTTAAAAGCGTTTGCACATTGCCCAACATAAATATTGCCCCACTCTATCCTGACGATATTTTATATTTATTTGACGAAAGTAATTAATATCCTGAGATTAGATGGTCTATGATTTCCTGATCTTTATCTCTCTCTCTCTCTCTCTCTCTCTCTCTCTCTCTCTCTCTCTCTCTCTCTCACACACACACACACTGCGTTTTGGGTCCACCCAGTTATGTATGATATTTGCCTGAAAGTTTCTAGTGAAAAGATTCTGATCTTTCGCTTACCTTCTGTTTCAGCCTCTAATCCAGATGCCTGTAACCATCGATGAGTGTTAACTTTATCAACATCGGCTTTATTAGCCTCGCTTTGGATATTTGCCATGCAGAGGTTTGTCTTGTCATCACTTCAAGAGCTTTATCCTTGGCTTTCTTTCTCATATTGTTGCTACAACAGTTGGTTCTTGGGATTTTTATTATTATTATTCATCATATTTTATTTCTGCTTTGGTCGCACTACCTGCCAAGTCTGCGGGAAGATCTAAGGCAGGTCGTGGTGTGTTGTTATGGCGCCATTTCATGTATTTTCTATCTTTTCTAACATCCCTAGCGTTACATAGGCAAAGTTCTCCCTAGTGTGTGGGCTCTACTTAAAATGACAGTTTTTTGTATATCTATTATTATTATTATTATTATTATTATTATTATTATTATTATGATGTTCTTTCGTTTTCAAGCGGAAATGTTGCATTATGGATGTTCTATATGAAATCGTACAATCTCAGAGAGAAAGCACCTCTTGCAGAATATTTGCGGTGCGAAGCAACGTAGAGTTTTGAAGCAATGGGATATTAGGATTTATTCCGATTTTTTCAATATAGTACACTAAGTTCAGTGGTATAGATCCAACAATAGTGGCTTGAAAGTCCCATATTCTGAGAACTTCAACCCGGAGATCCGTGTATTTCTTGAGCTTGGCAAACTATATAAACCTTGATATTATCATCACTAGTTACAACCACGTCGATAAAGGGGTATTTTCTTGTCCCTATGTTAACGACGCTGAGGTCATTTTTGACGCGTTTTGTTTGGATGTTGAAATTCCCCAAGATCTTTACTGACTTGTGGCGGTACTAGTTGTGGTCGGCTTCAAGTCCGTACCTTCTGTACAGACACTAATGCAGGGGACAGGCCAGTTTGTCATGGCGGCGTATATGTTCTTTATTATTATCATTATTGCATTTGCTAGGGTTTCAGCGTAGTGGCAGAGCCTTTCTATTGGACCCCTTTTATTTCCAGAAACGGATAAGGGCACGACAAAAATCGAACAAATCTCTTTTCAATTGTGTTAATAAGCGTCAGAATGTCAAACTGTCCTGTATAAATTTTTGGTTAAACAAGATGATGTGTTGCGGATGGGTAGGAAAAGTATCTAGTTGACTCTGCCTGTCTGGTGTTTGGCGTCTATTTGAAGCACCGATAAAGTTAATTCTAATCTTGCTAGTCTCAAGTTCACTCGCCAAGCACCCTAACTACAATCATTTATTAATGTCCCAATGCATGTTATACAGAGACTGCATGACAATAACAGGCCTTCGTCGTAAATTCAAGTGATTTGATAAAATCTTATGACGGTTTCAGGCTAATAAAAACTAAAATCGCTGTTCTTGAATGGTGATTTTCTCTTTGTAGCTTAGATGTGGCATAAGGACGAAGGAATGGAACACCCAGTGAGGGACGAACTTACTGACCAATTCTAATGATTCTACCGAGACAAGCTTGCTAACAATTGCACCACCTCGAGGTGTCCAATCTCTGTTCTTGAATAGCATCTAAAGAGCTTCTCCTATGAAAAGTAGAGAAAAAACAGAAATCACAACATTTTAACAAGCTAAGAACATTGAGGGCACAAGGACATTTTCCAGTGAGATATCTCTCATAAAATCAAGCATTTTCATGTCCGTTTATCTGAATTGAAATATCTTAGAATTCATTTTGAAAGTTATTTGGATGCTTTTTCTTGAATGATAAATCATTTTAACATGAAGCGAAAAGTTTCACTCGCATATTTAAGCCGTGACATATCTTTGTGAATCAAGTATTTTGCCCTATTTTAAGCAACCGTCATGTGATGTGGCAAAATGGACTTGATTTTCAGATTCAGCGTGACAAAGTAGCCTAGAAACATGTACTCATTGCCGAAAAAAAAGTCAACCAGTGTTATAATAGAGCTTAGCATCGCTTTGAAATCGGATATGTTAAAAGTATATATTCACATAATAAACACAAAGAGTTTGTCACTTTAACTGAGCAGGTTCATGCTAATTTCGAAATTTTGTGAAGACACTATTAAGATATTCTCACTCGACAGGGCTAACGAGCTAACCTCACGAAACTTCGAAGTCGGCATGAATCTGCTCAATTAAAGTGACAAATTATTTATGCCTATCAACTGTCTATCTCCATCGCGATATCGAGCACTTTACGTATTATGGTAAAATACACCTATTCCTCAGATAATGGACTCTCCCTCCTATACTAATAAGAGTTAACAGGAAGTTCTTAGGAGTTTTTAGAAGTTCTAGAGAGTTCTTTAGAATTCTATTGGAGTTCAGTAGAACTATTAGTTAGTTCCAGTTTGGACATAGTTGGACTAAGGCAGTTGATATTAGTCAGCAGTTAGCCGAATACTAAGGAGTCAGCTTTCAGTAGAAGATTACCAAGTTCCTAACAGTTTGGGTGCGTTAAGTCGATTAGCAACCGACATTAGCACGATTATAACCTTCAGTGCGAAAACTACTTCACAACATTACGATAAAAACCTGCTTGACAAAATACATTTCACCAGCAAAACCACTGAAAAGTCAACAACCTTGGCGCTAAACATTATCACAACTCAATACTATTCCCATAATATGTACTTTTAAAATGTCCGTTTTTGAAGCTGTGGTGCAATTTGGTACCCCACCCCACACCAGATTATTTAGATTGAATTTAGCACAGACTTGCTTGGGATGTAAAAACTATTCAAGCGAGGCGGATCTATCGGATAACTTGGAAAATCAGCATTTGAATGAAAAACTTTACTCTTAGCTTGAATACTGACGCCTAATCTTGAAGAGATGACTGTATAACTATTTCAGCCACTAACTATATAAGTCTGTAATCCTGTGAGGATCGAACTTAACGAATAACTTTCCATCAATCTACGGTAGGTGTACAATTATGTATAATAAAATTGCGAAAGCCTTATAAGCTAGAATTACTTATGACACAAGGCCAGAAATCAAAATTACGGCTCAGTTATAATGTGTTTGATACGCGAGTTTGCCAATTCTTATCGCACACTGAAAAACTTACGACCATTTAGACATTTACTCTGATAGATTCCGCTATGATAATGATGCAACCAGTGATCATAGGACATATTACGATTGGCCTATATATATATATATATTGTCATCTGCAGACAGATCTGTTTCGCTGTATCACAGCTCATCAGTGCGGTTAGACTCCGATTGCTTTTTAACCCAGGATTGAAACCCGACCGAACTGGCGTTAGTCGGCGATTCTACCCCTGGGCTCTGGGCGTTCGGTGGAAGAAGGCAGACCTTTTTAGCGCGTATATTATCACTATACGCGCCCAATAGCTAGAGTGCTCTAATTCATTTTACTGAATGAGCGATAAGGTTGTCTTAACAGCATTATGAGACCCTGGGCAAACCAGTAAGCTGGGTCGCCTACGACAATCACTCACAGGGATAAAAAGTAAATGATAGATAATATTAAATACATATTTATTTTATTGGCACTTCAACAAAACGGATGTTAAAATTATGCTGTAAAGCAGCAACTAATCAACATGATAAACACTTGAATAATATAGCCAGTTAAATGACATGCGATCATGTCTCAAAAGAAGCATGACTGACTGGGCAGAAGATTTTCCCGAAGTACATTGCCAATAGTTTCTGCGATAGAACCGAACATGTGTTGTTATTTAGCCTATAGCTGGAGGGAATTTGCGCGTAAGTGAATGCAATGAATTCAACTGGAATTCGAACTCGGCTCTCCGATTTCTCGTTCCGAGCCGATATCCACTGCACCACAAGGCCCATTGAATAATACAGGAGACTTGAAAAACACAATAATACTCAGTAAGCCACACTGGCAAAGTATAAAATTACTAGAAACTTTTTATTATAACAATCCTTTGCGGCATTTCTTTCCAGAGAATTGCTTTACTACTGGCTTGAAGTCAATGGTTGGTTTTCTAAGCACCGCCTAGATGTGGCACAAGGTCGAAAGTAGGGGGTACCCAGTGAGGATCGAACTCATTACGCAGTTGTAATAGGTTCTATCAAGACAGGCTTGCTAAACATTACACCACGCCGAGGTACCTGATCTGTTTCGGTGTATCATAGCTCATCAGTACGGTTAGACTCCGATTGCTTTTTTACCCAGGATTGAAACTCGAACGAAATGGCGTCAGTCGGCGACTCTACCCCTGGGCGTTCGGTGGACGTAGGCAGACTTTTTAGCGCATATCATTATACGCGCATACATACATACCTACCTACATACATATATATATATATATATATATAATTTTTTTCTTTTTAGTGGAGTTTTTTTTTTGAAAAAGAAAGTTTTTTTATAGCTGTCACGTGATGTGCGCGGCGGGCATGATGTGAGCGTCTGTCTATTTTTAAAAAAAACTTTCAAAACTCCATTTCCACTGTTAAATTAATGTAAGGTTGATTATAGGAGAAAATTGTTTGATATATAGGGCCTCCCTTATAGCGAATTTATCACTGATCTGTATAAAAAAAAAACACCAGTAAGAACTCTTGTCTTCTTAATTATAAAAGCCAATGTCCAGAAAGATATAAAAAAGCAGTAATAACGAAATTCTTGAATCGAGCAAATCAAAATCCCCCTTCCAAAGAATATTTTTTTAGCGAATTAAAACATAGAAAACAAACACTAGTCACAATAATTATCTCAACTACATCATTGATAAACAAATAAAATGATTCTTACAAAAAATACATGACACTAGCATTAAAAATAACACACAAAAAAACATCAACATATTTTACTGCAGCCAAATGCATATTAATTATAAACAGGATGAATTTTCTATACAAAAAATTATTAAATGCCATATTTCTGCCGTAACTCCTCAAAGACATGTAAAATTTATAATCTATTATAGAAAATGATGACAGCAAACCTTATTATTTCAAATAATAATAACCCTATCAAATCTAAACTAGCGATGACTAATATAGTGTATGAATTTTAATGCTCTGTACAAGGTTGTGTTTCTTGTCATAAATCAATTAGCTATATTGGCCATACTACCACTTCCCTAATTAGACGCCTTACACGCCACCTATCTAGAAATAATAGTGCAATAAAAAGTATTTATTAACTCATAATTAACAAGAACCCTTAAGAAAAACTTTGATTGAAAATACAAAAATACTTTTCAAATCACAATATCAAAGGCACCTGACTATAAGAGAGGCGCTATATGTCAAATAATTTTCTCCTACCGTCAACTTTACACTATTTAACAGTGGAAATGAAGTTTTGAAAGTTTTAACACACGCACGCACGCACGCACGCACGCACGCACGCACACACACACACACACACACACACACACACACACACACACATATATATATATATATATATATATATATATATATACTTTTTGTTTTGTGTTCAGTACAGCCCCTTACCGGGTCATACCTCGAGACCTGGGGTAAAACAGGATAGGTAAATATATGTATTCTGTTTGTTAAGAAATTAATAACTTCCGGAGAAGATGAATAGTTCCACACAGAACACCTTGTGGTTCTAGTGAACAGATATTAGCAGTTTAATACTGTGTACTTTTTTCTTAATTGTAATCCAATTATTATAGGTATAGCAATAATTCACATTTTTCAATATTAATTTCAAATCCTTGAATTTATTTTATCATATTCTGTAACAGATCTATTTTAATCTGATGGCACTAAAGTATATACAAGAATTTATTTTTAATTGTAGGTTTTAATGTGGAATGCTTTCGTTGAAATAGCCCAATGGTGAAGTGACCTCGCATCTGCATTGATGCCTATGCAGGAAATGACAACTTTAAGTCGCCACAAACCATAGAAGGTGATAAAAAATGACCAAGTGAAGAGGGATGTTTGAACCACTATTGTCTCAGTATTAACGACCGAACTTGATGTCCTATATTGAGAAAATCGAATAAAAACCGAGTATCGCATCTGTCTCTATGAAAAACTAAATATTATTAAATTTCTTAAGAATGAAATTCTATTAAATAAACGGAATGAAATAAATGTCATAAGTAAACATTGCAAAATGTTCGCCTTAAAATATGGACAAAAATGTTTATTAACTTGCATATGTCTAATAATTTGTTTTAGAAAATAATAATTATATAGATATTAAAATAAATAAGTTGATATTTAAATTATTTAATAATTAAATAGATATTTAAAAGATTGTATTTTGATACTAAGAATTGTATTAGAATATTATAATAATAAAATAGATTTTATATAAAAAGAATAAAATTAATTTTAAAAAATTGTTTAATAAATAAATGGATATTAAAAAATGTTATTTATAAATTAAAAGTTTTGAAAAATTAGAATAAAATTCATCCTGAATCGAAATAAAAATCGTATATTATACTCAAAGGTCCATTTAAGTTAGATCAAAAATATATAATGTTTTCTTTCGTTCTTCATCTTTTTTTTTTGTTTTAGAAAATGTTGGGATATAGAGGATGCTGAAAGAATAATTTTGTACATCAATGGAAATAACGTCTAGACAGGGGTTTTAAATATTAAGTTGACACTTTGGCCATTAAGATTGAAAGAAGAAATAACGTTTTCCCCAAAAATATAAACTTTTTTCAAATCTAAAATGAATCATTTTTCTGATTAATTGAATTGAACACACACACTTTTTATGTTTTCCCATATCTATAAATAGCAAACATATTGTTTCCTATATTTAAATGAAAATCATTTTCACAAAAATGATCTAACATTGCCTGATGACGAATTAGAAATCTCGAAACATTGGAATTTCCATGTCGCAATGTATTTTTAATTAAAAAACAAATTTAATTATATATATATATATATATATATATAATCGAGAAAAATTTAAGATATTCTATAATTTCATTTTTTTCTCGATTATATTATAATAAATTACTCTGCTTAATGAAATTAAATAATTAATTTTAACATTGAGTTCTTTTGAGTTCTTCTCTATCGGAATTTCAGTCAGTTAAGTGCCATACATGATACACGCTTGGGCGATCATGTCTCGAAAGAGACATGACTAACTGGGCAGAAGATTATACCGAAGTAGGTTGCCATTGCTTTCTGCGGTAGACTGGTTGCCGACCAAGGCTATAGAACCCAATCTGTCCTGCTATTTAACCCATAACTGGAAGGAATTGACGGATTAATACCTTTCCCAAGGGTATTTGCGCGTAAGTGAATACAATGGATCCAACCGGAATTCGAACTCGACTCCCAGGCTTCTCGTTCCGAGCCGATAACCACTGTACCGCAACGCACTTCGGAATTTACCTCACTTAAATATCAAATATTCTATGCTATATATATATATATATATATATATATATATATATATATATATATATATATATTGAAAATTGAGGTATATATTTTGAGATAGATAGATAGATAGATAGATAGATGTATGTTCATTAAAGTAGATAGACTAAAGTATCGCCAGGTTCACACTCCACCGACGTCTATTGAACAGGTGAAGAGGCTCATCCCTTGTTTCCTGTTTAGGATGCGGTTTCCGGTTTTCTCTTTTCCAATCTTTTCACTCTTTTCTTTTCTTTTTTTTTCCAATTGGAGTAGATAGACTAAACTATCGCCCAGTTCACACTCCACCCATGTCTATTGAACAGGTGAAGAGGCTCATCCCTTGTTTCCTGTTTAGGATGCGGTTTCCGGTTTTCTCTTTTCCAATCTTTTCACTCTTCTTTTCTTTTTTTTTTCAATTGGAGTAGATAGACTAAACTATCGCCCGGTTCACACTCCACCCACATCTATTGAACAGGTGAAGAGGCTCATCCCTTGTTTCCTGTTTAGGACGTGGTTTCCGGTTTTCTCTTTTCCAATCTTTTCACTCTTTTCTTTTCTTTTTTTTTTTCAATTGGAGTAGATAGACTAAACTATCGCCCGGTTCACACTCCACCCACATCTATTGAACAGGTGAAGAGGCTCATCCCTTGTTTCCTGTTTAGGATGCGGTTTCCGGTTTTCTCTTTTCTAATCTTTTCACTCTTATGTAGCCTCTTGCACATCAGTGGCGTTACCGCCTTGCTTGGGGTGATATGATTAAAAAAAAAAAGAAAAAAAAGATTTGATAACGAGTTAATTTGTTCTATCGAAGCAGATTATTCTCTGTCTTTATCGCAACCTTTCTTGACGCTCTGTCTTACGAGCTTCTAATTAACAACAAGCGATCTACAAATGTGTGTTTTCCATGATGAATCGAGGGCAGAGTTCAAGCCAACATTTTCATTAGTAAGCAAGCTTCATCGCTCCTCACAAGCAACGCCAAAATTCTGGTGTACATCTTCAGTCCAAGACATCGTCTACAAACCTCTTCACGGAACAATTCGCAGCCAACAGAACTTCATTAACCAAAATGAAGTGAATGAAATGGAGAGATGATAGGAGAAACGGCAGTTTTGTTTTTGTTATCAATCCTAGGCTATGGTCTGTTGCACAATTTTTCTAATTGGCGAATTGTATTCAATCTTGAAAAGGCCTTCCTTACCAAGTCAAATAATAATGAGTGTGTATGTGGGAAGATTTTCATTAAAGATCGCACTTCTGTTGTTATTTGAAATTTACCAATTATCTAACTAGTTTGGAACTCTGTTGAGTTCTTCAGTGGTTACACAAAACATACTTTTCTTTCTTTCTTTCTTTCTTTCTTTCTTTCTTTCTTTCTTATCACGTTCACCTCTTTTTCTTTCTTGTTACGTTTCACCTCCTTTTCATTGTCTTTCTTAACACGCTTCACCTTCTTTCTTTCTTTCTTTCTTTCTTTCTTTCTTTCTTTCTTTCTTTCTTTCTTATCATGCCTTACCTTCTTTTCTTTCTTATTGCGTCTCACCTTAAAATACATTTTCTTTCTATCTTATCACGTTTCACCTCTTTTCTTTCTTTCTTTCTTTCTTTCTTTCTTTACACGTCTCATCTTTTTTTCAGCCTTTCTTTCTTTCCGGTGAAACAACTAGCAGCGAGTTTAATTTGGTACAAGACATTTGCGTTCAAATTATAAAGTAGATTAATATATTAATAACTGATTTTATTTTTTATCAGTGAACGGCGATAGAAGAACATTGCCACCACCAACCGTTTTAGTCACATACCGAGACTGTCAAGAAATAAACGTAGTTTAAAAATGTGATTATGTGCCAACGTTCTCGAAATATGTCATGTTAATTTTATTGCTACCGAAAAATCTCTGTTACGGCGACATTTTATTGTCAAGAAATTTGAAGATTATCAATGTATTGGGGGGGGGGGAATCTGTTAGGTTGGCTGGCTGTTTATAGATCAATAAAAAATCGTAACTGTACTTCTTACAAATCTTTTTATTTTCCAAACTGAGAAAAGAAGATTAATATAATCTTGCAAGTAGAGGGGCTTTCAATGGTTATTTATGGCTGCATACAATGTTTTGATTATTCAAGGCAATTTTTTACGGCTTTTTCTAGGCTTGTCATAGATTGAGTTTTCTATTTGCCAAACAACCACACACACACAGACACACACACACACAGACACACACACACACACACACACACACACATATATGTGTATGTGTATATGTGTGTGTGTATATATAAATCTACTAGAACATAAAGGTTCTACTATTTTGCGTACCGCAGCGTTTATTTTATTATAAACAGTGCTCAATATAATAAATATTATAGAGTTTAATATAATCATATAATTATGAGTTAATTGTACATTGCGACACAGAAATTTCTATTTTTCGAGATAGATTTTCTTCATCATGCTCATTATGTTTATACGAAAAACTATATATTATTAAATCACTTAAGAATAAAAATCTATAAAATAAACGCAATGAGATAAATGTCATATGTAGACATTGCTAAATGTTCACAATAGAATATGGATAAAAACAAAAAAACAACTCTATATTAATTAACATGCATACAACCAATAATTCGCTTAAGGAAAATAATAACTGACGAAATATCAAAATAAAGTAAATGTAAATATAAAATCTTTTATAAAAATGTTTTTACAAAAAAATTTTCCAATAAATAAATAGATATTAGAAAGATGGGATAATGAAGGCAGGAAAAATAGAAATGTTATTTATAAATCAAAGGTTTTGAAAAAATTAGAAATAGATAGGCACTGATATGAAGAGTAATTTACTCAAAAGCTTCCTTAAGGTTGAAAATAATTATAAAAAATTCTTTTCTTTCTTCACCCCTGTCCTGCTTTCTAGGAGAGGAGGTCAAAATATGAGGAAAGCAAAAAAATAAAAAAAACATGTTTTTGTGACACGATAACTAGGCGTATATTAAGGTGCTTTGTAAAATATGTATTTTATT
This sequence comes from Ascarosepion bandense, assembly GCA_037127315.1. NCBI lineage: Eukaryota > Metazoa > Mollusca > Cephalopoda > Sepiida > Sepiidae > Ascarosepion > Ascarosepion bandense. The sequence continues at coordinate 144,007 of JBBBDQ010000995.1, read as the reverse complement.
ATAATAGATTAGAATAGAAAATAGTGTAAAAACATATTGAACAAAAGTGAAAAAGAAGAGGAAAAAATAAATAAATAAACGCTTTTCTTTTATGAGGAAAATTGTGGAAGAGAAAAGAGTATCCGATTACTGTTTTAAATCCTACGACTCCTCCGGTAAATATTTGACTCTTGACTCGATGATTTAATGTGATAAAAGATAAAGTTCAGGAAATAGGTTTTTTTGAATGACCAGGTCAAAGGCTGTCTTTGACTGTATCTTGACCACACATTAAGAATTTTCCGGCGGAAGCTTTATTAAGATAAAAAAAAAGATAACTGAAATTTCGGATTTACAGTCGCCAATGTTTATCACCGGTGGTCTAAAGCATTTCCGGATTTCCTGATTTCCGGATCAATTTTAAATAAATTCAGGTAATTTTTCTGAGTCAGATCAGTAGAGTAAAGTAGAGTGAGAGAGTCAGTTAAGTGAGTCAGTCAGTTGAGTGAAGTAGAACCTCCGTTCGTCTTGTTTCGGTCAGTTCGGATTTGTTGATCTCCATATCTCGAAACATAGAAATTTCCGTATTGCAATGTAGAATTGATTCATAGTTATATATATATATATATATATATATATATATATATATATATATATATATATATTGAGATAGATAGATAGATAGATAAATAGATAATGAACAGACTAAGATAGATAGATAGATAATGAACAGACTAAGATAGATAGATAATGAACAGACTGGGATATATATATATATATATATATATATATATATATAGAGAGAGAGAGAGAGATAGATAGATAGATAGATAGATAGATAGATAGATAGATAGATAGATAGATAAGAACAGATAGATAGATAGATAGATAGATAGATAGATAGATAGATAGATAGATAGATAGATAGATAGATATGAACAGACTGGCATAGATAGATAGATAGATAGATAATGAACAGAGTGGCATAGATAGATAGATAGATAGATAGATAGATAGATAGATAGATAGATAGATAGATAGATAATGAACAGGGACTGGGATAGATAGATAGATAGATAGATAGATAGATAGATAGATAGATAGATAGATAGATAGATAATGAACAGACTGGCATAGATAGATAGATAATGAACAGACTGGGATAGATAGATAGATAGATAGATAGATAGATAGATATGAACAGACTAAAATAGATATAGATAGATAGATAGATAGATAGATAGATAGATAGATAGATATGAACAGACTAAAATAGATAGATAGATAGATAGATAGATATGAACAGACTAAAATAGATAGATAGATAGATAGATAGATAGATGAACAGACTAAAATAGATAGATAGATAGATATGAACAGACTAAAATAGATAGATAGATAGATAGATAGATAGATAGATAGATAGATAGATAGAACAGACTAAAATGAATAGATAAAAGATAGATAGATAGATAGATAGATAGATAGATAGATAGATAGATAGATAGATATGAATAAACATGAATAAACTGGATAGATAAATAGATTATTGTCTTCGTTGGCGGAACTCGTTGCGGAGTATTGAAGTGCTCATCGACATTTCCTTTTGTGGGGAATGTGTCCTGTGCTGAATCTGAAAAGACTTCTGCAGCCACCGCATGGTAGGGTTAGGACGATTCATTTATTAGAAATCTCTGGTTTTTATTTAGGCTCTTTTCGTCTTTTCTATTTGCCTTTTAATGTTTTATTTTTTCTTTTGTGAACTGCTCTTCCACGACTGGTTTTTTTCTGCCGCTTCCGTTTCCCAAAATGAAGAGATTTATATATTTCGGTGCCACAACAGAAAACATGACATTTGAAATTAATTTTTGAAAATAGAAAAAATCTTTCTTGAAGCTTTTATTTTAGTTTTAATTTCAAGCTAATAAATCAAATTTAATACTTATCTCAAAACGAGTTTAAATTGTCTTGAAGTTTTTTTGTTTTTGTTTTAGGGCATGACGGTAAACTGCATCCAACAGCAAGGCCTCCGATTGGAAGGTTGTGAGGCGCATGGAACCACCTCTTAATTACTGTTTTGACAAAACCCACCCTGACCCAGTGTAGTAGCACCTGTTATGGTCCCAGCTATCGACAAATAATTAATCCCTCCAAACTGGGGTCATAACACTATGAAAGTATGAAAATACGCTTTTATAGAAATATATACATAAAAATAGATTTTTATAGAAAAATATGCATTTTTGAAGGAAAAATATTAATAGCAATACATTTTTGAAGAAGAAATGATTAACATAACGCATTTTTGAAGAAAAAAAAATTCTCAGCAAAATATTTTTGAATACAAAACTAGAAGACATTTTCAGTTTTCTAAAATAGAGAATAAAAACAAATTTTCATTAAAATCTGACTAAATCAGCCTTCTCACTATAACCGAACATTTAAAAAAATACCTTAAAACCTTTTTAGCATTAAATAACCCACAGAGGTTGATATGCCGTTAAACGAAACTCAAACAAACAAACAAACAAACAAACAAACAAACAAACAAACAAACAAATCGCTAAATGTCGCTGGTTTTAGCAATTTTTAGCCATGTAATTCTCTTTATTAAAATAAACCTTCCGAAAATAAAATGTACTTTCGTGAAATTTTATTTTAGAAAGATTACTGATTTAAAGTTTACTTAATCTGATTTAAAACAAATATTACTTTTACTTTAAAATATTTCAAAAATACATTTTTTAAACACGGAGGTAGATGTTAACGGGTTGACAGTTTAACTGACACACAGGGGTTTATCTAATTTTTATAAGGTGGAAATATCTTTATGAATTACTTGGGGAATATAACAAGAGCGCCCTTTTTAATATAACTTTTAACTACTCAGTAATCTTAAAAAAATAGGAAAATGTTTTCCGCAATCTGATCTTTGGCGTTAAATTTACTATAGTTACCGCTCTTATTTTGTGACAATATCGTGTATGGACGTCCGTACTTACAAAAATTTGTACGTTTATACACACATAAAAATTACAAATTTCTTTTTTTAAGATACTGGTGGTCGGTGAATTGTAGTAAACCTTTCCACTTGTGATTAGTAAATATAGTAAATGAACAGCACTGAAGCCATCATCATTAAAAAAAAATCTACATTGATGGAGTGAATATCTGGTGCGAATTGATGACACCCGCCGACCAAAGCAAATCTTATATTCACGATTCAAAGAAGGAAATCGGAAAAAAGATGGTTGGAAGAAGAGATTCAAGGACGTTCTAAAATAGAATCTGAAGAAATGTGATATGAACAGCTGGGAATCCAGGGCAATGGACAGGAATATCTGGAGATCCATTGTCAGGGACAGAACAAGAATCTTCGAATCCAAACGATCAGATGAACTAAAAAAAAAAAGACGTTGAAAAAAAAAAAAAAAAAGACACCAACCAAGGTGTAATCCACTACGCTCTCAATGTTAACGCACCTTTCAAGACAAAATTGCTCTCATTATACCTCTTAAAGTCTACAAACTCAACCGACTGAGGCAAACAGAACAAAATCATCTCCCTCAACCTCGAGGGATACCCATGGAATTTCTATACTTTATAGTTTGTCTTTCATCTTAACTTTACTGCCTTGTCTAAGAATTCTTCGATGTGCGTTGTGGTGCAGTGGATATCGACTCGGAACGAGAGATCGAGGTGCCGAGCTCGAATTCCAGTTGAATTCCTTGCATTCACTTACGCAAAAATACCCTTTGGAAAGGTATTAATCAGTCTCTTCCCTCGAGTTATGGGTTAAATAATGACAGATTGGGTTCTATAGCCTTGGCTAGCAACCAGTCTACCGCAGAAAGTAATGTCAACCTACTGCGGGATAATCTTCTGCCCGGTCAGTCATGTCTCTTTCAAGACACGATCGCCCAAAGAGTGTATCATGTATGGCACTGACTAATAATTCACCCAGTTTACCTTCTGTCGCAGTGCGAACTGCGTATCATATTTTGTTAATTTTATGTTCAATAATATGGAATTCTCTCTTCTTCACTATGGGACGTCTTGCTGTGCAGACAGGTGAAATAAATCAGGTTCTCAATTCACACTGCGGTTGTTTGTTAAGAGATCTGCTGTTTATTTTTTTACCCTTGATTTTTCCTTCTTTTCTTTCTATCTTTCTTTTTCGTTTTTCTTTTCTCTTTTTTCTTTGTTCTCTTTGCTTGACGGACTCAGAAGTTTATGAAATTAAATGTAATTAAAGTCTACTTCACATCCTATATACGTATTAACATAACGATTTGTGTGATGGAATGCAGTTTCTATTTGTTAGTTTAGTGGGAGAAACAGTCACGATTTTGTTTCAACACCAGATGCTTGAGACGAATTTCTACTGATCAATTTTTTTGACAACAGACACGCGCACACCTACAAGTAATCTCGTTATCCGGATACGCTCCTACATACACCTACATTATTGCTAACGCCTATTAATAAAATACCAGACATATAGACGCATTAACAATAGTCTGCTTGCGCACCAACTTAGATACTCGCGCACAAGAACAGAAGTACGCATGCGCAAAGTAAGACAGCAGTGCATAAGTTCAGTTAATTACATATATATATATTAATTTTTTTGTTAAAACATTATTTTAATGGATACTCATATTTGAGTAGATACTCTGTGTTTTATTATTAAGCCGTATATTAATCTACATCTACTGACCTGAAGGATCGAGAATTCTTGTCAGAAAAATTTACTTCTGTGATGAATGCGAAATAAAAATAATTTTCTTTTCTTCACTGTTTGCAAATTCGCGAGCCAGTGTGAAAATCTATTTTTTCCAAATAAGGAAAAAGATTACCTCCGTGCTAAGAAAATGATCAAGGAAAATTTTGGGAGCAAGTGTGAAATATTTTATAACAAATGAAAAAAACAGCGATTTACAGAAAACAAGTAATTGAACTTTCAAGGAACCGCGTCAATTGTCTTCCCGTCTCAAAATGAGTTTACTTTTGGAGCTGACTACTTCATTGCGTTGGCTACATATTTCATATTTTTCGGTCAGTCAGTCAGAGAAAGATGGAAGCCGAGAGCACTCAACACTTCCACGTTGTAACAAGAGATATTTCAAACCGCTGATCGGACACAACTGTCCGAGCAGTACACATTCGCACTCCCCCACATTCTCGCATGCTGTTTTCTTTATCTCTTCTTCGTCTTCAACAACTTGCCGTACACAAAAAGAAAGAGAGGAACAAGACATCACTACTACTTTGTTGATATACACAGCGAAAACATGGACTTATCTTTTTATGCACGCATTCTTCTTCTTCTTCTTCTTCTTCTTCTTCTATGTGCCCAGTCCTTTCATGGCGTGGCGATCATGGCTCTCCACGTCTCCCTATCCCCGGTGGCTCTTAGCACACCTTCTCGTGTTACACCACACAACCCTCGTTCCGTCATACACCTGATCAGGTCCTTCAAATATGTTATCCACTGCTTTCCCCTGTCTCTTTTTCTCTGGCCTGTTAGTATCAGGTTTTCCAAGCCGTCCTTCCTCATTGCATGTCCCAGGAACTTCAGCTGTCTCTGCCTGATGCTCAGTATTTATTTCCTTTTCGTCTCCATTCTTTCCAACACCTAATCATTGCTCACATACTTGGTCCATATCCGCAGCATCCTTCTGTAGAACCGCATTTCAGCTGCTTCAAGTTTTTCCTTCAACTTTGGTGATATTGTCCAGCATTTACTGCCATATTGAAGAAATGACATCACATAGCAATCCAGTACTCTCCTTTTTGTTTTTAGCGAAATTGTCCTGTTTCTTAATACTTTACTAAACTTCTAGAATGCTTTTTCCGCCATGCCAATTCGCCTTCGGATCTTTGTGCCACACTTTCCGTCTTCTTTTAGAATACTTCCCAGGTATTTACATTTTTGTACCTGCTTCATTTTAGTATCCCCGACTTGTGTTTGGCATATTGGGTTGCCCTTTTTTACTGATGACCATGCATTCGGTTTTCTTGCAGTTTATTTGTAGTTCTTTCTTGTCACTCTCTTCAGCTACCTTCTGTAGAAGGTCTTGTAGTTTCCTTTCTGTGTCTGCTATCAGCACTGTATCATCTGCGTTCCTTAGATTGTTTAAATTGTGGCCTCTGATGACAAATCCAGGCATAACTTCTTGGGTCCTCAAAATATTCTCGCAGTACAAGTTGAACAGATCCGGTGAAAAAACACATCCTTGTCTTACACCCCATTTTATCTTTGTATATCTGTTGAATTCGTTACCTGTCTGTTTAGAAGCGGTTTGTTGCCAGTAAAGATTCTTGATTACTCTTAAGTCTTTCCCAAATATGTCAAGGCTGCCGAGCATCTTCACCAATCTTTGTGGCGTATTTTGTCAAACGCCTTCGCATAATCAATAAATCACAGGTATGAGTCCTTCTTCATTTGTATTGCCCTTTCTGAGAGCATCCTAATCATTAACATTGCGTTCTTTGTTCCAGTGTCTTTGACGAAGCCGCACTGTTTTTGTCTTATCTCTGGCCTTATTCTGATTCTCGCTCTATTCACCAGGATTCTGACGATCAGTTTTGTTATATGGCTCATTAAACTGGTGGTTCAGTGGAGTTCGCACTCGTTTGCTCCTGGCTTCTTAGATAGTGCTATGAACGACTTGCTGAGATCATCTGGTATTACAATATTATTCTAAATTCTATTTATTATTTTTGTAATTTTCTCTATGCCAAATTCTTCCAGGGCTATCAGCAGTTCTATGACTATGCCATCTGGTCCCGTTGCTTTGTTTCCATTCAGTTTGGCTATTGCAGATTCCACTTCAGACTTTAATATTTCTGGGCCGTCTACATCTCTGTGTATTATCGGTTGCTTTCTGTTGTCGTGGAAAAGATATTTTATATATTCTTTCCATCGTTGCAGTATTTCCTCTTTCTCCAATATGATTGTTCCATCCATGGATTTTATACATCCTGTTGAAGAGCAGGTTTTTTTCCTGTCAGTTCTTTTATTTCTTTATGCATGTCTACTTTATTCTGCCTGCTCAGTCTCTCTAATTCTGCACATTTGTCATAAAGCCATTCTTCTTTAGCCTGTCTGCATTTTCACATTATTTCCTTGTGTAGTACTCCATTCCATGTCTTGATATCATTTTCTGCCTCATATCCAAAATCTCTTCAGTCATCCACTCATTTTTTGTTCTTTTCTGTGCCTAATTTCCTTTGGGGCAATGTTGTTTGCTGATGTCACTATTGCTTTCTTTAGCGAGTCCCATTTCGAGTGTCCTTTTCCAATTTGTTCTTCGTATTTGATTTTCATGCTGTTAGCATATTCTTTCTGTAGGTTGAGGTCATTCACGAGCGTGTTGTATTTCTGTTTTGGTGAGGCACTAGGCTTCTTCAGTCTCCGTAGTTTCACCTTTAGTTTGCAGATGACTGGGATGTGGTCGCTTCCACAGTCAGCGTCTGGATACATTTCGCTAAAACAAATGAATTCTCAATTCTGTAAACACTTACTACACTTTTTTCTTAGAATATTTTCAGTTTCATAATTTCACTTTCTACAAATTGAATGTTATTCTGCTCTATAAACAAACTTTTATTTATTTATACAAGTGAGATAGTTTTATCTTTCCAACCTTCTGATGATCTGAAGTAAATTGTGGGGACTTCGGTTGTGTTTGGCACAAGGCCAATTCAATAAACACAATCGAGTTCCCTACTAAAGGTCCCTACTGCGTCTCCTATGGGAAACCGTCATAAGAGCTGACGCGTGTCTTAGAACGATCAACCACGTAGGATATCCCGATCCTGTCGGAGGACGCATATTTTCCTAACAAAATTTCTCGATTATTCAGTCCAGTAGAGGTAAAGAAATAAATTTACTCTTTAATAATAATAATTATTATTATTATAATAACAGTGCATCTACAGAAATATGAGTATCCTTTAAAGATAATCGTTAAACAAATAAATAAAAAATAATATATATCGGATATAATTAATTTCATGAATTTTCGTATATATATATATATATATATATATATATATATATATATATATACATGAATATATATATATATATATATATATATAATAACATGAATATGACTTTATAACATATGCATATTATCATTTCTGAAGAAATATTGTTAACTCTACTTTGCATTGAGCACTTTTTAAAGAATAGTGTTTCTTTCAATACGGAATATTATTCCATACATACATACCCTATACTTATATATATATATATATATATAGGATAAGAACAGGTAGGGGAAAGTGTATTTAATCTAACATGTTTCACTTTAACAAGCTTTTTTAGAGATTTTTTTTAAAGACAAATGACACTGTCTCTTTGCATTTTTTTTAAAATTCTAAAAAGTTTCTTTTTTTAAATTTAAAGAGACAGTATGTTAACTGAAATTTTATTTCATTGGTCAGATACGTGTCACGTGTAATAAAGCAATAGATGAACATTTATAAATGTTGATAAAACTTATGCCTGTTTATATGTGTATGTGCCATCTGTAATAAAAAAGGATGCGAAAATAATGCATTTTTCAAACCTATTTAAAATATAGACGAGTGTTTATATGTCGCTAACATTAGTATGGGTGTGTGTTGTAACCCTAAAAGTTTACTGCATGAGCAATCACCAAAACGGTGGTTGGGAATAATAGTATATCAACAAGTACAAGACTCGCATGCTGCGTGAAGTAGATACACTGCTAGTGAACTGCTAGTCAGTATAATCACTCTACTATAATTTACTCCAATAGTGTCTACGTATTTAAGAGGATAGGAGCATTCAATTCATGTATATACGTAAGTATACAATAGTGTGAAAGATAAAACAAGATATATATATATATATATATATATATATATATATATATATATATATATATATATAATTACACAAGCAACAGGCATTCATCACGATCAAAGACCAGAAAGAAATTTACCTAAACAACCCACAATACCTGCTAATCAGTGCATCTGAAAACAATTTTAGTAAAATGAGCAAAGCCATCCTCGAAAGAGCGTGCTAATACACGAATAATCAACCAGTGGCGAAACACGGATGAAACTATAGAATGATTCACAAAAAGAAAAAAGAAAAAGGAATGCACATATATACAGTTTAATATTTGTGACTTTTACATCATCGAAAAACTATTAACAGCTGCTTTAGATTTAGCAAAATAATTACTAACCCATCAGCGACCGAAGCATATCTCTAATCAAACAAGCACAAAAAAAATCTATATTTCATGATGTCTGACAGCGGACTAAAAGAAATAACCCCGATTTCTGCATTGCTATGGGTGGATATAATCTCTGAGGAGGATTGTGAATTGGTCGGCATACTATTACTACGGATACTAAAATTCATCTTCGAAATAAAAAATACCGGACTGTATAGAAACGACGGATTAATTCTCTTCTGAAAAACAGGCCCGCAACAAATGGAAGGACTTGATAAACTTTTTAAAGATCACGAACTAAACGTCAATACCACAACTAAGACCAAAGTGATCAACTTTCCCGATGTAACCTTTGACCTGAAAATGACCCGTATAAACCAGATATCAAAGATTCTTATAACCACAAAGAAGTCAACAAAGAATCTAACTACCACCAAAGAAGAATTCTAGACAACTTACAGAAAGTAATTCAATTTAGATTATCTACCAACTCTAGTAATAAAAGAATTTGGACCATAATACCATTATGGACACTTAAGATATCATACACAAAGCAAGTAATATTAATAGTAATAACGACAATAAATGTACGCTTTAAACAAAACGTTTAGGGCTTCTCGCACATTTTTCTTCTATACCAATTTTCTCTCGTTGGAACAACCACTATTTCTCTTTTTAATATATATATATATATAAAATTTTTTAAAAGTAAAAATTAAAAAAATGTTAAAATTTTTTCTTAGTAACTTCTTCATTTTAGTTTTACCAACGATTTCTATTCTGACGAAGTGTTGGCCGAAAGGCGCCTAATTTTTTTTATTTCTTTTAAGTGAGATACCTTTGTATCTATCTTAATAGTAAAATGATCCTTTTAAAACTATATATATATATATATATATATATATATATATATAAAAGCAAGTTATGTAGTCCCTCAGAGAAGGAAATGCATCGACTAAAAATAGTTTTTTCTTGTCTTTTTATTCATTTTGTTCCTTTACAGATATACTATCTGAAAATAATTCACACACACACACACACACACACACACACACACACACACATATATATATATATATATATATATATATATATATATATATATATATTTCCCCCAAGTAAGGCGATAATGACACTAAGATGCAAGGGACTATTGATAGTGAAAGAGAATGACCTTACATTAGAAGGAACAGGAAACCCAACAAGGGACAAACTTCTACCCCTGTTAAATAAAAATGTCGGGATAGTGTGAACCGAACGATAGACAGCTTCCCCTCACTCACTCACTTACTCACTCACTCACTCACTTACTCACTCACTCACTCACTCAATCTATCTATCTATCTATCTATCTATCTATCTATCTATCTATCTATCTATCTATCTATCACTTTCGGCACAAGATACATCTCTGGAGAAGGGAATAAGGTTGAAATTCACGACTCACTAATAATAATGGTTAAGCCGACTAACACACACAGTATTAAGCCAGGCCGAAACAAACGACAATTTAAGAGTTCTTCTGACAGAAACTTTGTCCGTTTTTTTTTTCATAAGCCATTTTGTGTTGTGCAAATTCCTGTGTCTGTTTATTCTTTGTGATTCTATAAACAAGACACAAAACTACCCCCCAACACACTCTAAAAAAAGAATTGAAGTATAAAAAGTAAAAATTCGATGAAAAGATTTTTTTAAAATAGTCGTATTAAACATGACATAAAGTAGAAAGAAATATCTGAAATCTTTTTTCTTACATCCCACTAAAACCATTAATATTGTAAAAAAAAAGTCCTTAAAAAGCGTTGACACATTAACATTGAAACATTGAAGCATTAAATAATGTCATAAGCCATGGTTTTATTAGTTCCTCTCGATTGACAGACGGCGACGAACGTATCGGTGCCCATGAAAGGTGTCGCCTATTAGGACATATGCTTTTATCAAGTCTCCTCCTTGTCAGCTCCTTATCATCCAAATATTTTCATTTTAGCTTTGAAGTGACAAATACTCGGACGTGGAACCAGTTGTATTGGTGCAAGTTTGATGACTCGGCAATTGAACGAGTGTATTGTCATTTTGTCGTGGTGTTATTCGGTGCAGAAAACTTATTACAGACGGAGAACTACAATTAAATATGCATCCGCGCAAAAAAAATAGTTGTACTTATAGGCGTGGATGTTTACACGTTACGATATGGCAGGATTCACTTGCATACGACTGGACTGACCGCAAAAAATGTTTGACACGAACAATATAATATTTGCCGGCATAAAATGTATAGACTTTTCGACCGAATTTGAAATTACAAATCTTGTTTTCATAAAAACAGATCAAAACAAGACAAATACTATCTCAGCATTGCTTTAATATACAGAAGGGGAAGAAAGTTAAGAACTTCTTCTTTTATGTGACATGTCCTTTCAGGACGTAGGCGAACATGGCTTTCCACATCTCCCTGTCCCTGGTGGCTCTTAGCACGCTTTCTCCTGTTACACCACCTAAACCTCCCTCTGCCATCCACTAGCTGAAGCTCATAAATCTAGAATATAAATGTATAAAAACTAGCATGGCCACTAAATGAGGAATCAGTTTATATATTAATTATAATATAGAATTGATCCCCCATTTTATATCCACATTATAATTTCTTATAAACCGTTGGCATATATATTATTTTTCAGTGTGTCTGTCCTTTCAGGACGTAGGCGATTATATGCTTGCCACATCTCTCTGTCCCTGGTGGCTCTTAGAACGCTTTCTCCTGTTACACCACACAACCCTCGTTCCGTCATACACCTGATCAGGTCCTTCAAATATGTTATCCGCTGCTTTCCTCTCTCTCTTTTGTCCCTCTATCTGGCCTGTTAGTATCAGGTTCTCCGAGGCCTCCTTCCTCATTGCATGCCCCAGGAACTTTAGTTGTCGCTTCCTGATGCTCAGTATTTATTTCCTTTTCGTCTCCATTCTTTCCAACACCTCATCATTGCTCACATACTCGGTCCATGATATCCGCAGCATCCTTCTGTAGAACCACATTTCAATTGCTTCAAGTCTTTCTTTCATCTTTGATGATATTGTCCAGCATTCACTGCCATATTGAAGAACTGGCACCACATAGCAATCCAGTACTCTCTTCTTTGTTTCTAGTGAAATTGTTCTGTTTCTTAATACTTTACTAAACTTCTGGAATGCATCCTTGTGCTTTTGGATCTCAGGAATATAAATGTATAGAAACTGATGTGGCCACAAAGTGAGGGGTCAGTTTATATATTGACTGTAATATGAAACTGATCCCCCATTTTATATCCAGCATGCTTCTGTAGAACCACATTTCAGTTGCTTCAAGTCTTTCTTTCATCTTTGATGATATTGTCCAGCATTCACTGCCCTATTGAAGAACTGACATCACATAGCAATCCAGTACTCTCTTCTTTGTTTCTAGTGAAATTGTTCTGTTTCTTAATACTTTACTCAACTTCTGGAATGCTTCTTTCGCTAGGCCAATTCGTATTCGGATCTCAGTGTCGCACTTTCCGTCTTCTGTTAGAACACTTCCTAGGTATAACGAACTGAAATAAAATTGATTAAATAATTAAATTTGCCTTGTTAAATTTGCTACAATAATGTAGCTTTCCGACTATGGATTCATGGTTCGAATCTCCCTATGGAGGAAGGTGATCTCAGCGTGTAGTACCATTGGGAAGTGCCTGAAACTCCACTACGTGTTAACCCAGGCCATGTGAATGAGAGATGGTTTTTGCTAGCACGAAGTTACAAGTCATTGTGACTGAGGGTTTGCTCATATTGAACATATTCAAACTGTTGATCACACCAGAAGATACGCCCTCTTACAGAAACTGTAATTAAAGTTCGCTCAGTATGCAGGGATTGGTGAGCCGCCCTAGCAAATAGGCATAATCGAAAACAAGCGGCCAGTTATTATCAGAGGCAATATTTCTAATACCATGCCTCTTCAGATCATTGCTTTCCACAGACTCCCTTTTGATATTATCTATAAATTACCATGACTTATCCCGAAAGATGATAGAATAGTTTCGCGTTGCTTTCTCAAACATATTTAAATTCAAAGTATTTCTTCTTGTAAAATGATTGTCATTCAAGCCCAGCTGACCCAGATGTTTAATCAATTAGCTTGAAGAGAAGAGAAGACTTCATGTTTTTCTCTCTGTGCGAAAGTCAGTGCAATTGTATGTAAGGATAATTTAATGGTTTTCAACGCGCAATGTCAATTCTGTTTCGTTAACTTCGAGCTAATTGCCTTAGAAGAACACATGGATCTCTCCTTAGCAATGGGTTAAATAGCAGGACAGACAAAGCTCTATTGCTCTGGGGTGGAAACCAGGTTAGGAGAATAAAGATGGTGTCTTGAAAACCTTGCCGTAGACACACCGCAAGGCCTGTCATGTGATTTGCCTGTACCATTTTCCGAGAGGTAAGCTAATAAAAAAAAAATAGATGCTGTGATTTGAACACCGACACGAATGGGAAACGCTTGTTCTGATGAAGGGATTTCTGAAACGTCATTTCTACGACAGTTGTTCTGATATGTCAGTGAGAGTTCACACAATCTAACTTCGACGGATGCTCTCAACTAGGAAAAAATGACTTTCAGCTTATTTAAAGATCTTTTGCAGTTCACTATGGAAATTATACGAGATTCGTTCAAAAAGTTCTTAGCCTTATTCAGAAAGAGGAACTTTAGTTGAACATTTTTGTTGTGCCAACGCACCACCACTTTTTATAAAACTAGAAAAACTAATTCCTATTTTTGTTTTAATTTCTATGATGGTGAGATTCATACAAAGATAAGACGTGTGACACATATAAAAGTGGACAAAACTGAGCCATGAACAGCCATAAAGTATCTGCAAAAGAAACGTATGACACCTAAGGAAATCTACGTGGACATGTTACAGACACTTGCTGAGAACTTCCCTTGCAATGCAATTGTGAAGAAGTGGGCTTCATAGTTCAAGCGGTACAGGGACAACACAGGTGACCCTCGGTTAGATCATCCAAAAGAATCCAAAACTGATGCATAAGTTGATGACATTTACCATATGGTTTGGGATGACAGACCTCTGACTCTCCAGCAGATACCTAAGCCCATAGGCATTAATTATGGTTCGGTCCATTCTGTTTTAAATGAGATCTTGTTGATGAACAAATTGTCTGCAACATGGGTCCTAAGAATGCTGAATCCAGAGAAGAAGCTGAAAATGGTTAACATTTCCAGAACACATCTGACTCGCTTTCAAAATTTACGCCGCAGATTAGTATCACAAGATGAAACCAGGGTTCACCGCTTCAAAGATTTAAAACAAACAATGAGAACAATCTGGTTCTACACTTCGGAAAAAGTTCAAGCAGTCAACGTTTGTTGTCTAGATGATGGCTTTTTGTTTTTTTTTTTCATTGTTATTTTGAAGGCGTAATGATGATAGACGAGATGGAAAAGAAAGAAACTATTAATGAACAGTACTATGCATGAGAATTACGATAACTGAAGGAAGGATGTGCGTCGTGGTGCAGTGGATATCGGCTCGGAACGAGAAATCGGGGAGCCGAATTCGAATTCCAGTTGAATTCATTGCATTCACTTCCACGCAAATACCCTTGGGAAAGGTATTAATCCGTCTATTCCTTCCAGTTATGGATTAAATAACAGGACAGATTGGGTTCTATAGCCTTGGCTGGCAACCAGTCTACCGCAGAAAGCAATGGCAACCTACTGCGGGATAATGTTCTGCCCAGTCAGTCATGACTCTTTCGAGACATGATCGCCCAAGCGTGTTTCACGTATGGCACTTAACTGACTGACTGAAGGAAGAAATCAAGTCGAAACGCAGAGGAAAGGTGAGAGTGCAGGTGTGTTCTTGCTCCAGGACAATGCGCCCGTTCCCTCAGCTTGCAGTAGCTGAAGTACCCAACGGTGGCTTTGAATTTCTGCAACATTCCCTTACCCACCAGATTTAGCTACATCTGAGTTTCTAAACTCAAATACCACCTGCGTGGTCAGTATTTTGGAAACAATGATGAGATCATGTGTACTGCAGAGGAGATTTTGGAGGACCAGTACGCCACTTTCTTCTGTGATGGAATTACCATGTATAAGAATCATTAGACAAAGTGTATTGAGGTCAAGTGGGTCTATAATGAAAAATAGTGGAAAACCTCTCTTGTTCCTCTAACTCTTTCTGACTGAGTTTTAGAACTTTTTGAACGACCCTCATAATTAAGGTTAGAATAATTTGAACAGCAACATAAAGAATTGGGAATACCTCCAGTTTAATACTGAACAATAAATTTTAAAGTTCTTAAGAAATTGATATTGACTCACTTGATTAAAGTATTTCGTAATCTAAGATGTTACTAAATGATTTAGTGCCTATTGTCTTTTTAGTGAATATAACATTGTGAACGGACGCTTGGCCTCCTGTTCGTTGAAAGCTTCGATTCAGTAGATGGTCTTCGAGTCGATTATTCTTCCCCGCCCACGCTGTGAATTTCGATTTCAAGGAAGTCACGCTGAAATCTCGCTAGACGTCTCTCCGCCAAGCTGAACCAGACTGAACGCGCGCGCACATTTGGAGTGAATGAAAACGGCACCAAAATGACGCCCGAATAAGTTGCAGAAAATTCTTTATATTCAAAAAAAAAAAAAAAAAAAAAAAGAATTAGAATATAAACAATGGCCAATCGTCTCTTTCCGAGCCCTGTCTATACTTAGCCGAAAACGGAAACTGCCGAAGGTTGGTCTTTGTGTGTGGTGGGTAGCGGTGGCGGTAATTCGTCTTCTCTGTCTTAGTTCAGCGCAACAACTGGTCTCTGCCACCCACCCGGGGCTGTGTTTTTGTATTTATTCCTACTTCACTGGTGTAGGGGAAGACGAACACTGGGTTGTTCCTGCAAATCTACTTTCTAAGACATTGCGGATGTGCAACCAATGCACACCCGCAATGTCTTAATTCATATTTATTCTCAGCTTTGTCAGAATCTTCCTTTTTTTTCTCTGCTCATATTGGAACAATTAAATTTATTTCCAGTTGTTTCTTTTCGATTTATAAAAAATAATAATACAACTAATATAATTTCTTCCTCTCCGCAGTAGTGCCAAAAATAGTGTTACAACATAAAATTTTTTTTGTTATCTATAGCGTCGTTCGCCGAAATTGGCGCCCATGGCAAAGGCCCTACTATTCATACGCTAACACTATAATGAATGCTCTCAGGTGTAATTTCTTATTATTGTGTCAAGAACACAATCATCGAAAAATATATTGAGGGATCAACAATAAAGTTGCTATGTGTCTTCTAATGCCCAAATCAAATCTGAATCTTCTGCTATCCAATATTGGTGTTTGTTCTCTTAAATGTTCCTTTCTGCCTCCCGGTATCCGATACCACAAGAAAAGTTTCATGCTGTTTCTTTTCTTTTTCTAATTATTGATTGATTGTTTTTCTACGGCCTTTGTTGGTTATTTAATACCAGAAAATATTTTTAGATTGTATGTTGTTTTTTTCCCCAGATAATAATGTTTAGTGATCTTGCTAATTAACCCATAACTGATGAGTGAGAAGAGGGGGATTCATATTTGCACATAAGTAAATACAATGAGCCCGACAGAAATTGGAATTCGACTCTCGGTGAACAATTCTGAGCAATTACATGACCCGCACATCCATGCATACCATACTACTCAACACTTAAACATTTAGGTACTGACCAGGCTCGGCGTTGCTTAACTTCGATAATCGTACGGGAGCCTGTGTTTCAACGTGATGTAGCCGTAAGCCTTCTTTATCTATTGAAGGACATTGTCAGACATTATCAAGGATAGAGTAGTAACAAATAGTTTCGGGTATGTGGATCACTGTCCGAATAAGTTAAGAATGGAGTTCCGTTTTCTTGGTTACGTTTAATAATGTAATAACAACAGCTTTGTAAGAACGTCAATGTATATTGAATTAATGATCAAAAAGATTTACCTTAGCTAAGTCTGACACAAGATCAAAATCTAGAGCATCCAATGAGAATCCAATTGTATCAGCTAACCATCTTTACGACTATCACACTAGCGAAAGGTTTGTGTCTAATGAGACAATCTTGAAGCATTTTAAGCACAATATTCGATGCTATGTACGTGCGTGCGTACTTGTGTGCATGTGTTTCCTATTGTTTTACATGTATGCGTATGCTTCTCTGTGAATGTATGTGCGTATGTTTCGGCGCGTGTGCATTCGTTTAATATAATGGCGGCGTTACCGTTAACATGAAAAAAAGGGGGGAGTGACAAAACAACAAATAAAGTTTGTGCCGGCGAAAGTAAAAATCCAATCTTACAACGAAAGAGAATTCGTTTTCTCTGGGTTAGAATCAAAATGAAGATGGGGTCGACTTAAGTAGGTCTCGAAATATGGTAATCTTTTGCGCTTCTCGGCCATCTCGACGTATTACAGGCTTTCTTACCCCAAGAATGGCTGTCAATGCCGGATAATCTCATCACAGATAAAAAAAAAAAAAAAAAAAAAAAAAAAAGAATTGAAGAAATATAAACGTACACTACCGGCTGCAATTATTAGGCCAGCCTAGTTTTTTAAAAGAAATGATGTATTTCATACTATTTTTAGTATTTATTGCCAAATGAAAATAAAATGGTTCTTCTGTTATTATTACTTTGCAAAATTTTACAAGGCAAATAGCGACAATTTACGCATCGCACCCTGTAGATTTTATATATATATATATATATATATATATATATATATATATACACTATCGGCCATAATTATTAGGCAACCCCAGTATAAAAAAAAACAAATGATGTATTCATACTATTTTTAGTATTTATTGCAAAGTGGATAATTCTAAATGAAAATAGAATGCTTCTTTTCTTATTATTACTTCATGTCTTCAAAATCAACATTTCAAGTTTCCTAGTTTAGTGAGGGTCGGGCACCAAATTAAAGCCCCAAACCTAACAAACATCAGAAGTTACTTCCACGACTTTCAAGGTTTGGTCCGGGCAACACTGAAAATTTCCGTCATGAAACGAAAATTGTGATTTTACCACAGGGTCAGTCAGTTAAGTGCCATACGTGATACACGCTTAGGCGATCATGTCTCGAAAGAGACATGAATGACTGGGCAGAAGATTATTCCGCAGTAGGTTGCCATTGCTTTCTGCGGTAGACTCGTTGCCGATCAAGGCTATAGAACCCAATCTGTCCTATTATTTAACCCATAACTGGAGGGAAGAGACAGATAAATACCTTTAAACTGCACCCAAAACAATATATACGCTGTATACCCTTCAATCAAACGACGATTACTAATTCGACGACGGGGTTCCAAAACTTGCTAACTTCTCTCTTATAAAATTACTATTTTATATCAATATTTCAAAAGTCGTTTAAATATATAGAGGAACATATTGTAGTGATAGAAAAATAAAAAAAACTTCACTTGATTAGGATGTGGTTTCCGGCTTTCTCTTTTCCAATCTTTTCACTGTTTTTTTTTTTTCAATTGGAGTAGATAGACTAAACTATCACCCGGTTCACACTCCACCCACGTCTATTGAACAGGCGAAGAGGCTCACCCCTTGTTCCTTGTTTAGGATGTGGTTTCCGGCTTTATCTTTTCCAATCTTTTCACTGTTTTCTTTTTTTTTCAATTGGAGTAGATAGACTAAACTATCACCCGGTTCACACTCCACCCACGTCTATTGAACAGGTGAAGAGGCTCACCCCTTGTTCCTTGTTTAGGATGTGGTTTCCGGCTTTATCTTTTCCAATCTTTTCACTGTTTTCTTTTTTTTCAATTGGAGTAGATAGACTAAACTATCACCCGGTTCACACTCCACCCACGTCTATTGAACAGGCGAAGAGGCTCACCCCTTGTTCCTTGTTTAGGATGTGGTTTCCGGCTTTATCTTTTCCAATCTTTTCACTGTTTTCTTTTTTTTTCAATTGGAGTAGATAGACTAAACTATCACCCGGTTCACACTCCACCCACGTCTATTGAACAGGTGAAGAGGCTCACCCCTTGTTCCTTGTTTAGGATGTGGTTTCCGGCTTTATCTTTTCCAATCTTTTCACTGTTTTCTTTTTTTTTCAATTGGAGTAGATAGACTAAACTATCACCCGGTTCACACTCCACCCACGTCTATTGAACAGGTGAAGAGGCTCACCCCTTGTTCCTTGTTTAGGATGTGGTTTCCGGCTTTATCTTTTCCAATCTTTTCACTGTTTTCTTTTTTTTTCAATTGGAGTAGATAGACTAAACTATCACCCGGTTCACACTCCACCCACGTCTATTGAACAGGCGAAGAGGCTCACCCCTTGTTCCTTGTTTAGGATGTGGTTTCCGGCTTTATCTTTTCCAATCTTTTCACTGTTTTCTTTTTTTTTCAATTGGAGTAGATAGACTAAACTATCACCCGGTTCACACTCCACCCACGTCTATTGAACAGGTGAAGAGGCTCACCCCTTGTTCCTTGTTTAGGATGTGGTTTCCGGCTTTATCTTTTCCAATCTTTTCACTGTTTTCTTTTTTTTCAATTGGAGTAGATAGACTAAACTATCACCCGGTTCACACTCCACCCACGTCTATTGAACAGGCGAAGAGGCTCACCCCTTGTTCCTTGTTTAGGATGTGGTTTCCGGCTTTATCTTTTCCAATCTTTTCACTGTTTTCTTTTTTTTCAATTGGAGTAGATAGACTAAACTATCACCCGGTTCACACTCCACCCACGTCTATTGAACAGGTGAAGAGGCTCACCCCTTGTTCCTTGTTTAGGATGTGGTTTCCGGCTTTCTCTTTTCCAATCTTTTCACTGTTTTCTTTTTTTTTCAATTGGAGTAGATAGACTAAACTATCACCCGGTTCACACTCCACCCACGTCTATTGAACAGGTGAAGAGGCTCACCCCTTGTTCCTTGTTTAGGATGTGGTTTCCGGTTTTTCTCTTTTCCAATCTTTTCTTTCCTACGTAGCCCCCTGCGCTTCAGTGGCATTACCGCCTTGCTCGGGGTGATATCTAAATGCCTCTAGATATCAAAAGAAAACTAAAAGCTGGCAAACCATTTTAGTTTGTAATAATTAATGAATACTCTCGATTTAAAAAAAAGTACGAATAAACATTATTAGGTTTCACTGTAAATCAAATAATCTATTGTATTAAGATCAGTAAGGCTTCCATAGCCAGGAATTGAAATCTCTTTTACTGTTACAGATTTCGCTATTTCCTTTTGTAAAATGTCATCAGTAGCACCGGGCAATGATGGTATGTCCGCAGGAATTGCAGGAATGGATGCTGACGTCGGTGCTACCACTGGGAGAATGATATGAGTGACTGTAGTTGCGCCTGTGTTGAACCACGATGTTAATTTTGAAAATCTTCCTATTTTCCTTCCTCCTCTGGAACTCTTTTCTTTTGTGCTCTACTCAAAATAATACGTTTAATTTCTGCTGAAAGGGTTTTTCACCTGGAAATATGCAGCTCTACACCAGGATGTAGGGTTATAATATATAAGTGTGCTTTCAACAAGTCAGTCAGTCAGTTAAGTGCCATACGTGATACACGATTTGGGCGATCATGTCTCGGAAGACGATTATCCCGCAGGTTGCCATTACTTTCTGCAGTAGACTGGTTGCCAGCCAAGGTTATAGAACCCAGTCTGTCCTGTTATTTCACTCATAGCTAGAGGGGGAAGAGATGTATTATATTATTAAGTAGTAATTAATAGGGGATCAATTTATTACTTCAGAACAATATAAAACTGATCCCCCACTTTATGCTAGTAGACGCCTTAATCATGATTCCAAATATTATATTCAGTCAGTCAGTTAAGTGCCATACGTGATACATGCTTTGGGCGATCATGTCTCGGAAGAGACATGACTAACCGGGCAGAAGATTATCCTGCAGTAGGTTGCCATTGCTTTCTGCTGTAAACTGGTTGCTAGCCAAGGCTATAGAATCCATACTGTTTTATTATTTAAACCATAACTGGAGGAAAGAGACGGATTAATAGCTTTCCTAAGAGTATTTGTGCGTAGATGAATGCAAGGAATTCAACTGGAATTCGAACTCGGCTCCCCGATTTGTTGTTCCGAGCCTATATCCATTGCGCCACAACACACATCAGCAACAAGTCCTAAATATTTAAACATTCAGCTTCCATAATGAACATGTTCTTTCTTTAAATGTAGAAACAGTATTCATTTTTAATACAAACTTTCTACCATGTGCTGATTCACAAATCTGCTGGACAAGACCTAGATCTCGCTTATTGGCATAGCTAAGGTGTCTGACACTGAACTAACCTCATCTATGTATAGGACTACAAAGCTATATTGAACATTTTTCTCAATTTGCACAATTAAAAAGCTTATCCATTCATATATTCACAAACTATCAATACCTGGTAATTATTTATGACATCATAAATTCATAATCTTAAATAACCACTACATGCTTGCCAGACAAGTGTTCAATGTTGTAATTGAATCTCAGGTTCAATCACTAATAATCTATGTATAACCCTATAACTGGGTTCATATACAATGTATAAATATATCCAATAATCATGTCATTGCTATTAGTAGTACTAGAGTAGGTTTAATGTTACTTATGCTCTTTCATATTTGCATTAATGTTTAAATCCAAATATATAGCTAGTTGCAATAACTGATTTTTTAATTAATGAAATTCTTCAACCAAATTGGACGAAGAAATTATTTTCAATCGAAAATGACATTTTTAAAGAATCACAGACACAAAAAATATCTGAAGAGAAATATGAATTACTTTATTTGTTGTTGTTGTTGTAAAATGAACATCAAATGAGTAAATTATTTGTTTCAGTTAAGAGAGCTAGATTGCTGGTTTTGTTTTGAAATGTGCATCAACTCTTAAGACAAGCCCCCATTTTGCGACGGTTGCAATAAAAGAGAGAGAGTGAGAGAGAGAGAAAGAGAGAGAGCGAGAGAGAGAGAGAGAGAGAGAAGGTGAAAAAAGGAGAATAAAGAAATACAAAAGCTAGAGTTTTATAACAATAAAAACAATGTATTTACAAAAGTAAAAATAGAAATATATTCAGAACTATATTTATTCAGTCTAGTGGAAATTTAAGAATGAAATCAAACCAGAGGAAAAAAAATAAATGATAATATTTTCGCAAACAGAAAGTCAACAGTAGATCTGGTCAAAAATATTAAAGATAGATATGAGAATTTTATCGTCGAGTCTGTGCTAGAACTGTGCAAAGACTGATCGTCGAGAGTCAGGGTCAGGTCTTTGAATTTTTTGTGATAGCAAAATTGTCTGCAAGTGAACTGAACTGGCGAGACAAACCAGCCCTTCCACTTATATAGGTGGACGGCATTTATGAAGAATGTCCTCGTTATTTCCAGTGACTTCTAGATCGAAAGGAGACATTATCCCACTTACTTTTTTTTATTAGACTACCAACTCAAATTTAATGGATATTTTTATTATGACAGATATTTTCACCAATCGCTTGCCGTAGTCATTTCTATTTGAGTATTTTCTAGAAAGGGAGTTCTGTAACACAAGCAAGTCACTTAACACACACAGATTAACATGAGACCCTTATGATCGTGTGGCTTTCGAGTCCATCGGGTCCATGCATTAAGACAGCTCTGTTGACCAAGTCTCTTATTATTAGGAAATCAATATCCTGACCAAATTTCTTGTTTAAGAGAAAAACGTAAACAATAATGTTGCACAATTACAAATGACCCCGTAAATCAATGAACCGAAACAAGAGCTCTTGTAAAACAATTGACTAAGACAACTTCTGAAAATACGACGTCACATTTTGTGCCTTGTGCCAATTCACACTCGATGGGTATTTGGGTTGTGGCCAGACGAAGTAAATAAATGGAGCATTAAGTGCAATAGAATCCCACTCAAATGCATAAAAACACACGTAAATTTGTTTAAGATCGCCAAATAATGTCTATGCAACCCTGTCGACAGTAGCCAGGCTATATTTTTTTCATATCTTAAGAGTACAAATAATAAATCGAGGATTGTCTAAGTCGGCATTTTCAACAAAGTTTTCATCGTTTTCTCGCTTATATTTTGCTTCTTTTTCTTTCTAATGCCCCCTCTCTCTGGCTGGTTCTTTCTTTCTTTCTTTCTGTCTTTCTTTCTTTCTTTCTTTTGCTCATTACTGGTACATACCACTCTCTTTTACATGGATAAACACTCAGAGATTTTAATTGTCTTTAATTATTGTTTACGCGGTCTGATGCAAGTCAAGGTACATAAAGTTTTGTAAATCTTTTTTTTATTGTCGTTTTTCGTATTTACAAAGCTTTGTGCACTTCGACATTATGTAATGATTAGGAAGCTTGTCTCACTAAATCGATGACGAATTAATTCCATCTTCATTCGTTGCTACCTTGCGCCACATTTGAGTTATGCTTAGTAATTTACTGTTCAAAGATATGCTGATTAAAGAGATTAAAGACTAAAAGATGCCGGTTTGGTGAAGCTCATCATCATAGGGAATAAAACTGCTATTTAAAACCTGAAAAAAATTCATTTTATATAAATAGTTTAAATTTTTTGAGGTATAAATATGAACTAATGAAGCATGTTTTTTTTTTTGACGTCCTTTACTACATTGATCTTGAAGACTCTGCGGAATTTCAGAAACCAGTGCCGTACTGTCCGATCACGAATCGGTCCTTCAATCCATGTTCTCTTAATGTTGGAAACAGTTTCAGAAGCATTATAGCCTAAGCTTGAGCTCATACCAAAAAGCAAACGCATTTTCATGTTCAAGATGAGAGTTATATAATGTTTGAAGTTAAATTCTATAATAAAATCAACAAACAGTAGACTTTATTATTTTTGAAAGTGATATTCATTCTGTAAAAAGCCCTAGAGCTACTTGAGGTAGTCGATTACAGAATAAGAGGCACAGTTTAGGCGGATACGTGGGGATGATAACAGGTTAAGATTGGAGTGATCGGGAAAAACACCATCTTGATTTGGGTTAGTGTTGTGGGATCTCCTCTTTTTGTATATTATAA
This sequence comes from Ascarosepion bandense, assembly GCA_037127315.1. Taxonomy (NCBI): domain Eukaryota; kingdom Metazoa; phylum Mollusca; class Cephalopoda; order Sepiida; family Sepiidae; genus Ascarosepion; species Ascarosepion bandense. Next base: position 119,710 of record JBBBDQ010000995.1, on the reverse strand, counting down.
TGGATTCGACTGAGTGTACATATAATCCTGCCATATAGAGAACAGAAGTTGAATATCTGGAATCTCAGTTGTAGTTGCAGTTCACAGTGGAGAGTAATCGTAGAGATCCGTTAGAGTTATCGAAGAGTTCCGACAGATACCGAAGTTAGCCAGAGACCAGACTAGCTCTGAGCTTCACTTCAAGATTTGTATATATTTATTTCTACTAATAGTATTCCTGAATTGACTAACCCGCGTTCCAGTTTGTATATTACGTTCAATATAACCTACTTTTTCTATCTCCATATCTGTTTTTTCTGTTTATTATTTTGTGTAGTTCCTCATCCGGAATCCACAACAGTTAGTTTGGTTTGTTTTACGGCATATCAAACTCAATGGGTTATTTAATGCCGACAAGGTTTTTTGCAATCGATTCTTATGAATATAATATGTATTTTTTGTAAAAATCAGTTTGTAGATAAGGTTTCATTGATGTATTTTTGTAAAGAGTTTTTTTCTTTTTGTTGAGAGTTTGATTTTATTAATTTATTCTTTTTAGGTACACAAAAGAAGAAATTGATTTTATTGACATTCTCATTTAGTTTATATTTTTTGCTAGAGGCCCACTTTGTAAAGAAATAATATTATGTTGTCCACTTTTCTCGGAGAGCTTTTACATGTTTATATTATAGCAATTTCATCTTGTGAGAGGAAGGACTGAACACTCGGTTAAAACATGTTTAATAATGTATGCCATTTCACACACTTGGCAATGCTGGTTGATCTTTGTCATTTTGGCCAATATGTAAGCGGGCCAGTATGATCTCTTCCTTTTGAAATTTTCTGGAAGCCAACTTCCATTCTCCTACTTTGAGCTGAATTGCAAAGTGTTTATTATGTTGGTTTTCCTCCCAACATCATTGCTATTTCTTTTAAATGTATTTGTTAATTACCTACCTAAAATCAGTATGGGATTTAGGTACTTGAGTCTACCTTCATATCTAAAGCTGATTTGGCTGCTAGGTCTGCTTTATCGATACATCTTTATCTTTGCAAGTAGTACTTATTTTACACTAGCAGTATAGCCCGGCGTTGCTCGGTGTAATGAAAGCTTTAAAACTAATCCATGGTCCTGGAGCTCAGACTCTTTGGACGTTGGCACGAAAGACTAAAAAGCAATAGTTGTTTCAAGTTAAAGCGAAACCGTAGACTGAAAGAAAAATGAATGGATGGAAGTCAAATTTTGATTTCTTGCTATCGATATCAAATAAGTTTTTTTCGTCGTAAACTGAATTTTGAAGGCTAAATAAGTCCTCTGCGTAAATGGTATCATGGCTGAGACTAAGAACTACAATTATACCTACTTAGAGCAAAAAACGAGGCAAAAACTAAAATAAAAGGGCTGAAAAAACAAAAAAAAACACAGACATACAGGCAGATAAACAGACACACACACAAACATCTTGCCTTTTATATATATATATATATATATATATATATATATATATATATTCTCGATTTTCTGCACTATTGTAAGAACTGCAACCTTGAAACTTTTGAATATCGTTTCTTATGTCTTTGTCTATGAATGTATCAAATTTGATTAAAATCGGACCACTGCTTCTATAACCCGATTTTTTCGATTATCGATTTTCGATATTTATCGGGGATACCTCGACACAAAACCTAGCTAAGAACACTCGCAGACGCTTATAGTACAACTGTGTAAATTTTCAAGAAAATCGGTTCAGCCGTTTCGGAGTCTACAGGTAACGGACAGACACACACACACACACACACACATACATACACAGACAAAGTTCCATTTATAGATAAGTGTAGATAATATTTTGATAATGAGTGGGTTGTTGAAATTCTTCTTTCAAAGCTATTAGGAGGGATAGTGATTTAAAAAAAACAGAAGTTTTTTCTTTGCTCTGTATAATGATGTTGTAAACGAGCTCTACTGACTAAATATCCACAGTGAAAATAAAGCTTGCCATTTGGAAGCGCTTTTTTCTAATATTTTGGCTCACTACTGCGTATCCTGTCTTGTCCTCACATTTTCACCCGTCTGTATGTTTGTATGGGTAGGATAGTTTTCCAATATGCCCTGAAACTTATCCTGGAAAATGAGTGGGTTCATTTCTTTTTATTAAGGGAGTTTATTTAATGCCAGCAAGGCTTCGGGTTACTTGATTATCCATGCTAGAATACTGGCTGCAGTCATTTATTTATATTTGAAAGTATGGTCGCTAACTCTTCAGTAATAGATTTCATTCTGAGTTCATAGGTTTGTATGGAATTGTGTTTTTCTTAAAATTAATCACAGTAATTAGGTTTAAAGGTATTGCTATACGCCGGGCTGGGCATGGTTTTATTTTGGCATAGTACTGTAGTGACAGTTTAATGCACTTTAAATGTGAAGGTGTTTAACGACATGCAGAAGTTATGGGACTTTGCTACATTTTATTTTTAAATATTTTAGATAGGGAATGAATGTCAATTCTTTTTCAGAAATGATCCCTAGGAACTTGTGTTGCCACTACAGGGATTTTAATTTTAAACGAGTCATTATGCAATTTTCTTAATTTGCAGAAATGTAGGCATTTAGCTTTCGTTTTGGAAAAGGTAAAACTATTTTCAATAGCCCATTTGTGTATTTTACTGAGGCATTGTTGAAGTCTGTCTACGGTATGCATATGTAGAGAGCTGTACATTATTAGAAAGTCATCGACATATAAGGAGCACCTCATTCCTGATTTTAGGGATTTAATTATAGAGTTGATTTTTACGTAGAATTTTAATTTTGCAGTTATAATAGGATAGTTCCTATTAAGAACTTGAAATTCTCGTTCTTCCCGACAATTCTGTATGACCTAAGTAAGCCCTCTTTTTAGGCCCACTTCATGCAGGTCTTGCCAAATTTAATAACTGCTGTAATTATTTGTTGGATAACTGTTTTATGAATTCGTAGTTGAAATCATCTGAGGCCACAGCCGTATCATGGGCTTTCTTTAAAGATTCATTCAGTTGCTCTAGAATGAATGGTAGGTTATAGCTCTCAGAATTATTTAATTCAAAGTTTACTTTTTGTTTTCAGTTTTTTGTTTGAACTTTAGAAATTGTTGGCTACCATTCGTAGTTGATTAAATTTTGGAGATTGTTTTGGGTAGTTGACCAGCGATATCTTTCTTGTTGGTTATTTATTGTGGGGATCTACTTACAAATGGACTCGTTTACACCGTATAAGTGACTGTCAACTCTGAGTACTGAGTCACTGATGAGTAGCCACAGAGTGATTGAATGAGTGAGTCAGAACACCGGCGAGAAAAAGTACTCTCCAGTCAGCGTTTATCTTTGTACTACGTTTCTCGAGAATATACTATTCATCCTTATATCCGAGTCTGTGTTATCTTTCTATGGCTCTTCGGTCATAACATTATTTTAAAGTGTTTTACAGTATTTGTTTGATATTTGCCTACTATTTTCTTTATCATATTGCAGATAGATTTTAGACCAAGCTCCCTTGATCTATTTTGTACATGATTGCTAAATGGTTTCGGGTATGTGGTTGTGATTTAATTTTCCGATGTTTTGAGCTTGGAGGTTTTGGCCGTTTTGGGGTTTTGGCATTCCACCTCCATTTCTTACAGTTTGTCAAATCTATTTTGGGTAGGAATCTGGTTACGGTAAATTCCTGGTTTTTGTTCTGCTAGTTCCGTTCTTAAGTTTCTTAAGTTTCTGTTCTTAAGTTTGATGGTTTTTGGTGGACGGGTAGGAGATCGCTGTGACTTTTGCTTTGTAGGAGATTTTTTTTTCCTTTTGGTGGAGTAATTTGTATTTGAGCGGCAGATTTCGTATTTGTTTTTTTTTCTTTATTATTTCAATCTTTTCAATGGATTTCTTTTGTAGTTCATTTTGTAAAATTTCTTTTGGGTATATCTTTTAGTTAGTTTTGAAATTTGGTCCTAAATGTCCGAGCTACTCACTGAGCTCTCTGTATTTGTCAGGTTGACTGGTATTCGTTGAGGTCATTTTTTATGTTATCTTTGCATATGAAGAGCTTTTCATATAGCTTTCTACTATTTGTCTTGATTGTATGAAATAGATATTTCGTTTGTGTTTAGGACTTTACAAAAATAAAACAAAGTGTGATGAAAGCCTTACGTATGCATATTCAGGAGGTGCAGTTGTTACAAGAACAGTCGCTTGCGATTTCAACAGCTGCATTAAACTCTGTTCCAACTTAGACTGAAGCAAGGCTTTTCAGCTACAAACGTTTTGCTTATTCATAATTGCTCAGTTCTTTTAAGAGAATATTTGGTTAGATTATTGACCATTTTGAATAATTTTATTATATATAGATAATATCTATAAACAATAAAATTTTGATATATTAAAATTGATTGCCTGTGCTTCCCAGCCATCTCGGATCTCAACATTGGGACGTGTCAAGAGGAAAACACAGTCACCTTGACAGGTCATGGCTACACAAACTAGTATACTTGTATTCGAGAGAGTACGTTAGATCATTTATTTCACTTCCCTAATCTAGAGTTACAAACTAATATGTTTACAGCCATAGGAAGAGCTTTTCATATACTACTATTTGTCTTGCTTGTATGAAATGGATAATTCTTTTATGTTTTTCTTCGACAATCACATTTTCCCCTTTCCAGATGTCACACGATGCTGAGTCTACTGAATAGTTTTCCTGGAAGTTAGCACATCTTACTTCATAGTTGCATTCTTGTTCCGTGTGGTCTGAATCCTTTTGGCCATATTTTCTACATTTTGGGTGACTCCTTCAGCTACTCTTATGATGTCCATTCTTTTGGCACTTGAAGCCCCATAGTGAAGCAGGAATATATTGATCCACTAGCTCAATATTGTACCCGACTTTTATTTGTCTAGGGATTTGTGGTGTAAGGAGATACGTGCCTTTTTTTATGGTTAGGCTTTTCTTTGAATTGTGATTCTACGTTAATCACTTAACCCTGGCATTCGTAAGGGAGATGTCATCGTCTCATGTGTGGACAGGGACAACCCTCTGCTTCTAATGACTCACTTAGAAGTGTTCAGTCTTTCATGAGAAAAGGATTTTAATTTGAGGTTCTGAGAAGTCTTCATCTTGATTATATTTTCGGCGTATTTTCTATTTTCTACATCTACCAGCAAATTGCCGTCTCCCAACGCTTTGTTTTGGGGCTAATCTTACTTGGTAGCACTTTTTCAATCAAGAAAGAGGGAAAGTTTTGCCTGAGGAATTTCATCTAGAGATGCGACCACGAGGAACCTTAGAAAATTGCCATTTATTTCTTTTTCAGAATCAGAATGTGAAAGACATCGTCTTTTTTTGTTTTTTGTTTTTGTTATTCATAATGGCACAGTTCTTTTAAGGGGATTTTGCTAATAAGAACCTTTTCCAAATAACGTTGATCATTGACCCTCTTGAATAATTTTGTTATACATAGATATTATCTGTATATAATATCTATGTATAATATCTAATAAAAATACAGCTTTAAGCTATGCTATATTTATGGGTTAAATTACTCAAAATAAGGGTTACAGCATATGCAAATATAAAAGTGAATATTGAACCCAACACCCAATAGTAACACTCTGTTTCATGCTCAAACAAAATGGTCACGTCATATATATATATATATATATATATATATATATATATATATATATATATATATATATATATGTATACTACCGGCCATAATTATTAAGCCATCCTAGGTTTTCTTAAAGAAATGATGTATTTCATCGTATTTTTAGTATTTATTGCCAAATAAAAATAGAATGGTTCTTTTGTTATTATTACTTTGCAAAATTTTACAAGGCAAGGAATCAAAGATGAACTCGTCCGAATCACCCTAAATTCTTCATCTTTCTTTCATTGATGAAACTGCAATATAGGTAATTATTAAATATTTATACATTCATTTGATGTACATGTTATTGTGCAATATTAACAAAAGCACCATTGTATTTTTATTTACAATTATTCACTTGGCAATAAATACTAAAATACAATATGAAATACATCAACTTTTTTAAACACTGGGGTGGCTTAATAATTATGGCCGGTAGTATATATATATATATATATATATATATATATATATAACTGTGTGTGTGTCTGTGTCTGTGTGTTTGTGTGTGTGTGTGTGTGTGTGTGTGTGAGAGAGAGAGAGAGAGAGAGAGAGAGAGAGAGATCAACCTTTTCTGTCATTGTAATAATTCATTGCTTTTGTTGCTTGAGTTCGTATGGGTTTTATTGGCAGACATTTTGCAACACATACATTTTTCTTCTTATACACGAGGAGAGAATGTTTGATTATGTGACTTGGACGATTACAACAACAAAACAATGCCTTTCAGTTTGAAAGCTCAGTATGCATCCTGAGTACCAAGTGGACTAGTTTGAGTCATCAATAACAATATTCTGCTTACAATGCTAACATACCTGATCTCTCCACTCTACTCTGGCAGGAATATGAAGAGTTGATCTCTGGCAAGAGAGCATTAAAGTCAGCCAATCTAAACTTTGATAGATGGGAACTGTAAACAATCGGTTTTTTTTCGGTGAACAAAATAGTTTGCAAATTTACCTTCATGTGATTTCTTGCCTCCTCCATCCTCTTTTTCTTGTGGATATCCTTTAATGGAGGGCGAACCTCTGGCTTTCCACATTTTGCAACCGTCCTCAGGATATGGCATCGAGTTGATTTGGGCACATCAGGAACGCCAGCGTTTTCAAAAACTTTTTTGCTAGTTTCAAGAGGGTTACGGCGGACTTCTCTCTTGATCCTACTCATGGCTCGTGCAACACAGGTGTTTCTTACGAATTTTTCCTTTGTCAGAATGTCCGTTGCAACGTTCACGGTTAGTAACAAATTTTTTAATTGTACGATGATCACGGTCCAATTCTTTGGCTATTTCTAAGGTAGATATCTTATTACGAATCCTTTGGACAATTTTAGACTTCTCAGCTTGACTCAAAGCACCTTTACGTCCCATCTTGCATATAAAGTTGGCACGCTGAAACATGCTGCAAGTCACCAAAATGGCTGCAGTTTGTTTACTATTGCGCAGATTAGCTTAGAATTTTAGATCTGCGCATGTGTTAGTGTTGCCATACAACGTGCCAAGTTTCACTAATTTTTTATTAAAAACTATCGGAGTTAGAACAAAAAAATCGATTTGCATATGATTCTAGCACGCAGTGTATAGAGGTGATGGACTTACGATAGTACAAAATTCCAGACATTTTAGAACCGATAAAATTAGTAAACTAATCCTTAGAGAATTCAAACATCTAAACCTAAAAGTAATGATCAACATTAATTGAAAATTACTAAACTTCCTTGATGTATCACTGGACTTAGTAAATGATACTTATTGACCATACATAAAACCTAACGAATATCCATTATACATCCACCCAAAGAATAATCAACGCCCAAATATCATTAACATATACACTCCTCCATAGAATATAGAATTAGTAAAAACTCTTCTAGTAAAGAAGTATTTTATAAACATAGAGATTTTTTATAATAATGCCCTAAGGAATAGTGGCTATAAAAACCATGATATCAAATACATAAAAACAGGAGAAAGAACAGGATGACAAGATCTAAACTTATTTATAAATGGAACTTTGTGTTTGTGTGTATGTGTGTGTGTGTGTGTGTTTGTGTGTGTGTGTGTGTGTGTGTGTGTCTGTGTGTTTCTGTGTGTGTCCGTTACCTATAGACTCCGAAACGGCTGAACCGATTTTCTTGAAAGTTCACACAGTTGTACTATAAGCGCCTGCGAGTGTTCTTAGCTAGGTTTTGTGTCGAGATACCCCCGATAAATTTCAAAAATCGATAATCGAAAAAATCGGGTAATAGAAAGAGTGGTCCGATTTTAATCAAATTTGATACACTCATAGACAAAGACATAAGAAACGATATTCAGAAGTTTCAAGGTTGCAGTTCTTACAATAGTGCCGAAAATCGATAATATATATATATATATATATATATATATATATATATATATATATATATATATAAGGCAAGATGTTTGTGCGTGTGTGTGTTTATCTGCCTGTATGTCTGTATTTTTATCAGCCCTTTTATTTTAGTTTTTGCTTTTATTTTAGTTTTTTTTTAAGTAGGTATAATTGTAGTTCTTAGTCTTAGCCATGATACCATTTACTCAGAGGACTTATTTAGCCTTCAAAATTCAGTTTACGACGAAAAAAACTTACTTGATATCGATACCAGGAAATCAAAATTTGACTTACATCCATTCATTTTTCTTTCAGTCTACGGTTTCGCTTTAACTTGAAACAACTATTGGTTTTAGTCTTTCGTGCCAACGTCCAAAGAGTCTGAGCTCCAGGACCATGGATTAGTTTTAAAGCTTTCATTACACCCGAGCAACGCCGGGCTATATTGCTAGTGTATAATAAGTAGGGAGGAGAATGCCGTAGAACATTCCAAGTCCCAATCCCCCCTCCTTTGCCAAACAGAAGGAAGCTATGTTGAAAAAGCAAGGATCGTCCCCAATTCCTCCACTAAGGATTTGCCATCTATCGCCCCCATACTAACCTCCATCCTTTTGCCATCTATCTCCCCCATACTAACCTCCATCCTTTTGCCATCTATCTCTCCCATACTAACCTCCATCCTTTTGCCATCTATCCCCCACATACTAACCTCCATCCTTTTGCCATCTATCTCTCCCATACTAACCTCCATCCTTTTGCCATCTATCCCCCATACTAACCTCCATCCTATTGCCATCTATCCCCCATACTAACCTCCATCCTATTGCCATCTATCTCCCCCATACTAACCTCCATCCTTTTGCCATCTATCTCCCCCATACTAACCTCCATCCTTTTGCCATCTATCGCCCCCATATTAACCTCCATCCTTTTGCCATCTATCTCCCCTATACTAACCTCCATCCATTTGCCATCTATTTCCCCCATACTAACCTCCATCCTTTTGCCATCTATCTCCCTCATACTAACTTCCATCATTTTGTTATCAATCTCCCCATACTAACCTCCATCAGTTTGCCATCCATCTCCCCCATACTGACCTCCATCATTTTGCTATCTATCTCCCCCATATTAACCTCCGTCATTTTGCCATAAATCCCCCCATATTAACCTTCATCATTTTGCCATCTATCCCCCATACTAACCTTTTTCATTTTGCCATGTAACCCCCCATACTAACCTTCATCATTTTGCCATCTATCGCCCCATATTAATCTCCATCATTTTGCCATCTATCCCCGCATACTAACCTTCATCAATTTGCCATCTATCCCCCATACTAACCTTCATCATTTTGCCATCTATCCCCGCATACTAACCTTCATCAATTTGCCATCTATCACCCCATACAAACCTCCGTCATTTTGCCATAAATCCCCCCATATTAACCTTCATCACTTTGCCATCTATCCCCCATACTAACCTTCTTCATTTTGCCATGTAACCCCCATACTAACCTTCATCATTTTGCCATCTATCGCCCCATATTAACCTCCATCATTTTGCCATCTATCCCCGCATACTAACCTTCATCAATTTGCCATCTATCACCCCATACTAACCTCCGTCATTTTGCCATAAATCCCCCCATATTAACCTTCATCATTTTGCCATCTATCCCCCATACTAACCTTCTTCATTTTGCCATGTAACCCCCATACTAACCTTCATCAATTGCCATATATCCCCCCATACTAACCTTCATCATTTTGCCATCTATCCCCCATACTAAGCTTCATCATTTTGCCATCTATCCCCGCATACTAACCTTCATCAATTTGCCATCTATCGCCCCATACAGACCTTCATCATTTTGCCATCAATCGCCGCATACAAACCTTCATCAATTTGCCATATATCCCCCCATACTAACCTTCATCATTTTGCCATCTATCCCCCATACTAACCTTCATCATTTTGCCATCTATCTCCCCCATACTAAGCTCCAACATTTTGCCATCTATCTCCCCCATACTAACCTCCATCCCTTTGCCATCTATCTCACCCATACTAACCACCATTCTTTTGCCATCCATTTCCCCCATACTAACCTCCATCAATTTGCCATCTATCCCCCCATACTAACCTCCATCATTTTGCCATGCAACCCCCCATACTAACCTTCATCATTTTGCCATGCAACCCCCCATACTAACCTCCATCATTTTGCCATGCAACCCCCCATACTAACCTCCATCATTTTGCCATGCAACCCCCCATACTAACCTCCATCATTTTACCATCTATCCCCGCATACTAACCTTCATCAATTTGCCATCTATCCCCCCATACTAACCTCCATCATTTTGCCATCTATCCCCGCATACTAACCTTCATCAATTTGCCATCTATCCCCCATACTAACCTCCATCATTTTGCCATGCAACCCCCCATACTAACCTCCATCATTTTGCCATGCAACCCCCCATATTAACCTCCATCATTTTGCCATCTATCCCCGCATACTAACCTTCATCAATTTGCCATCTATCCCCCCATACTAACCTCCATCATTTTGCCATCTATCACCCCATACTAACCTTCATCATTTTGCCATCTATCTCCCCATACTAACCTTCATCATTTTGCCATCTATCCCCCCATACTAACCTTCATCATTTTTCCATCTATCACCCCATACTAACCTTCATCATTTTGCCATCTATCCCCCCATACTAACCTTCATCATTTTGCCATCTATCCCCCATACTAACCTTCATCATTTTGTCATCTATCCCCCCATACTAAGCTCTATCATTTTGCCATCTAACGCCCCATACAAACCTTCATCAATTTGCCATCTATCACCCCATACTAACCTTCATCATTTTGCCATCTATCCCCCCCATACTAACCTTCATCATTTTGCCATCTATCCCCCCATACTAACCTTCATCATTTTGCCATCTATCCCCCCATACTAAGCTCTATCATTTTGCAATCTAACGCCCCATACAAACCTTCATCAATTTGCCATCTACCACCCCGATACTAACCTCAATCATTTTGCCATCTATCCCCGCATACTAACCTTCATCAATTTGCCATCTATCGCCCCATACAGACCTTCATCATTTTGCCATCAATCGCCGCATACAAACCTTCATCAATTTGCCATATATCCCCCCATACTAACATTCATCATTTTGCCATCTATCCCCCATACTAAGCTCCATCATTTTGCCATCTATCGCACCATACAAACCTTCATCAATTTGCCATCTATCACCCCATACTAACCTTCATCATTTTGACATCTATCACCCCATAATAACCTTCATCATTTTGCCATCAATCCCCCCATACTAAGCTCCATCATTTTGCCATCTATCGCACCATACAAACCTTCATCAATTTGCCATCTATCACCCCATACTAACCTTCATCATTTTGCCATCTATCCCCCCATACTAACCTTCATCATTTTGCCATCTATCGCCCCATACAAACCTTCGTCAATTTGCCATCTACCACCCCGATACTAACCTCCATCATTTTGCCATCTCTCCCCGCATACAAACCTTCATCAATTTGCCATCTATCACCCCATACTAACATTCGTCAATTTGCCATCTACCACCCCGATACTAACCTCCATCATTTTGCCATCTATCCCCGCATACTAACCTTCATCAATTTGCCATCTACCGCCCCATACAGACCTTCATCATTTTGCCATCAATCGCCGCATACAAACCTTCATCAATTTGCCATATATCCCCCATACTAACCTTCATCATTTTGCCATCTATCCCCCATACTAACCTTCATCATTTTGCCATCTATCCCCCCATACTAACCTTCATCATTTTGCCATCTATCCCCCCATACTAACCTTCATCATTTTGCGATCTATCGCCCCATACAAACATTCGTCAATTTGCCATCTACCACCCCGATACTAACCTCCATCATTTTGCCATCTCTCCCCGCATACTAACCTTCATCAATTTGCCATCTATCACCCCATACTAACCTTCATCATTTTGCCATCAATCCCCCATACTAAGCTCCATCATTTTGCCATCTATCGCCCCATACAAACTTTCATCAATTTGCCATCTATCACCCCATACTAACCTTCATCAATTTGCCATCTATCACCCCATACTAACCTTCATCATTTTGCCATCAATCCCCCCATACTAAGCTCCATCATTTTGCCATCTATCGCCCCATACAAACCTTCATCAATTTGCCATCTATCACACAATACTAACCTTCATCATTTTGACATCTATCGCCCCATACTAACCTTCATCATTTTGCCATCAATCCCCCCATAATAAGCTCCATCATTTTGCCATCTATCGTCCCATACTAACCTTCATCATTTTGATATCTATCGCCCCATACTAACCTTCATCATTTTGCCATCAATCCCCCCATACTAAGCTCCATCATTTTGCCATCTATCCCCCCATACTAACCTTCATCATTTTGCCATCTATCCCCCCATACTAACCTTCATCATTTTGCCATCTATCCCCCCATACTAACCTTCATCATTTTGCAATCTATCCCCCCATACTAACCTTCATCATTTTGCCATCTATTCCCCTATACTAACCTTCATCATTTTGCCATCTATCGCCCCATACTAACCTTCATCATTTTGCCATCTATCCCCCCATACTAACCTTCATCATTTTGCCATCTATCCCCCCATACTAACCTTCATCATTTTGCCATCTATCCCCCCATACTAACCTTCATCATTTTGATATCTATCGCCCCATACTAACCTTCATCATTTTGATATCTATCGCCCCATACTAACCTTCATCATTTTGATATCTATCGCCCCATACTAACCTTCATCATTTTGATATCTATCGCCCCATACTAACCTTCATCATTTTGATATCTATCGCCCCATACTAACCTTCATCATTTTGCCATCAATACCCCCATACTAAGCTCCATCATTTTGCCATCTATCCCCCCATACTAACCTTCATCATTTTGCCATCTATCCCCCCATACTAACCTTCATCATTTTGCAATCTATCCCCCCATACTAACCTTCATCATTTTGCCATCTATTCCCCTATACTAACCTTCATCATTTTGCCATCTATCGCCCCATACTAACCTTCATCATTTTGCCATCTATCCCCCCATACTAACCTTCATCATTTTGCCATCTATCCCCCCATACTAACCTTCATCATTTTGCCATCTATCCCCCCATACTAACCTTCATCATTTTGACATCTATCCCCCCAAATTAACCTTCATCATTTTGCCATCTATCCCCCCATACTAACCTTCATTATTTTGCCATCTATCGCCCCATACAAACCTTCATCAATTTGCCATCTATCAGCCATACTAACCTTCATCATTTTGCCATCTATCCCCCCATACTAACCTTCATCATTTTGCCATCTATCCCCCCATACTAACCTTCATCATTTTGCCATCTATCGCCCCATACTAACCTTCATCATTTTGCCATCTATCCCCCCATACTAACCTTCATCATTTTGCCATCTATCCCCCCCATACTAACCTCCATCATTTTGCCATCTATCCCCCCATACTAACCTTCATCATTTTGCCATCTATCCCCCCATACTAACCTTCATCATTTTGCCATCTATCCCCCCATACTAACCTTCATCATTTTGCCATCTATCGCCCCATACTAACCTTCATCATTTTGCCATCTATCCCCCCATACTAACCTTCATCATTTTGCCATCTATCCCCCCATACTAACCTTCATCATTTTGCAATCTATCACCCCATACTAACCTTCATCATTTTGCCATCTATTCCCCTATACTAACCTTCATCATTTTGCCATCTATCGCTCCATACTAACCTTCATCATTTTGCCATCTATCCCCCCATACTAACCTTCATCATTTTGCCATCTATCCCCCCATACTAACCTTCATCATTTTGCAATCTATCACCCCATACTAACCTTCATCATTTTGCCATCTATTCCCCTATACTAACCTTCATCATTTTGCCATCTATCGCCCCATACTAACCTTCATCATTTTGCCATCTATCCCCCCATACTAACATTCATCATTTTGCCATCTATCCCCCCATACTAACCTTCATCATTTTGCCATCTATCCCCCCATACTAACCTTCATCATTTTGACATCTATCCCCCCATATTAACCTTCATCAAGTACCTCCTCTCCCCCATACTAACCACTTCATCATTTTGCCATCTATCGCCCCATACAAACCTTCATCAATTTGCCATCTATCAGCCATACTAACCTTCATCATTTTGACATCTATCGCCCCATACTAACCTTCATCATTTTGACATCTATCGCCCCATACTAACCTTCATCATTTTGCCATCTATCCCCCCATACTAACCTTCATCATTTTGCCATCAATCCCCCCATGCTAAGCTCCATCATTTTGCCATCTATCGCCCCACTTACAAACCTTCATCAATGCCTTCTCTCTTATACTAACCTTCATCATTTTGACATCTATCGCCCCATACAAACCTTCATCAATTTATCTATCAGCCATACTAACCTTCATCATTTTGACATCTAGCCCCATACTAACCTTCATCATTTTGCCATCAATCCCCCCATACTAAGCTCCATCATTTGCCATCTCTTATACAAACCTTCATCAATTTGCCTTCTATCACCTCCACCTAACCTTCACATCATTTTGCCATCTATATACATACAAACCTTCATCAATTTGCAATATCAGCCATGCCCAACCTTCATCATTTTGACATCTATATCCCCCCATACTAACCTTCATCATTTTGCCATCAAAATCCCCCCATACTAAAGCTCCCATGTTTTGCCATCTATCGCCCCATGCTAACCTTCATATTTGACATCTATTAGCCCCATACTAACCTTCATCATTTTGCCATCTATCCCCCCATACTAACCTTCATCATTTTGCCATCAATCCCCCCATACTAAGCGCTCCATCATTTTGCCATCTATAACCATACTAACCTTCATCATTTTGACATCTATCCCCCATACTAACCTTCATCATTTTGCCATCAATCCCCCCAAACCTTCATCATTTGCCTTCTATCACCCAACACTAACATCATCATTTTGACATCTATCGCCCTTACTGACCTTCATCATTTTACCATCAATCGCATACAAACCTTCATCAATTTGCCATCTATCACCCCATACTAACGTCATCATTTTGCCATCTATCCCCCCATACCACTAACCTTCATCACATTTTGCCATCTATCCCCCCATACTAACCTTCATCTGTTTTGCCATCTATCTTACTTTTAACCTCCATGTTTTAGCATCTATCCCCCCATACTAACCTTCACCTTCATTTTGCCATCTATCCCCCCATACTAACCTTCATCATTTTGCCATCTATACTTCTCATAACCTTCATCAATTTGCCATCTATGTCTCATAACCTTCATCATTTTGCCATATATCCCCCCACTACTAACCTCCATCATTTTGCCATCTATCCCCCCATACTAGCATCCATCATTTTGCCATCTATCTCCTACTAACCTCCATCATTTTGCCATCTATTCCCCTATACTAGTATCATTTTACCCATCTATCCCCCCCATACTAACCTCCATCATTTGCCCATCCTCCCCCCATACTAACCTCCATCATTTTGCCATCTATTAAGCCCCCATACTAACCTTCATCATTTTGACATCCTTATTACCCTTACTAACCTTCACATTTTGCCATCTATCCCCCCATACTAACCTTCATCATTTTGCCATCAATCTGCCCTAGCTCCATGTTTGCCATCTATCGCCCCATACTAACCTTCATCATTTTGACATCTATCCCCCCATACTAACCTTCATCATTTTGCTATCAATCCCCCCATACAAACCTTCATCAATTTGCCTTCTCACCCATACTAACCTTCATCATTTTGACATCTATCGCCCCATACTGACCTTCATCATTTTGCCATCAATCGCCCCATACAAACCTTCATCAATTTGCCATCTATCACCCCATACTAACCGTCATCATTTTGCCATCTATCCCCCCATACTAACCTTCATCATTGTATCATCCCCCATACTAACCTTCATCATTTTGCCATCTATCCCCCCACTTACTAACCTCCATCATTTTTGACATCTATCCCCCCATACTAACCTTGTCATTTTGCCATCTATCCCCTTGCCAACCTTCATCATTTTGCCATCTATCGCCCCATACTAACCTTCATCAATTTGCCATCTGTAGCTACTCACTAACTTCATCATTTTTGCCATATATCCCCCCATACTAACCTCCATCATTTGCCATCTATCCCCCCATACTAACATCCATCATTTTGCCATCTATCTCCACATACTAACCTCCATCCATTTTACCCATCTATTCCCCTATACTAACGTCCATCATTTTGCCATCTATCCCCCCCATACTAACCTCCATCATTTTGCCATCTATCCCCCCCATACTAACCTCCATCATTTTGCCATCTATCTCCCCCATACTAACCTTCATCATTTTGCCATCTATCTACCCATACTAACCTCCAACATTTTGCCATCTATTTCCCCCATAATAACCTCCATCATTTTGCCATCTATTTCCCCCATACTAACCTCCATCATTTTGCCATCTATCTCCCCCATACTAACCTTCATCATTTTGCCATTTATCTGCCCCAGACTAACCTTCATCATTTTGCCATCTATCTCCCCCATACTAACCTCCATCATTTTGCCATCTATCCCTCCCATAATAACCTCCATCATTTTGCCATCTATCCCCAATACTAACCTCCATCATTTTGCCATCTATCTCCACATACTAACCTCCATCATTTTGCCATCTATTCCCCTATACTAACCTCCATCATTTTGCCATCTATCCCTCCCATACTAACCTCCATCATTTTGCCATCTATTTCCCCCATACTAACCTCCATCATTTTGCCATCTATTTCCCCAATACTAACCTCCCTCCTTTTGCCATCTATCTCCCCCCATACTAACCTCCATCATTTTGCCATCTATTTCCCCCATTCTAACCTCCATCATTTTGCCACCTATCCCCCCCATACTAACCTCCATCATTTTGCCATCTATCTCCCCCATACTAACCTCCATCATTTTGCCATCTATCTCCCCCATACTAACCTCCATCATTTTGCCATCTATTTCCCCCATTCTAACCTCCATCATTTTGCCATCTCTCCCCCATACTAACCTCCGTCATTTTGCCATCTATTTCCCCCATACTAACCTCCATCATTTTGCCATCTATCTCTCCCCATACTAACCTCCATCATTTTGCCATCTATCTCCTCCATTCTTTCGTCCAGAACACTGGCGGAACATTGAAATTATGAGACTACCTGGTAGAAGCCAAAGATTAGTTTCCAGAAATCAGGGTGGCCCAAATAGTGTCTCTTTAACTGAATAAAATAGCTAGAATGTGAGTAGAAATGGTCCCAGTTTTCTCTATTCCTTTATATATAAGGCGTTTAAATCGATCTAGATTTGTTAGATTAGCCCGGTTAGGCTAAATGGACCATAGACATTTCTGTGCCCAGATGGCGTTAAGTGCTAGACCTAGAATGAATGGACGCTGGAAGTCAATCTGTCTTTACTGGGTCGGTGAACCTTCCGGCAATAGCTAACTAGATTAATACAGCGGAACTAGTGCGGTGATTATTGTGAATAAGTGGTGGGAGATGCTTAATTATAACATTAGATATTTCACCAAATAATATAACCAACGATTTACCCTAGACAAGTCTAAAAAGTGAAGACCCTCAAGGTTAGTTTGTACCGCGCGTAAGCTACGGAGGATTCTCTAGAAATGTATTTAGATAGGCAGGCTCTGAAGCGAGCGGCTAGCGAGCACTACCAGGGCCAGGTGTTTGATATAGATTAAACAAAATGTCTAACGAATTGCGCAAGGAAGAAATTCACCGAGGTTTTGATCGTTACATTTGGAAAATCGATAACCTGGAGGGGCGTACTTTGAAGTCGACCAAGGACATGTGCGAGGCGTTTGCGCGGCATTTCGAGAGCGGGTTTACCAAGGAGTCTGATCTCTGTGGCGAAGAGATTCGTATCTATTTCTCCGACAGAAGCGGCTAACTGTGACGGGGAGATCACAGATGGCGAAGACTATTTGCATTAATGAGGGTCAGTAGTGGCAATGACATGATTATCAACCCTACGAATTTTATTTTAGGCGGACTTGATTTAGATAATTAAAGGCCTATCAGTCAGTTAAGTGCCGTACGTAATACACGCTTGGGCGATCATGTCTCGAAAGAGACATGACTGACTGAGCAGAAGTAGTTTTCGGATTGAAAGTTATAATCGGGCTCTGTTGGTTGCTAATCGACTTAACGCACCCAAAATGTTAGGAACTTGGTAATCTTCCACTGTAAGCTGACTCCTTAGTATTCGGCTAACTGCCGACTAATATCAACTGCCTTAGTCCAACTATGTCCAAACTGGAACTAACTAATAGTTCTATTGGACTCCAATAGAAATCTAAAGAACTCTCTAGAACTTCTAAGAACTCCTAAGAACTTCCTGTTAACTCTTATTAGTATAGGAGGGAGAGTCCATTATCTTAGGAATAGGTGTGTTTCACCATAACATATGTCAGTTAGTTAAGTGCCATACGTGATACACGCTTGGGCGATCATGTCTCGAAAGAGACATGACTGACTGGGCAGAAGATTATCCCGCTGTAAGTTGCCATTGCTTTCTGCGGTAGACTGGTTTGCCGACCAAGGCTAAAGAACCCAATCTGTCCTGTTATTTAACCCATAACTGGAAGGAATTGACGGATTAATACCTTTCCCAAGGGTATTTGCGCGTAAGTGAATGCAATGAATTTGGCTGGAATTCGAACTCGGCTCCCCGATTTCTCATTCCGAGCCGATATCCAATGCACCACAACGCACACTCTGCTAAAAACAAGATTTTGACCAAGATCCTGATGGAGCATTTGTAGTCAAATAACAGAAAGGAAAAATTTTAGTACAGCTGCGTTATTAAAAAGTTCACCAGCCGACTCCACGTTTTAGTGAAATGGGGTGAGGGAAAATTGCTGTGGATCTAAGTATCCATAAGATATATTTCCTTAAATAAGTTTGTTAGCTATTCGCTGATGGGATTATTATAATTTTTTCAAACAAATTCAAATATTCTTTTTGCGTAGATATGCTCGAAGTAAAGAGAATTTTGTTGTTTGTACGAATATTAGATTTTTAGTAAAGTTTTGTAATTTGCTTGAAGCATTGCGTAAAATAGTTGTATGTGTTATGTCTTGAAGGCTGTCACAATGCGTTGAATGAAGTAAAGGAAGGTCGGGAGGTGTTTGTATGACCTGTTTGATATTTCGAGACTATAATCTCATCATCAGAATGGCAGAGAAATCCTTAGAATGACCGTGCTTTTAGCTGCCCCTCTGTGAATGGCTGGCTTTATCTACTGCTGCTGAACGTGTGTGCGTGTGTGTATGTGTGCGTGTGTGTGTGTGCGAGTGTGTATCTGTGTGTGTTCTAGTTGGGTTTTTTTATGGTCTAATGGTTCCAGTTATGGGTTAAATAACAGGGCAGTCTGGGTTCTATAGCCTTGGTCGGCAACCAGTCTACCGCAGAAAGCAATGGCAACCTACTGCGGGATAATCTTCTGCCCAGTCAGTCATGTCGCTTTTCAAGACTTGATCGCCCAAGCGTGTATCACATATGGCACTTAACTGACTGACTGAATGGTGTGTGTGTGTGTGTGTGTGTGTGTGTGTGTGTGTGTGTGTGTGTGTGTGTGTTCAAGTTGGGGTTTTTATTGGTCTGATGGAATCAGTTCTAGGATCTGGGAGTTGATGTGACTCTGACCGGGTCAAAGAATATCGGTTACATTGCTGTTGTCTTATCTGTCTGATTTATCTGGTGGTGTTTGATCGTTGTGTGTGTTGTAATTGATTGTATTAAATATTAAATATATAACAAAATATTGATTCGAAACTTTTGCAATTATCATTACATTGTCGTAGTAATCCTAGTCGGAAATAGGGCGTGTCGAAAACGATTGCAGCTGACATATCCAAATTACATTCGATTGTAGTGTAAAGCATGTCTAACTTTGCAGTAGATCAAGTTTGAAAACTAAACAACGCCTGAAGCGTGTAAAGTTAGAGGTCACATTTTACAGAAGGATGAATTTTTTACACACCTTTTCATCACTGAATCTAGGCGTCGCATTCTTCTCCTTCATGTGCCGTGTCCCCTCGGGACGTAAACGATCATGGACTTCCACTTGTCCCAGTCTCTTGTCGCTCTCTCTTGGTATCTCTCCCAAACCCTGCTCCGCCGTCCATTTACTTAAGCTTATCAAGTGTCTCTCACGTTACTTTACCCTGTGCCTTTTGCACTCTATCCGTCCCGTGAGTATAAGATTCTCCAGACCCTCCTTCCTCATTACGTGTCCCAGGACCCTCAGCTGTCTCTTTCTGGTGTTAGGTATGATTTAAATTTGCATCCTCTCCAACGCCTTGTCGTTGCTCATGTGCTCGGTCCATGGCATCCTCAGCACCCTTCTGTAGAACCTCATTTCTGTTGCCCCAAGCCACCCCTTCATTCTTGAAGAGATTGTCCAACATTCGCTGTCACACAAAAGGACAGATATCACATAGCAGTCCAGCACTCTTTTCTTTGTTTCTAATGAGATTTTCCTGTCTTTCAGTACTCTTGTTAGCTTTTGAAATGTGTTCTTGACACTGTTCGTGATTAAATCACACAAGCAGAGGTACACAATATGGAGTACTCTAAGCAACTGCTAACAGAAATGCAAACGACGAATTATAAGTCTTAAAAATCTACTCCTGCATTAAAGCCAGCAACAGTATGTTTACTTAAACTTTATGTTATTTTCTTGAAAATAAAAACAAAATTTAAAGAGCTTTTTTAAAGAAAATTGCGATTTCCTCTGTCTGTCTGTCTGTAGGTCTGTCTGTCTGTCTTTCTGTCTACTTGTCTGTCTGTCTGTCTCTCTCTCTCTCTCGCTCTCTCTCTCTCTCTTGCTCTCTCTCTCTCTCTCTTACTGGTTCTCGATCTCAGTCTGTTCTTATGCATGCATGTATATTGCCACTTTTGCTTAAAGCTTTGCAAGTCACTTGTTTGTTTCAAGAGACATTGTCATTATCACAAGAACTAACTAGGTACCTCCATCAATTGCCGAAAAAAAAAAAAAACAGCATAGCATGATATTAAAAGAGCTCAAATTTAATAAAAATCAAGTATTATCAACAAAAGGTTTATGTTATTATTAAGAGGAAAGATCAAATTTTGAAATCATTATTTTTTAAATTTTTTATTTCTAACAGGTTCGAAATTTCAGAATTTTTTTGTTTTCCGTTAGCGATTCATGCTATGTTTACGTAATGTGACTGTTAAGGAAAACCTAATATTACGCAAGTCGGTTTCTAGCGTTGAAAGACACATTAATTTGAAAATTCTTGCAATAATCAACTAATTGTCTGATTTTAATGAAACTTTCAGGACTTATTCACAAATAAATGGAATTATTTATGGAATTATTATTTTTAGAAAATCTTGCTAAAAATATTTTTTACATTTGTTAACCCCACTCCAACTAATTAAATAAAACTTCTAGAAATATATATCTGTACTAATTTTTTATTTATTAGCAAAATGCAGAACTCACTGGAGAAAGTAATTTTTTTTTAATTACGAGACCATTTTTCCGAAAATCTGCTCCGAATAGTAAAATCAAAATTCATTAAAACTACGCTATTTTTAATGTAGATAAAATTTTAATTGATTGTATAAATAATGTAATTTTAGGATATCATATGCCAAAGAAAAAAAATTCGATGAATAATGAATTTTATGAGAATTGTTATCATTTTTTTCTTTGCTAATTAAAGTTTCAAGCATCTTTTAAATTCTTTCAGTTACTCTATATCTTCGATTGTTAATTCATTAAAAACTGACTTTATTTAAAAATCGAAAATTCAAACGCTTAATACAAATCATTTAGAATGAAGATTTTAAAAATAATTTCTAAATTTTTTTATTATGTTAAACTGCACATTTTCTTTTACTATGGAAAATTATAAGAGACTGATCATTAAAATGTCACATATTTCAAAGGTTGTTACGAAATGTTAAACTGGGTTATCAATTTTTGGTCACCGTATTTCCAGATTGATTGATAACAGGTGCAACTATCACCTACTTGAAAAGTCAAGGATTCAGACCTTTGTGATTAAGAAATACTTTTATTTTAAATTTCATACCATAATCAAGTAATATTTGTTTCAAATCAGATTAATTAAACTTTAAATTTGCTAATTTTCTAAAAAATAACAAGTAAGATAGGTATATTATTTTTTGTAAGATTTTTAAAACCGAGAATTAACTTTTGTATACAAATGTGTCGACTGCTCAAAAATGGCCGAAAAATTGAACACTTTGAGAAAAATCTCAAGATTTTAGATTCCAATAAATATACTTTCTGTTTGAAATACAACAGAGTATTTTGCTTGGTGGAAATAGTAAATTTAATTATTAGGGCTTTCAATTAAGCTAAAATTAAAGTTTCAAGAAAAATTCAATTTAAAACTTAGGTATCAAAAAATGGAATGGAGGTACCTAACTAAAGTTATACATCAAAGCTGTCAGCAAGGATTATACTCGTTTAGCGGGTTGACAGCCATCATGTATGTCTATATGAATTTATCTCAGTCTGTTTTCTATCTATCTATGTTTTTCAGTCTGCTTCTATCTATCTATCTATCTATCTATCTATCTATCTATCTATCTATCTATCTATCTATCCCAGTCTGTTCATTATCTATCTATCTATCTATCTATCTATCTATCTATCTATCTATCTATCTATTCTCAATTTCTGTTTTAGGTAACATGTTTGTTTTTCGAATGCATACATCTTGCTTGGATGAATTCAGGTCGAATATGTGCTTTTCTGGGCTTAGTTTTAAACAATTTAATTTCAAAAATTTAACAACAAATATGCACAACCCAAACGTTACGCAACACACGTTTTTCGCATCATTAACCCCCACCTCATAAAAGATTATATTTTTCACACATTTTTGAAAATTGTTCGTGAGCACTTTGAATCTTTGAATCTCTTTTTTACTTGTTGAGATAATCATTCACCAACTTTCAATGTTGAAGTTTTAACCGGATTTTAAATGAGGAAAATCATTTAAAATTTTGCACTCCATACAAGGAACGTTTATTGCCATTTTATTATTTAATTTTTTGTTATTTTCTTTGCCTTCATATCATCTGCTATGAGGCCTAAATAATAGGTATTCAGTGGAAATACATCTCACCACGGTAGTCAGCTTGAAATCCATTTTCAATCGCCCTTTTTAAGGGAGAAATATATATTACCTTATATTTTTTTCATATATATTATAAATTCAGATCGTTTTCTTATATATATATATATATATATATATATATATATATATATATATATATATATATATATGTAGGGCGGGTATGTATAGAACAAAATTCCGTATAAAAACAAAAAATAACACTATACTTTAAAAAGTATTCAATACAAAGTAGAGCGAATAATATTTATTTAGAATTTATAAAATATGTTATAAAACCACTACAAAAGTAGCCATTTTTTTCGATACTAACCGTGTCTTTAAAATGATGATGTTAATTTCAAGTTGAAGTGTTTTAAAAGGTTCAAAACTAGCCAAACATGCTTAATCAGGGAGACATTGTTACGTAGTCAGTGGTAAACAATCAGAATACAAGTAATTTCTAACTTGACAAACATAAGAACAGACTATAAAAGCAATTTATGTTTGTGGATTTTAGGTACCTCCACTAAATCCATGAAAAAACAGCATAGTATGAAGAAAAACGGTTCAAAACTTAATAAAAACGAAACTTTTCCATCAAAATGTTTATGTTATTATTAAGAGGAAAGATCAAAATATTTTTAATTATTGAAAAAAAAATTGGATTAGAATCTTGTTTTCATTTTCGTTAGCGGGTAGCCAAATCGTTACGAGAGTTTACAACGGAAAATGTAATATCACATAAGTCAGTTTTTTTTTCCGGTGACAAACTCATTAATTTAGAAATTCTTGCAAAAATCAAATAATTGTCAGTTTTTAATGAAATTTTTAGAACTTATTCACAAATGAATAAAATTATTTTTGAAACATTAATTGTAAAAAATCTTGGTAAAAATATGTATATATTTTTACATTTGTTACCCACCTCCACGTAAATGCATGAAATTTCAAGAAATTAAATTTTCTATACAAAATTGGTTTCATTTTTCAAATACAGGACTCACTGGGGAATATAAATCTTCTATTATTTTTCTTCAAACATTTAGCCCCTCTTTTCGAAAATCTGCTCCCAATATTAAAATAAAAAATGCATAAAACTATGACATTATTTAATTTGATAAGCTTTTAATCACTTTAATAAATAATATAAATTAAGAACAATATATTTTGAAGAAAACTGTTTTTGATTAATAATGACGTTTTAAAAGAATTGCTTTCACTTTCTTTAATTATAATAATATATAAAGTTTCAAAAACATTTTTAAAATATTTAAACGATTTGTCGCGGTTAGGTTATTAAGTTATTAAATGAAAACTATATTTACTAGGAAGAAATTGAAAAGTTTAATGCAAATCATCGAGCTATCGCCTTTTTAAAAACAATTTTGAAATTTTTTGTGTATTTGAATTTTTTGTGTACATTAAAGGATCATGTGTTTCACGGTTTCTTCCCCTTACAGCAAAATAGTTTAAACAATTTTATCAATTCCGATCGCCATACATTTACTTATCTCGCATCTGTCTAGCTTTCATTACATGTCAAATACGAGGGAAAAGGTCAGAAAGATCAACACTGTGTTTAAGAAATAGTCTTATTCTAAATTTCATGTTATAAATAAGTAATACTTGTGTAAATAAGATTAATTTAACACTAAATTTGCTTCTTCTTCTTCTTCTTCTTCTTCTTCTTCTATGTGCCCTGTTCCTTCAGGACGTAGGCGATCATGGATCTCCACGTCTCCCTATCCCTTGTGGCTCTTAGTATGTTTGCTCCTGTTGCTCCTGGCAACCCCCGTTCCGTCATCCACCTGATCAGACCCTGCAAATATGTTATCCGCTGCCTTCCTCTGTCTCTCCTTCCTTCTATCTGTCCAGTCAGTATCAGGTTCTCCAGGCTCTCCTTCCTCATTGCATGTCCCAGGAACTTCAGTTGTCTCTTCCTGATGCTCAGCATCAATATCCTTTTTGTTGCCATTCTTTCTAACACTTCGTCGTTGCTTGTATGCTCAGTCCACGATATCCGTAGCATCCTTCTGTAGAACCACATTTCGGCCGCTTCTAGTTTTGTCCTCATTTTCGATGATATTGTCCAGCATTCACAGCCGTATTGAAGAACTGACATCACGTAGCAGTCTAGCACTCTTTTCTTCGTTTCTATTGAGATCTTCCTGTGTGTTAGTATTTTGCTCATCTTCTGGAACGCGTCCTTTGCCATGCCAATTCGCCTTCGGATCTCCGTGTCGCACTTTCCATCTCCTGTTAGAACACTTCCTAGGTACTTAAATTCTTGGACTTGTTTGATTCTGTTATCCCCCACCTGTATTTGGCATTTTGGGTTGTATCTTTTGCTGATGACCATGCACTCAGTTTTCTTAAAGTTTATTTGTAGTCCCTTTTTGTCACTTAACTTCCCAAAATAATGTTTTACAGATGTATATTTTATTTTTGCAAGATTTTTAAATCCGAGAATTAATTTTTGTTTACATTTGTCTCAAAAATGGCCGAAAAATTGAAAAATTGAAAAAAAATCTCAAAATATTAGATTCCAATCAATACAATTTCTGTTTGAAATACACCAGAGTATTTTGCTTACAGAAATAGTAAATTTAATTATTTAACTTTCAAATAAAACTAAAATAAAAGTTTCAAGAAAACTTTTTTTATCTTTAAAAAATTCAATTTAAAAGTTAGTTATCGAAAATGAGTCGAGGTATGTAAATTAGATTTAAGAAAATGTTGCCGATATTGATTTCACTGTTAATACTAAAAGATGTGTTGAACCATATGATGTTACGTTTGCTTGATTTTGGTTTGGCTTCTTTACTTTTATTCCAAACTAACTTTGTGGTTACTTTTAGATAGGACATTAATACATTTAATTTTACAGTTATCAAAAATAGACGTATTACTGGAGTTAGAAGAGAATCTAAACTGGACAGATTTGTGAATATTGTTTTGTATTCTAGGATGGTGGTTAGAGTTCTTTCTTTTTTTGGGGGGAGGGCGTATTTGTGGTTGTGAGAATCTGTAGTATATGGTTCGTATATTCCATTATTAAGGTCGAAAGTTATATCAAGGAAGTTGATCACCTTAGCGTTGGTGGTGGTACTGATTTAAAGTTTTGAGTTTCTGAAGGATTTTATCAGCTCCTTTATTAATCGGTCAGTTTGTTGTGAGCTTGTATTTCTTAGAAGGATTAATCTGTCGTCTCGGCATAATCTGTTTTTATTTTTTATTTTTTTATTTTGAAGAGTTACCTTAATCTCCACAAAAACAAAAATATTTGTAATTGATTTAAGATGGAATTATCTATTATGACATGTCTCTAATTTGTATTTAGATACATTGTATTTATTTAGAATTTTTCTAGTTGAATTGTTCCCCTATATTGCATATGATCCATTATTGTATATTATTAGATTAAAATAAAATTTGTATCTAATCTATCTAAAGTTATTTATAAATGGAACTTTGTCTATGCGCGGTTGTGTGTGTGTGTGGGGGTGGGTGGGGGAGTGTGGGTGTCCGTTACCTATAGATTCCGAAACGACTGAACCGATTTTCTTGAAAATTTACACAGTTGTACTATAAGCGTCTGTGAGTGTTCTTAGCTAGGTTTTGTGTCGAGGTACCCCAGATAAATATCGAAAATCGATAATCAAAAAAATCGGGTTGTAGAAGGAGTGGTCTGATTTTAATCAAATTTGATACACTCATAGACAAAGACATAAGAAACGATATTCAGAAGTTTCAAGGTTGCAGTTATTACAATAGTGCAGAAAATCGATATATATATATATATAAGCAAGATGTTTGTGCGTGTGTCTGTTTATCTGCCTGTATGTCTGTATTTTTTCAGCCCTTTTATTTTAGTTTTTGCTTCGGGTTTGGCTCTAAGTAGGTATAATTGTAGTTCTTAGTCTCAGCCATGATACCATTTACTCAGAGGACTTATTCAGCCTTCAAAATTCAGTTTACAATGAAAAAAACTTCATTGATATCGATAGCAGGAAATCAAAATTTGACTTACATCCATTCATTTTTCTTTCAGTCTACGGTTTCGCTTTAACTGGAAGCAACTATTGCTTTTTAGTCTTTCGTGTCAACGTCCAAAGAGTCTGAGCTCCAGGCCCATGAATTGTTTTAAAGCTTTCATTACACCCGAGCAACGCCGGGCTATACTGCTAGTTTTATATAAATACTACATTATGAAAATAGAGATGTAGCAGAGTGGTTTGCCCCTTATCATAGATTCAAGGGTGCACATAGACCTTGCACCGACCTTGCGAAGACAACCTTATGACAAACGAGTTATAGTAGAATGGGAGTATCATAAATTCGGGATGGATTGTATGAGACCTTTGAGCTGGCCTTGTGAATGCTACATTATGATGAGTAAAATTTAGTAGAGTGTGGTTCCATATTATAAATTAGTGGGGTCTTGGCACGAGATATTAGCACCAGCCCTACTTACAGATATTGAATTTCTTTATTTACATTAACATTTTTGAAATTCTGAAATGAATCTTTGCTATTCTTCCATTAATTATCGGAATCGTCAACGTTGCTGTATTATCATATCACGTCGGTAGATGAGTCCTCCAACCTTTTTGGATTGTGTTCTGAAGATATTAGATCGAATAATGCGACCAGTCCATGAATTAGGCTGCCTTACCAAATCGAAAGTAGACGTATGTGTTAATGTGCAGCTAACGTAACGTTTTAGCGACAAAATCGAAATAGGCGGCAAATCAAAATTGTCAGCAAAATCGAAATTGGCGGCAAAATCGAAATTGGCGGCAAATCGAAATTGGCGGCAAAATCGAAAT
Source organism: Ascarosepion bandense (assembly GCA_037127315.1). NCBI lineage: Eukaryota > Metazoa > Mollusca > Cephalopoda > Sepiida > Sepiidae > Ascarosepion > Ascarosepion bandense. The sequence continues at coordinate 91,487 of JBBBDQ010000995.1, read as the reverse complement.
TGGCGGCAAATCGAAATTGGCGGCAAAATCGAAATTGGCGGCAAATCGAAATTGGCGGCAAATCGAAATTGGCGGACTGAGTTAAAATTCTGACTGAATCTGTTACATTTACTTTGCATGAAAAAACAATGATCTAAATCATTTCCCCATCAACTATGGGTTAAATAGCAAGGACATATTGATAACTGATGTGATAATGCTTTAACGAGGGCCCGCGAACGAAGGTTTATTGAGATGAGGTATCCCTTGGTGAGTTCGAACATCTTTGTCGCCAATTTGATGTGAATCCCATAGAGATTATTATGAAAGAATAATTCGAACAACGGATAATAGGTTTAACATATTGTATTTAACAAGGAAAAATATAACTACAAAAATAGCAGTAAGCCACGCCAACCTGTTGGGCTGCTCCCGGAACTACTACTGTATTTACTAGCCTTCCCACGCAAGGCCGGATGTGACACATGGTCATTTTAATGTGGGTATTCCCGGCCATATAGCCGGGCCAAAAAAATGTCTGTCTATTTTTACCGAGTCGTGGTTCTACCCTTTGGCGGAATCACGACTGGGTTTGTGCTCTCTGCCCGAAGGCAGAGAACTGACAGTGTCATAGTAACAGTGGCAAATGCCGACTGGAACTACTACTGTATTTACTAGCCTTCCCACGCAAGGCCGGATGTGACACATGGTCATTTTAATGTGGGAATTCCCAGCCATATAGCCGGGCCAAAAATATGTCTGTCTATTTTTACCGAGCCGTGGTTCTACCCTTCGGCGGAACCACGACTGGGTTTGTGCTCTCTGCTCGGAAGCAGAGAGCGCCCCCTGCCCGAAGGCAGAGAACTGACAGTGTCATAGTAACAGCGGCAAATGCCGGCTGGGACTACTGCTGCCTTGAGAGCATAAACCTTATGGTTTAAATAATAACTGGAAGAGTCTATAAGTGTCAGTGGGTACGCGCCTACAACAATAACCAGGAAAAAAGAAATTCAGAATTGAAAAGCCCAGTGAAAGCAACAGGAAACGACTCCATTAGATTTGCTAAAAAGTTATGACAATTGACAGCTAATAAAGGAAAGAAAAGAGCTCATGTCCTGAAGAGGCACGGCATTTAAAAGAAGACGAAAAACGCATAAACCCATCTCTTCCTAATCATAATTATGGCGTTCCTTGTCCCAGTGTCTTTGACGAACCCGCACTGTTCTTGTCCTATTTCTGGCCTGATTCTGCTTCTTGCTTTATTCATCAGTATTCAGACGATCAGTTTTGTAATATGACTCATTAAGCTGATAGTTCGGTGTAGTAAAGCAGTGGATATTTGCTTGTCCTTCTAATTTTGCTTTTAATTGGGTTTACTAGTTTATATCAGTCAGTCAAGTGCCATACGTGAAACACGCTTGGGCGATCATGTCTCGAAACATGACTGACTGGGCAGAAGATTATCCCGCAGTAGGTTGCCATTGCTTTCTGCGGTAGACTGGTTGTCGACCAAGGCTATAGAACCCAATCTGCTCTGTCATTTAACCCATAACTGGAGGGAATAGACGGATTAATACCTTTCCCAAGGATATTTGCGCGTAAGTGAATGCAATGAATTCAACTGGAATTCGAACTCGGCTCCCCGATTTCTCGTTTTGAGCCGATATCCACTGGACCACAACACACATCCTTAGTTTACATACTTGGTCTTAAAATTGTCCTCATGGTATTTAATTATGATGGAGGGGGGGGCAAATTGGAAAGATTCGATATCTAGACCATTAAAAATCAACATTATTTTTTAAATGCATGAGATTCAACTATCAGTTTTTCGGTGTTTTGTTCAATTTAGTATGTGACGAAATTCAAACACACACACACACACACACACACACACACACACACACACACACACACACACACACACACACACACAGATCACTTCATGATTACCAGACACAATATTCGCTCGAGAAAATCAGGAAAATCCATTGGTTGAAACTTCGGGATATAAATAACAATGATAAAGATACTATTCTGTTACAAGAGAAAGCATTTGAGTCGCATTTCTTGTGTTTCTGGAATGTTTGTAGATATGCGTAACATTTTGAATAAACTCTCCTTTAAACAACAGAGAGAAAATGATTTTTATGAGTTACTAAAAAAGGGGGAAAATGTTAAATAGATGTGAGTGACAAGTAGCAGGCAGAGGAGAGAAGAAGAAGAAGAAGAAGGTGGAATGGAAAAACTCATTGAACTGACACTGTTGAGAAGGAGATATCAATTATGTAGCCAGTTCAAATTACAGTCGAAGTCACTGATATGTCTTTTGCGCAAATATTTTTCGAAAAAAAAAAGCACAATTATCGTTCTTTTTGTTTACTGTCCACTGTCAGTCATTTTGAGGTACCCCTTGTAAGTCGCTAGCACGAAAAAGACTTAGAAAATAGAGTAAGTACATGGGCGTCTACGTTTTCTCAAAATCTATCAAGCAATAACAGTTATGTCTATTGTCTACAATGAACAATTACAATTCGAAATAGTGCTATTTATAAGAGACGAGCCTGTATGTTGCTACTAAGAGTATATAAGATTAATGCCTAACCTTTTACTAATTTGTTTTACTCATTTCACCCCAAGCAAGTCAACAGAGCCACTACGAGGCAGGGGCTTGTTGATTGTGGTAGAATATGAGAAACACCATTATAAAGGAAAGAGAACAATAAAAGCAGAGGAATTAAGAAGACAGATGATAATGATTGATATTGCATTTAAATTTTTGAAAACCAAAGTTGGATAGACAGAGAGTTCCATCTTTGAAATGTGCTAGAGAATAAACTCTTGACATAAAACTTACGGCTACAGCTCGTAATTTCCACTCTAAAATGATGTGATTTCACAACGAACCTAACAGCTGAAACAATATAACCTTTCCACTTCATGTCACAAGAAAAACGTTAGACCGAGAAGATGCAATGAGTCACCGCTAATGAAAGGCAAAAAAAAAAGTTCCCTTAGAACTTTTGGAGGTGTTAGAAAAGAAAAACATCTTTCATTTTCTTTCTATAAGAATAAAACTAGTACGGTTCCTACCACTTTAATCTAATGTAATGTTCACCTTATAGAAAGCCCAAGAGTCATTCGTGCTAGATAATTATAAAGTAAGAGGAATAGTTTATAGGGATATGTGAACAAGACAACTGTTAACCCTAGATTTGGACAGGTTAAGATTGTAGTCATCGAGGAAACATCGTCTTCTTAGCCAGATCCACAAAACAACGGTTTGACGGAAGAAGTTACTCGAGTGGAACTTACATCTCATTAATGGAATAAGAAGTGAATGAAAATGTTTATTACAATGAAGGTGACATAACGGGTCTTGGAGGTTAGAACAGCTGGAACTAAGGAATGTACACTACCGGCCATAATTATTAGGCCAACCCATTTTTTTTTAAGAAATGATGTATTTCATACCATCTTTAGTATTTATTGCCAAGAGGATAATTCTAAATGAAAATAGAACGGATCTTTTGTTATTATTACGTTGCAAAATTTTACCAGGCAAATAGCGACAATTTACCAATCGCTATAAAATCTACAGGTGCGATTGGTAAATTGTCGCTATTTGCCTGGTAAAATTTTGCAACGTAATAATATAATATATATATATATATATATATATATATATATATATATACAGGGGTAGAGTCACCGACTGACGCCAATTCGGTCAGGTTTCGAGCCTGGGTTATGTAGCAATCGGAGTCTAACCGTACTGATGAGCTGTGATACAGCGAAACAGAACTGTCTGCGGATGACTATATATATATATATATATATATATATACACAACTACCGACCATAATTATTAGACCACTCCAGTTTAAAAATAAAATGATGTATTTCATACTATTTTTAGTATTTATTGCCAAATGAAAATAGAATTTTATTTTTTTTTGTTATTGTTACTTTGCCAAATTTTACAAGGCAAGGAAGCAAAGATAAACTCGTCCGAATCACCCTAAATTTTCTTCATTCTTTCATTGATGAAACTGCAATATAGGTAATTATTAAATATTTATAAATTCATTTGATGCACATGTTATTGTGCAATATTAACAAAAGAACCATTCTTTTTTCATTTACAATTATTCACTTGGCAATAAATACTAAAAAGTAATATGAAATATATCATTTTTTAAAACACTGGGGTGGCTTAATAATTATGGCCGGTAGTGTAGTTTGTCTGAACACTTTCCATAGAAATGGCGATAAAGTAGGGAGAGGCGTGCAATGTTTCATCTGCGGGAAAGGGGTTGTAGGATGCAATTCATTACTCACAAGGACGTGAAGAGAGTTTTGGATTCTATTGAGATTGAAAAGTGACGACTGGGTAAATTTGCCCAATATATAAATCCATCTTCGGCTTGATCTGGATCTTGTAAAGGTAGACATCATTTGTTCATTTTAAAAACTTTATCAGAAAATATATTCAGTTTTAATACTTAATATTAATAAATAATTTCTTCTCATCCGTGCGGAAGCTTGTCTAGCATTCGCAGGGTAAATGAGGATGGTTATCATCTAGCGAGCTAATACTTTGTTCTTTGTTTCTAACGAAATCTTGCCATCTCCTAGGAAATCTCTTAGCTTTTGGAATGCTTCTTTAAGCACTCGGATCTCGGTGTCACATTTTTCATCTTTTGTTAAAATATTACCTTAAAAACAATTTTATTTATCACTGGATTATTTCCGAAAAGTTCGGTAAAATCTTACAATTATCTAATTTTTAGTCTAAGAAAATCGTATATTTATATTATAGATTAATCTGCTGAATCTAAAGTCTACGTAGAACTTTTTTAATAAAACATTCATAATCCTCAAGAGCCACCCAAAGTAGGTCACTGAATAAGGGTTTTATATAGCTGTAAATAGAAGAAGTGCACATTATGAGGATATGTAGAACAAATAACAGTTGGCTCTAGACTTGAAGAAGATAACAGTGTAGTGATCAGGAAAGCATCCTCTCGGGAGTACGTTCCACAGTGTAGCCGTTCTTGGAGGAAAAATTGTTTGAGAAGATTGTTCTTTTTACTAATGGAATAAAAAAGGAATGAGAAAGAATAAATGTTGTGTACATGGCCGGCTTTTAACTGTGAAGGTCTGAACTGGTGAAAATAAGGATTACAGCTAGTCAGAACATTTGCCATGGAAATAGCGATTAGTTTGCAACTTGGAAAAGTGTTGCAGGGTGGATTAGTCCCATAACGCCGTGTGAACACTTTTGACCCTTGTTAAGGATGGAAAGTAACAGTTGAGCTGTTCTAGACCAGATATGGCTGCGATAGTCCATTATTGGTCTGATCTTACTCTTGTAAAGATCAAGTGTCAGCTCAGATCAAAGAATGCTGACATATCTGAGCTTACGAAATTTAAATATGTTTTTACACACACAGCACCGTCTATATAAGTGTAGATAAAACAAATTGGGATGTAGTAATTCTTATTTTAAAGAATTATTTTTTGTCCTAAGTAAGCAAAGCAAATTAGACTGGATGTGTGATTAATGTAATGGCACTATGAGAAAACAGTGCAATCTGGATTACTGGATCAGTTAGAGATTCTCAGAAGAAATAGAACTGTACAAACTACAGTGTTTCTTAAATTACTGAGAATGGTGCTGGAAATTTAAATAGACTTTCGATCTCCAACAATAACAACAAGGTGTTATAATTTTTTATAAAACCATATCTTCTGATTCATGCTACACAAATGTTCACTAATGGCCGGATGTGAACACTCCGAAACCCAAGGCTGAAAAAAACTTCTTAAACTGCGCATAGTTTCCTCTCATAGATTCCGCTTCACTTATATACTCAAAGAAAAATTCAATCCATTAATAGTACCTACTTTCGCTTCAATTCACCAATAGTACCCACTCTCGCTTAAAGAAATAAAGTAAAACTGAAGCCGATCTAAGCTTAGGAAAAGGATATAAAAAGCCATCAAAGAAACTTCTTCAGCAGTCGGTCGGCACATCAGCCACGATTCACAACGCTAGCCTCAGCTGACCTCTTATCTCCATAAAGCACCTGCTAAAGGCCGTCGCCACAGTAATTCACAACTCACCCTAACGTACACCTCCACGGACGGCTTTTTATGATTCTACCGATTTACCATTTTTTCATTATTTCAATTATTTCCTAAACCTCCGTTATCTCTTTTTTGGTTCTGCCACCAGGCGCTTTAATATAACCCAGGCATCCGGAGCAAACATGTAAACGCGGAAAATAGCAGTTATTTCTAATCCTCGAGAAAATAACTTGGATATCGAATTTCATCAGTATCAGTTAGTTAAGTGCCATACGCTTGGGCGATCATGTCTTGAAAGAGACATGACTGACTCGGTAGAAGATTATCCCGCAGTAGGTTGCCATTACTTTCTATGGTAGACTGGTTGCCAACCAAAGCTATATATACGTCCTGTTATTTAACCCATAACTGGAGGGAAGAGACGGATTAATACCTTTCCCAAGGGTATTTGAGCCTAAGTGAAAGCAATGAATTCAACTGGAATTCGAACTCGGCTGCTGATTTCTGGTTCTGAGCCGATGTCCACTGCACCACAATTCACGTTCATCAGTATACAAACCCAATAATAAATCCACAGTAGAAATCAAGACAACAAAGCTGTTAGGCGTATTTGTATCGCGAACGACAGGCACCTAATGACAACAGGTTCCACGGTCCACTAAAGAGACAATGACGTATTTCTTATCGGAGGCGTCTTCACAGACAACAAAACAAACGCAATTGAACGCCAGATCAACATTCCTGAATCTCTTGTTTCTCAGCCATGACACTCGCTATATTCGTCACGTTACACGTACTCATATATCAAACATTTACCGATGCTTACTGCCAAATATTCACTCCGTCTGAACCAGCAATTTCCGATCGCCATAGTTTTTTTTTAATCACATCACCCCCAAGCAAGGCGGTAAGGCCACTGGTGTGCAGGGGGCTACGTAAGAGTGAATAGATTGGAAAAGAGAAAGCCGGAAACCACGTCCTAATCAGGGAACAAGGGATGAGCCTCTACACCTGTTCAATAAACGTGGGTGGAGTGTGAACCGGGTGATAGTTCAGTCTATCTACTCCAATTGAAAAAATAAAAAAGAAAAAGAAAAGTGAGAAGATTGGAAAAGAGAAAACCGGAAACCACATCCTAAACAGGGAAATAGGGATGAGCCTCTACACCTGTTCAATAGACGTGGGTGGAGTGTGAACCGGGCGATAGTTCAGTCTATCTACTCCAATTGAAGAAAAAATAAACAAAAAAGAAAGTGAGAAGATTGGAAACCACGACTGAAGTCGAAGGAAGATGTACCCGAAACCCATTCCTGGATTGAAGGGATTTTAATAATATTAATTTGTTCGGGAAACAATGTCGAAATTTGGAAACATGAATGAACCCCATTTAAATGTACTAACAAACTTTGTTTAAAGCATCTTTATCAGTAATGATATCAGCCCACCTGTAAAACTAATTACTTCATTTATTCTTGCTGAAATATTAAGGTGTGTAAAATATGTTTTTCCTTATTTAACTCTCTGGAACTCTCGTGCGTCTTGCACTAAAGGCCTCGAGAAAGGTATGAATATCTCTTCTCTTTCCAGCTAAATATCAGAGTAAACGGTTTTCTAACCTTGGGTGACAGCCAGTCTTGGAGAATAAATCTGGATTCAAAACCGCGGAGAAAGCACTGGAAAATACACTCTCTTATCTTACCTAAGAAGTCGTGGTAATTTTATTATATAAAATATATTGTTGTTAACTTAATTATTTAAAATGTGTTGCTTCGTATTTTTACTATAAAAATGTATTTAATACTTGTTTTGTTTGTGAGTTCAACAATTTATCCATATCTGGGACCCTAACAGGTGCTACCACTCCGCGATTATTGGCAAAATTCAAAAACGTGTCTGCGATGTAATCGGCTCTGAGCTGGCATTTCGAAATCAGTCACTTTTCCATTACCCTGGCATAATTTCCCTGATTTTTTTTGTTGTTGTTTGTAAATTATTTTCTATAGATATATTAATGGCAAGTGTTCTGATTATTTTCCCTCCTTGATACCGCCACTGAATGAATTTAAACGAACTACTAGTTTGGCAAGTAGGTCTCGTCATTTTCCTGTCGAACTAGGTACATGCAACTATATACGTTCTATGCTCTCGCAATTCTCGCTTGTGGAACTCTCTTCCGATTTATTGCTTCCATGCTACCTACAATCTTCACAAATTTAAGCGGAATGCTAATCGTCATTTTCTGCCTTCCTGAAACCTGTTTTTTTATTGTTTTTTCTCCATTAAAATCTACTCGTTTTCACTTCCAGTAACTCTTTGCATCTTAGTGGAATTAATATCTTTCTCATGGGAGGATGATTAACAACGTTAGAAACAAAAGCTACAATTGAAAAGTATTATTAATAATAATTTTTATTTATAATCACCCCAAGATAGCAGCAACAACAACAACAACAACAACAATAATAATAATAATAATAATAATAATAATCAAAGGCCACAAAAACGGAATGTATTTCTTTATTGACATGGCAGTTCCTAAGGATTGTAATGCATGTTTGAAGATTTAAAGAAAACTATCAAAATACAAGGATCTTGAAGTGAAAATGTGGCACATGAAGCCATCGCTAATTCTAGATATCGTTGGAGCCCTCGTATTGATTGAAAAAGATTCTGATAGACTCATTGAAGTTATATCTGGTAGCTCATATCTTAAAGAAATATAAATAATTGCACTCACAAGTACAGATTCTTTACGAAGGACTTTATCTGTGTGATATTAGAGTATCTATTAGTTCACTTTTTTTTTTTTACAAAATACCTAGTGGAAAATGTCATGAAACCATTTCTGACTTTCTCCGGTTGGGACCCGGAAGGAAATGTGTATACAACAGAAATCAAAGGAATAATAATAATAATAATAATAATAATAATAATAATAATAATAATAATAATAAATGGAACCTATAAGTCTGATGAAATAAACATCAAAATAGGTATATTTCAAGGTGATTCTTTATCTCCCTTACTATTCTGCATATCATTAATAGCACTAACCAGTCAACTTAATAAGACAGAATGTGGTTATAAAATAGGACAAAAGAAAATAAGCCATCTATTTTACATGGATGACTTGAAGTTATATGCTAAGAATGATAATGAGCTGGAAGGTCTTCTGCAAACTGTAAAATGCTTCAGCGAAGATATTGGAATGAAATTTAATTTGAATAAATGTGTTAAAGCTACAGTTTTACGTGGATCAATACAAGAAACATCCTCAATTAGCCTAGACCCTGCTGTAACAATAAAAGAATTGAAACCAGAAGAAGCTTATAAATACCTAGGTGTAAATGAGAGTGAAAACATTCACCATAAAAAAATGAAAGAAATAGTGCGTAAGGAGTACTATAGACGGCTACGAATGATATTAAAAACTGAATTAAATTCACAGAACAGAGTTATGGCCAGTAATAGCCTTGCAATCCCAGTTGTCCAATATAGCTTTAACATCTTAAACTGGACTCTAAACGACATCAGGCGAATGGATGCTAAAACAAGAAAGCTTCTTTCTAAGCATAAGATGCATCATCCAAAGGCTGATGTAGACCGTCTATACATACCCCGTAAAGAAGGTGGAAGAGGTCTTATTCAGCTGGAATTGTCATACAAGACAACAACTATTGGCTTACTAACATACATAGAAACAACAAAGGATTGGATGATACAATTAGTAAGGCAACATGAAGAAAGAAAGAAAAAATATTCAATAATAAAAGAAGGCAGTAAATTCAAACAAGATTTACAGTTAGTAGATTCTGTAGAAAAGCAGAACGGAAGCCAAGAGCCGGCTATTGCGGCAAAGAATATGAAAATGAAAGCCAAAGATAAAGCTCTTGAACAGATGAAACAGCGCTGGCAAGACAAACCTCTGCATGGCCAATATCCAGTACGTGCCAATAAATCCAATGTTGACAAAGTTAATACTCATCGATGGTTACGTGCATCTGGATTAAAGTCTGAAACTGAAGGCTTTATTCTTGCAGCACAAGACCAAAGTCTTTTCACGAGAAACTTTCAGGCAAATATTATGCATAATAATATGGATCCAAAATGCAGGTTTTGTGATAAAAACCAAGAAACAATAGACCACCTAATCTCAGGCTGTTCTGTGCTTGCCCCAAATGAATATAAAAATCGCCACGATAGAGTTGGGCAATATTTACATTGGGCAATATGCAAACATTATGGAAAAGCTGTAGGCAAACACTGGTATGAACATCACCCAGCACCGGTTACAGAAATAGAAGATGTAACCATTCTATGGGATTACACCATCTACACAGACAGAAAAATTGAAGCAAACAGGCCAGAAGGAGAAAACTTGTCTATTAATTGATATGGCTTGTCCAGCGGATTGTAACATAGCAATCAAGGAATTTGAAAAACTGTCAAAATATAAAGACCTGGAAATTGAAATAGAAAAAATGGGGAAATTGAAAACAAGAGTTGTGCCAGTGATAGTAGGTGCACTTGGAATGATAAAAAATGGAACAAAACAACACATTGAAAGAATCCCTGGAAACCCCAGCTTAAGAGATATACAAAAAATTGTCTTATTAAGTACAGCCCACACAGTAAGGAAAACTTTATCTATGTAATGCTGGAGATGATAGGGAAGATAGAAAAACATGAAATGGAGCCATAACAACACGCCACTACCTGCCTTAGGTCTCCCCGCAGACTTGGTTGGTAGTGAGACCAAAGCAGAAATCGAAATATGATGAAAAATGACATAATAATAATAATAAATTCGAAAAACTGTCAAAATATAAAGACCTGGAAATTGAAATAGAAAAAATGTGGAAATTGAAAACAAGTATCGTACCAGTGAAAGTAGGTGTTCTTGGAATGATAAAAAATGGAACAAAACAGCACATTAAAAAAAATCCCTTTTAAATCAGAAAAAAGGAAAACTAACCCTTCATTCTTCTTCTTCTTCTTCTTCTTCTTGCCCTGTCCCTTCAGGACATAGGTGATCATGGCTTTCCACATCTCCCTATCCCTGGTGGCTCTTGTCACGCCTTCTTCAGTTCCACCATGCAACCCTCGTTCCATCATCCACCTGATTAGGTCCTTAAAATATGTTATCCGATGCTTTCCCTTGTCTCTTTTTCCCTGTATCTGGCCTGTTAGTATCAGGTTCTCTAAGCCCTCCTTCCTTATTGCATATCCCAGGAACTTCAGCTGTTTCTTCCTTATGCTCAGTATTAATGTCCTTTTTGTTTCCATCATTTCTAGAACCTCATCATTGATCATATGCTCGATCCATGATATTCGCAGCATCCTTCTGTCGAACCACATTTCAGTTGCATCCGGTTTTTCCTTCATTTTGATGACATTGTCCAGCATTCACTGCCATATTGAAAAACTGACATCACATAGCAATCCAGGATTCTTCTCTTTGTTTCTAGTGAAATTCTCCTGTCTCTTAATATTTTACTCAACTTCTGGAATGCTTCATTCGTCATGCCAATTCGCCTTTGGATCTCTGTGTCGCACTTTCTGTCTTCTGTTAGAACACCTCCCAGGCATTTAAATTTTTTACCTGCTTGATTTTAGAGTCCCTCACCTGTAATTGGCATTTTGGGCTGCCATTTTTGCTGATGACTATGCATTCGGTTTTCTTGCAGTTTATTTGTAGTCCTTTATTGTCACTGTCGCTAAAAGTATCCCCCATCTGTATTTGGCATATTGGGATGCCCTTTTTACTGATGACCGTGCATTCGGTTTTCTTGCAGTTTAGTTGTAGTTTCCTTTCTGTGTCTGCTGTCAGCACTGTATCATCTGCGTACCTTAGGTTGTTTAAATTGTGGCCTCCGATGACAAATCCAGGCATAACTTCTAGGGTCCTTAAAATATTCTCGCTGTACAAGTTGAACAGATCCGGTGTAAAGACACATCCTTGTCTTACGCCTCTTTCTAGCTTTGTATATCTGCTGAATTCAATACGTGTCCATATACAAGCGGTTTGCTGCCAGTAAAGATTCTTGATTACGTCTTTCCCAAGTATGTCAAGGCTGCCGAGCATCTCCATCAATTCTTTGTGGCGTATTTTGTCAAACGCCTTCGCATAATCAATAAAGCGCAGGTATAAATCCTTTTTCATTTGTATTGTCCTTTCTGAAAGCATCCTAATCATAAATATGGCATTTCTTGTTCCAGTGTCTTTGACGAAACCGCACTGTGCATGTCCTATCTCTGGCCTCATTCTGCATCTCGCTCTATTCATCAGGATTCGGACGATCAGTTTTGTTATATGGCTCATTAAACTGATGGTTCTGTGGAGTTCGCACTCGTTTGCTCCTGGCTTCTTAGTCTCTAAAAATAACAATGCAAACTTCAATACCCAACTTATATCTGACACTGAAGAAAAAATAACAAAATAACAAAAATATTAGAAACCATATTTAATAACTGATTAAAAAAATAACTTTCACTAATTAACCCTAACCCTAATTTATCACAGATCCACATAGAACATTAAGCAACAGCCAAATCAACCACGATTCAAACCATTTATTTCGCCTTTAGTGATTGAAAGGCCGTCAAACAAAAAACAAACCAAACAAGACAACACAATAATTATGAAAACTTCCCCAAATTTTGGTTATGTTAGCATTTTTTGCAAAGTTATTTCAAACAAGCTTGTTTTTTTTTTAATCTTAATCAGCGTACATCATATATACCATTTCAGCCAATGCTATCTATAATATAATTGGAAAATATACTTGTTTGTACAAAACTTGTTACCTGCCTTATACTTTTTTAATTACCTGTATGTTAAATAACTTTGATCGATTCTTGAAACGCCCAAGCACAATTTGCTACAAAGTTTTTCCTTTCAGAAGTCGAACCCCTTTTTTATGCGATCAACGTATTTATTTGTTTTGTTTTTTTAATAGAAATTAACATGGAGAATTAGACGGATAATTTTCCTTTATTCATGTTTAGAAGGATTTCAATTTTCTCTATTATTTTAGTTCGATTTTTAATTATGTAATAATTTATATAATAATTGCTTGCAAACTGAAAGTTTTTCAAATAACTCCAACTTGCTTTCCATCGTCGATTACCATCAACACTTCGAATATAATTTTCCGATTTTTGTGCCAAGTAAACATAGACAGAAAGTGAAATTAAGTGGATGGGTAGTGGGATAAGAAATTACGAATTAAAATCAACCTTTTCTTCACTTTTACAAAAATTCACAATGACGTGTGAATTCCTGGTTTTCCCAAATAGAAAAAGGATTGACCATGTGCTTAAAGAAACCAGATTTCGCAAGTAGGTGTGAAATTGATTTTCTGACCAATGGAAGCGACTTGCTAGACCAAAAGGGACTTAGCGATCAAGTGCGAAATTAAAAAAGGATGACATAAATGACCTCGGCGTCAGTCAAGACAGTCACAGGTGGAATCAGCAGAGACGACAAGCTAAAATCTAACGGCAGAAGCTTCAAGCTGACCCGGACATTCGTCTTCTTTCTCTTTCCTTCTCATGTGCTGATTCCTTTTACTTCTTCTTCTCCACCCAAAGACATTCCTACCAAACAAACGCTAATACATACATACGTACGCATATACTATTTCAACAATTACTACTATGAACATTTTCTATGAATCTTGATACGCATAACTTTATCATTGAATACGAACTCTACCCTTAAATTCTTAAGAATGTATCTAATTGCACGTTAACTCCTACAACTTATGTTATCCTTTCCTTTTAATAAATTTCTATTTTGAAATGTAAAATGTATATTTTTATTCTTACACTATTCCACATAATTCCACGTATTCCAACCTGCCGACGACCAACCTTCTGATGAAAACCTTCTGATAATTCTGCTGATCATCAGTTAGTTAAGTGCCATACGTGAAACACGATTGGGCGATCATGTCTCGAAAGAGACATGACTGACTGGGCAGAAGATTATCCCACAGTAGGTTGCCATTGATTTCTGCGGTACACTGGTTGCCAGCCAAGGATATAGAACCCAATCTGTCCTGTTATTTAACCCATAACTGGAAGGAAGAGACGGATTAATACCTTTTCCAAGGGTATTTGCGCGTAAGTGAATGCAATGAATTCAGCTGGAATTCGAACTCGGCTCCCCGATTTCTCGTTCCGGGCCGATATCCAATGCACCACAACGCACATGATGATGATAATTCTGCATAAATCCTGTAAGCTGTAGGGAGTTCGGTTATGTCTGACACAAGGCCGAATCAAAGAAACATTAACCATCTTCGAACGGCTACAGATGTAGTATGTCGTGTCTTATCTGTAAAGGGCTGAAATGATGGAACTAAAGATTACAGCTCATCTGGACATTTGTTATGAAAATAGTAATAGAGTTGCAAATGTGGGAAAGAAACTGCAGAGTGGACAACAGTCTTTCCCCGACAAGACAGCGTAAACGATTTTGAAATTTGTCAAGGTAGGAACGTGAAGATTATGCAACACCAACCCAGTTATGGAAGTAATAATTTTTATTCTAATCCGACTCTCTTGCAAAGAAAAGCATGTCAAAAGGAGTCGGATATTATCGGGAACAGAAAAATGAACCGACCCCTCCACACACACACGCATGAAGTGTTTATCGATCTAACGTGTTTCACTTTATTAAAGCTTCATCAGAGAATTTGAAAGATGTTAGATTGCTAAACGTTTCCTATTTGTTCTTTATCTTTCTGTCGGATTCCGATTCATTTTATCTCTATTTGACACCTACTCATATATATATATATATATATATATATATATATATATATATATATATATAGTGTTGGGTTGTAACGATCCTTAATGCCAAGAATGTTGTTTTTCAGTGGTTTACTGGTAGAAAGGCATTTTTGGCAAGCAGGTTGTGGCAAGCAAGTGCTCCATATCGGAATAGAGCTTTAACAGAACGAATTCTATTAAATCTATCTATCTATCTATCTATCTATCGTCATCCGCAGATAGATCTGTTTCGCTGTATCACAGCTCATCAGTACGGTTAGACTCCGATTGCTTTTAACCCAGGATTGAAACCCGACCGAATTGGCGTCAGTCGGCGATTCTACCTTTGGACTATGGGCGCTCGGTAGAAGAGGGCAGACCTTTTAGTGCGTATATTATCATTATACCCGCCCAATAGCCAGAGTGCTCTAATTTATTATTGAATGAGCGATGCGTACATGCCAGAGTAGCTACTGTTTTTCAAAGTCTCCCATTCTTCCAAAATGCTCAATCATATATATATATGTATTATTATTATTATTATTATTATTATTATTCTACTTTTTGTATCCCTGACTCCTTTTATTTTGCAACGGGTATCTGAGACTTTCCCTGTGACGCAAATTCTTGTTATCTTGCTTCTTTTGATATCAGTAGTTTGTTTACCAATGTCCCTTTGATGGAGGTTATCAATATATGTGCTGATTATTTATACAAGTGTCCTGTTAAGGCTCCTTTTTCCCCCGAAAAGATCTTTGTTGAGCAAATGATATTGGCTACTGAGTCTGTTTCAATTGGTTTCAACAATATAACGTTCCGCCAAATTGACAAGATTTCGATGATCTCTTGTCTTGGTCCCAATTTGGCAAATATTTTTGTGGGCGTTTTTAAAATGAATTATTTGAAAAGTGCCCTAAACCGGCATTTTTTGTTTGCTATGTTGATCTTAGTTTTACTTGTTTTTCGTCACATAGTGAAGCTTTGCTCTGCTTTCATTTCTTTTAATGATTTACACCCTGAACTTAAATTTGCTATCGAATTTGAAAAGACGAAGACACTTAAAGATATCCTGGGCGGAGGCAGGGGATTCCTTAGAGATAGTAGGTCCTGGATCGGTTGGCTAGCAAGCGTTACCATGGTAAAGTAATTAGGCATAGGCTAAACACGATGTCTAGCGAAGCCGTGAAAATGGGCGCTGAATTGCGCAAGAAAGAGCTCCGTCGAGTTGGCGATCGATATATTCGAGATGCCATGACCTCGGAGAGGCGTACTCTGAGGTCGACTGACAGCCTGTGCGAGGCGTTTCGGCGGCATTTCTAGAACCACTTTACCAAGAAGCCTGGTCTTCGCGATGAAGAGTTTCTCATTATTTGGCTAACATTCCTCAGCTTGGGACGACTGAAGCATCTAGCTGCGCGGTGAGATCATAGAGGGCGAAATTCCCCTGGTATTGAAGAGGGTCAGTAGTGGCAATTCACCGGGACTTGATGATCTTCCATATGAATTTTATTTGAGGCTGTCGTATATCTTTTTACCGATTTTGAAGATCGTTATCAACAAGTGCTTCCGGGCCCGACCGGATTTCCAGGGGTGTGATCACGCTATTGAACAAGGCCAAGGATGTTAGATCGGGCTTATATGATTACAGGCCCATAACTGCTAAACACAGATTTAAAGATTTTGGTCAAGATCCTGACTGAGCGCTTGCAGTCAGTGAAGGGCCAAACAATTCAGAGTGACCTGCACTTGATCCACACGATCCTTAAGGGTTTAAAAGACGACAAGCAAAGCGTGCTGATCAATTTGGATCAGTTCAAGGTATTTAATAAGATCGATCATCAGTATCTAGAAGCTGTCCTGCAGGCCGCCAGATTCAAATCCGACTTCTACAAGTGGATTAGCCTGCTGTATCGCTCTCCCAGTGCTGTGGTACACGTGAACGCAAAGTGATCGGGCGCTTTTCCGCTGTCTCAGACGTTTCGTCAGGGTTACCCGCTGTTGTCCCTACTTTACGCTTTGACGTTGGAGTCCCTCCTTCGCCGGCTATGGAACAAGGCGTTAATCCCTGCCCTACGCAGAATCGCTGTTCCTGATGGGGTTCGAGCCAGGGTTTCTGCATACGCCGATGACGTATCAATTTCGTGTCGTCCCGGGACGACATTGAGGTAGAACAGAAGGCGCTTGAACGGTACGAGAAATTAACAGAGGCCAAAATTACCGGCGTCAAGTCTTTCGGCTTGTGGTTAGGTGCCTGGAAGGGCGTTGCTCTCCCAGGGCCCTTCAGTTAGACTGACGGACCCGTCCGCATTCTTGGAGTGTGGTTCGGGCCGGATCTTCAGCTAGAGAAGAATTGGTCGGAAATACTGGCAAAGGTCGGAGCGTCGGTGCAGACTTTGCTTTGACGGCAGTTGTCCGTGAAGGGGGGATGGCTGAGGCGTGTGTTACATACGTTTTTCCTCTTATCCTTTGTCGGTACTCACTCTCTCTAAAGACCATAGGAAGGCAATCAAGCGCTTGTTATTCACCTTCTTGTGGGGTGGACGCAAGCATCAGTTCAACAGAGAAGTCTACATCAAACTTCCGTGTCAAGCAGGGTGGGGGAGTCTGGAAATGCCATAAGTGGCGAGTCATAGACGCGCCTCGAGGTTGGCTTTCCTACGCCGTGTGTTGACAAAGAATTCGATTTTGGAGATAAGTGTTAGGGATGCCTTCCCTTGCCTTTCTATCTCTCCTCGCGTTTGCGGGCTGAGCGTCGATGTAGGTCCTGAATTCAATCGAAATTCTTACTTGAGTGTGGTGACGCTTTGCAGGCTATTCCTCGGTTCATCGACCTTTCTCGGCCCCAAAGACACTTGTATCATTTATTAGTGGATGGGGTAGCAACGAAGAACCCTCTACATAATCTGCTCGGCTTGTCGGTGACCGAGTCATGCTCGTTTTGGTCTTGGGTGCCAGGGTGAATTACCTCAGTAATCCTGAGTTTTCGCTTAGCTGGCTGTTGGATCGGAACTTGCTATCTCTTAATGATTGGGACTTCAAATAGATCGAATGAATGACAAGGTTGGAGGGAATCTTGCGATATGAGCGTTATTCTTATCAGCATCAGATGAGATTCTTTGTGCATCAGCTCAAGATGAAGATCAGATCTGATAGAAAGCGTTTGATTTCGACAAATTTCAGCGAAAGGTAGCTAAAAGTAGCAAGTCTGGTGAGCGTGAATGGGTCCATTCTTGATTTTCCTTCTTAAGTCTTTTATAGTACAACGGGGCGGTTTCCTGCGAACCCTCCCCTGATTAAATTTGAATTTTTTGTGTACGTAGTTAATGTGAATGAATGTATTTCTAGCCTGTTTCCGGCTTTCATTTTTTTGTTATGATCCGTCGAGATTTCTAACCTCCCTATATTTGTTTTTGGCCCCATTTTCCATCTTGACTGGGTCAGTCTTTGATTTCCCATTCCATTATTTATTTTATCCCTTCCCTCTCCCTTAACGAGTGGGCTGCTTGATTTCTCCGTTTGGCAGAGTACAGCAGCCACTCTTGAGTTCTGTTGGGTGGACGGGTCTTACTAACATTTTTTAATTTTTGTTTAAAGGTTTTCTTATATTTGTTTTGTTTTGGGTATTTCATCCCCTCCCTTTTTGATTAAATGTTTTAATATATTTTTGTATTATTGTACATAGAACCAAATGTTTAGGTCGTGGATTTGTCTTCTGCCCTTAAGTGCCCCCGTGAATATGTGGTGTTTTGGTGTATGGAGAATTGGGATGTGATGGACGTGTTCTTGTGGTGAATGTGAGAATTGTAAATGAGTGATTGGGTCGTGAACGTGATTACTTAGCTATAGGGACAGTAAATGAGGACAAACCTCGACCCATCCCTCTGGTGCTATAGTTACTGTATTATCAGTAATAAATATAAACAATTTTCTATTTTGCACAGAGGTCGTTCGTCATTCCACCTTACTGTTCTGGAGGCTTTAACGATATTGTCAAACTCACCCTCTCTGTGCAAATAAAGAGATCTCAAGCTTTAATTTGAATTATTTGGTTCTTTGGGTGAAGGTTTGTGATGATGGGGACTTTTTTCCCTCCTTCTTTCTGAACATTACCTAAATTTTCCCTAATTTTAATTTTTTCTTCCGACAATATACTCATGAATAGTTGCCGAACGAAAAGCTTGCCTCGGGTATTTTTCATTGTTTTTTAAGCGGATCTTTTCATCTTTTTCTATCATATTATGAAAACTATTTGTTTCATAGTTTGTCATTTTTCACCATGGTCCACCTCCTTAAGTGTGTATTATCGTTTTGTTTTACAAAAAAAAAAATTATATATATATATATATATATATATATATATATATATATAATAAAGAAAATAAAAGAAGGTAAGCGAAGTAGCCAAGTCTAACAAAGCCTCTGATAGACGATACAAATATGTCAGCAAAAATCAGAGCGTTTGAAAAGACACAAAGGTAAACAACCTTGAAACCTGTCGAACAGACACTCTCCTATAAACAGTGAATTGTGTGTCACCTCTCCCGCCGGAATCTAGATCGCCTTAAACGCTTTCAACAGTGTTGTTTCAACACCATTTGCCGTATGTATTAGAGTGACTTCATTACTCACGGCAAAGCCCTCAACATTGCAAAAGTCACAAGCCTAAATGACATGAGATTCACTCACGAAGCAATGTTCTTGTTTGAATTAAGCTTAGATTACGATTCATTGTATTTCATTTTGCCGAAAACTATTTTTGTAAGTGAAAAGAAACTTGTTGAAATAATCGCAGACTTTTTGCAAGTTATAATTTTAATTTTACCCACACAAGGGCACATTTGAGGGACAAACTTTGGGGACACTGAATTTGAAATCAGCAGTTTCTGGATACATCACGCTATTTTACTTCTGCAAAGATTTTATGGTAGATATTAACATTGATTAACTCTGGTATGAGGTTAAAATCATAGGAAACACATTACTTTAATAGGAAATAGTCTACAAGTATAACAGGCGCTCATAATCGATATTAGTTACATATACAGGATTCATAATATTCATCCTAGAGATGAAACTATTAGTTGTCGCTCCAGATGCTCTAAAAGGGGCCTATATTTATCTGTAAATTCAGATAAAATTTAGAGGGGAAATGGCCATTTTCAACATGTCCGTTTAAGACATGCATTCTCAGCCTCGTTTAGAATGCCGGAGGCAGAGGCTAGTAAAGGAAGGTGTGAGGAAATATTGTCTGTTATAGGGTTAGGGTTAGAGAAATCTTAGTAGTAATTTCTCTTATGATAGTGGAAGTCATGTGGCTTGACCATTGGGTTAGTAGTGGTAGGTAGGAGGGAAAAGGTTACTGCTTCGCCAACTTTAAAACAAATTTGATTGTGACTAAATGGAAGGATGAAACAATTATTGCAATTTAAATTTATTCCTGTGACGACACATACTAATGATTTCTCTGACACTGAAATTTCAAAATCTTTATTTTTTTTTTGTTAAACATAGATTACATTTATCCCTTAAGCTATTAGGAATGGTTGCCTTGCCTATCAGCTTCCACTTTATCTGTGGATTTAGGTTATTTTCTTTCAATTCCCAGTATTTTTGGGAAAGGGCTCTTTGATGCCTTAAATTACGGTTAGTGAAGGAGTGCCTGTGTGTATAAAGCCTTTGCTTCCAGATTTCCACAGAAATTCCGATATAAACATTATATTTCTCCTTATTTTTCTTATATATATATATATATATATATATATATATATATATATATATCCTCCCTTGTTTCTTTCCAATCTCACCTTTCCTGAAAGAGATACTACTTTCTCAAGCCAACATACACAACCAAAAATATGTTGAAAAATCAAATCCATTACCTCGTGTTTTTGTAGATGTGTAACACATACGATCATCCCATACCTTAACAATCTAACCACAATATATATATATATTGTTGTCATCCGCAGACAGATCTGTTTCGCTGTATCACAGCTCATCACTACGGTTAGACTCCGATTGCTACACAACCCAGGCTCGAAACCCGACCGATTTGGCATCAGTCGGCGACTCTACCCCTGGGACACGGGGCGTTCGGTGGAAGAAGGCAGTCTTTTTAGCGCATATCATATTACGCACCCAATAGCTAGAGTGCTCAAATTTCATTTTTACTGAATGAGCGATGCGTTCATTCACTTACATTTTACTAGACTTTGAATTAAAACAATTTGTGTACTCGACATGTTTTAAATACCCTTTCAACCGCCTAATGAACATTCAAGAATCTTTTCAAATTTAAAAGCCTTGATAAACAAATGATATTCTCGCCTTGGTATATAAATACGTGC
This sequence comes from Ascarosepion bandense, assembly GCA_037127315.1. Taxonomy (NCBI): domain Eukaryota; kingdom Metazoa; phylum Mollusca; class Cephalopoda; order Sepiida; family Sepiidae; genus Ascarosepion; species Ascarosepion bandense. The sequence goes on along the minus strand of JBBBDQ010000995.1, from coordinate 70,287 downwards.
AACAAAACAAGTCCTACATTGCCTTGATAAAGTTCCTTGGAGGACGAAATGCGTCGAAGAAAAATAGTTTTCCCTCTTGTCTTTCTATTCACACACACACACATACACATACACACACAGAGGCATATATATATATATATATATATATATATATATATATATATATATATATATATATATAAACTTATTTATGAATTGAATGTGTGTGTATGAGTGTGTGTGTATGTGTGTGTCCATTACCTATAGACTCCGAAACGGCTGAACCGATTATCTTGAATATTTACACAGTTGTACTATAAGCGTCTGCGAGTGTTCTTAGCTAGGTTTTGTGTCGAGGTACGCCTGATAAATATCGAAAATCGATAATCGAAAAAATCGGGTTATCTTAATCAAATTTGATACACTCATAGACAAAGACATAAGAAACGATATTCAGAAGTTTCAAGGTTGCAGTTCTTACAATAGTGCAGAAAATCGATAATATATATATAAAAGGCAAGATGTTTGTGTGTGTGTCTGTTTATCTGTCTGTATGTCTGTATGTCTGTATTTTTTTCAGCCCTTTTATTTTAGTTTTTGCATCGGATTTGGCTCTAAGTAGGTATAACTGTAGTTCTTAGTCATTAGTCTTTCATTACACCCGACCAACGCCGGGCTATACTGCTAGTTTATTGATAATTACAAGCCTGATTGATTTACCCATTGTTCTATTAGAGATAGTTCTGATTATATTGTTGATACTAATTAATTAAAAGTTTAGAATTTATGACTGTATAACACAATCAGAACGCAAATTCAACATTTTGCAAATCATGTGTCAGCTAAGTGCAAAAAGAATTAAATGAAAAAATGTATCCTAGACATTAAAATGTATCCTAGACAGGTAATCATTTTTATAAATTTTATTCTGTTAATTTTGATACATCTACAGGTATCTGTCTGTTTACAGATTAAGAAAATTTCACTGTATGATAATAGATATTACCTTATGTATAATTATAATAATTAAAATCAATTTAAGTTAACAGGAGCACAAAGTTGACAGGAGAGTTTGATGAGTCGATCAATTCATAACAACCATGTGCAAATTAATTGAAACTTCTGCTTTAGTTTCCTTTCTTTCGCCAAAAGGCAAAATGTTTGTGTGTGTGTCTCTTTATTTGCCTGTATGTATAAGGAGGTATAATTGTAGTTCTTAATCTCAGCCATGATACCATTTACTCAGAGGACTTATTTAGCCTTCAAAATTCAGTTTACGACGAAAAAAACTTATTTGATATCGATACCAGGAAATCAAAATTTGACTTACATCCATTCATTTTTCTTTCAGCCTACGGTTTCGCTTTAACTGGAAACAACTATTGCTTTTTAGTCTTTCGTGCCAACGTCCAAAGAGTCTGAGCTCCAAGACCATGGATTAGTTTTAAAGCTTTCATTACACCCGACCAACGCCGGGCTATACTGCTAGTATATATATATATATATATATGCCTTAGTCTAGTCTGGCACAAAAGTACAATAGTTGAGCACTCAGTTAGGATTGAACTAACAAAACTAGCGAATTTGTTTGCCAGCGGGACATAAATTATATAAAAATTGTCCAAATGTTTTTATTTCCGAGCGTTATCGGTTATAATATTATCCTATTATCAAGGATGTTGTTTTTAAATGTTGCACTTCGTGATAGCAACAATGTTGACAAGGAAAGTGATATACTGCGTGAACCTGGACCTAAATTTACACAGAAGACTCAGAAATGATTGCTCGTTCACTTATTTTTTCATAATAAATTACATTAAATTTTAATAAAAAAAACTGCATTTAATTTCCTAAAGTACGCTCTCACACCCTGATTGAGCACTCTGGCAGAATGGCAGACTGAAAAACCGGTAACTACTCTAGCATCTACGCATCGTTCATTCAATAATGAATTAGAACACTCTTAGTTACTGGCGTTTTGTGTACATGGTATATCACACGCTAAAAGTCTGCCTCCTTCTATGGAGCGCCCATAGCTCAGAGGTAGAATCGCCGTCTAATGCCAATTCGGTCGGGTTTCAATCCTGGCTAAAAGCAATCTAACCAAACTGATGAGCTGTGATACAGCAAACGGATCTGTCTGCAGATGACTAAATATATATAAAAAAACTATAATAGCTTCATCCACTAGAAACACTGTAACAATGTGCCGACTGTTTGTGGAAAATAAAATTTTTAAAAATTCCGTAATTCTTGATGTATTTAAAAAAAATATCTACGCATTCTGTTAGAATTTAAAAAAAAAACCTCCATGATAAATAACAAAGAACTAACACAAGAAAAATAAAATAAAAAGTAGACACTGAGGTTAATACCGAACGGCGACAGTCTGTTTCATGCTTAAATGCAATTTTCAGTCTATCTGTGATATAGATTAACATGGTTATTTATATATGCTGGTCAATTATGGGTAGCAAGTCATGTTGTATTGTCCTTACGATTATTGAGTGGACGGTTAGGGTTATTTTTCAAATCACCCCAGAAACTATTAAATAGAAATAATTTCGGATGCGAATGTAGTTATTTGTAGCGATTTTATAGCGTTGTTTGTTTACTTTTTACTTAATATTTATTATTGATTACTTATTTATATTTACCTATGCAGGATGTGCGTTGTGGTGCAGTGGATATCGGCTTGGAACGAGAAATCGGGGAGCTGAGTTCGAATTCCAGCTTGGGAAAGGTATTAATCCGTCTCTTCCTTCCAGTTATGGGTTAAATAACAAGACAGATTGGGTTCTATAGCCTTGGTCGGCAACTAGTCTACCGCTGAAAGCAATGGCAACCTACAGCGGGATAATCTACTGCTCAGTCAGTCCATGTCTCTTTCGTATGGCACATAACTGACTGATGCAGTATCACTGATATTGAGCACTTCTACCCACAAACATGGCATACCCTAGAAGTATACGTCTATCAACACACACGTACACACACGCATATATATATGTGTGTGTGTGTGTGTGTGTGTACATGAGAGAGAGAGAGAAAAAAAGAGAGAGAGCGCACAAAAAAGGTGTCATCCAATATCCATGTGCTGCCATTTCTATTTGTTTCACCAAAAGATGCATTCCTTTAAATTCGAATGACCTTCGCTTCAGTCTATTCTTTCCCATCCCAAACTGAATGGTTGCATTCTGGGTGATCATGTTATAATCCTGGGTGTGTCAATTGGTCAGGTATCATCGTGGACACACAGCTATGTACATTCCGTGCCCATCGTTTGAGATTGGGTTACAGAAACACATCTGCTAGCGACGTGGAACTTTGCATGTAATGTGCAAATGATATCATCTTTAACATTCGGAAAAATTAGGAAGAGAGCATTCCTGATTTAGCTAAACTTTTCATTAATGTTATTTAAAGAGTTTAACCTTGTCTGGAACAAGGCTACAATAATGATTACACCGTGAATATTGAACTCTCTACGGTAGTAATGATCTGTTATTTTCGTTTGTGAACAATTATCGGATAATAAACCGATTATATTCATCGTCATTCCGTCCCATGACCGGATGTTCGCTGCGTAGCTGAGCACCTGGACAGTTTCCTCCGCGTGTCTGGGTTGAAAGCCACAGAAGTATTTATTCATGCGAAGCGCGTATATTGGAAAAAGTAGACCTGACGTTTCCCACCCGTCTCCAGGACAAACAACAGTCGATGTCTTCCACCTTGAAGTCCTTGATTCGTGACGGACACGTTGATTGCATCGGGGGAATTTTTCGCACTGAGAGCTATGAACCTCTCTTGCTCAATGATCCCGTGTCATCGCCGCACTGGCTGCATGCATAGCTATGGAACTCAGTTATGACTTCTGCTCCAACGAACTTAAGTCATTGGTGCCCCTGCAACAGGTGTTTACTCGTGCAACCAGACTGGCAACTGGGTCTCACCCATTCACAGTTAGATCAACCAAATGCAGACGACAATTCTACTCCTACAGCTTCTTTTCTCGCACTTCCCGCCTGTGGAACTCGCTTCCATATGCTTGCTTTCCTGACGGCTACAACCTCCAGGAATTTAAATGCAATCTCAATACTCATCTCTTAACCGCCTGACTCTAGTTCTTTTTACATCACCCTGTATATCCTTTACTTTCTCTCCACCTTTGCAACTGTCATCACACCTGTATTTCCATCCTTCTCTTGCTCCTTTCTAACTGGTTCGTTTTTCTCTTCACTCTCTTCTATCTATTTTTACTCTTATGTAGCCCCCTAATATTTTTACTCTTATGTAGCCCCCTAATCCTTTTATTCCTATGTAGCCCCCTGCACATCAGTGGCTTTACCGCCTTGCTCGGGGTGATACAATAAAAAAAAAGTTGACGCCATTGTCCTGGATGACCATTGACTCTAGAAGAAGGTCCATCTGCCCTTTGACAAGTCTTGTATTTTATTGTGCTAATGTCTAGCCACCTTATCCGCCAGAAAATCCTGGTATAGGAACTGGTTTAGTCGCCAATGACTCGACCTTATGGCAGATATAATACTTAATTGAAGGTATCAATGGCACTGCTAAAGTGACCACCTGACATACTTTTCATTACCGCAACGAAAAATGTGAAGCAGACATTCTCTATTACTGTGCAAATACCTTAACAATACAATTATGAGTCGTGAGGAAACACTCATAAGCGAATTATTCGCATTCAACTTCAGAAATTTACACCGTTTACACGCGTTAACTATTGTTACAGATGCGAAGGCCAGGGCGAGGCATTCTGACAGTGATGGATTGCATTTATCTGGATTTTGAACATAAGTCCAAAACTGAGCGAATTCAACAGAGGGTTTTCAAGAACACTGAAGAGTCGGTATGCATCCCGCACCCAGGGATACTGAGACAATGTGCGACGTACATTCCTTTGACTTCATTCTTCCTACTGCTTCACGAGACGGGAAGAGGGAAAAGGAAAAGCAACGCACGACATTATTGATGGACTTGATCAGATGGATGATGGAGCGGGATTTGAGTGGAATAAGAAAAGAAGGTATATTAAGAGTGACAAGGGATAGGAAGATGTGGAGAACCATGATCGCCTACGTTCCGAAGGGACACGGCACATAGAAGAAGAAGAAGAAGGTGTTATCTGTAAGGGTTGGTTTTGTGTTTATGTGTGTTCTGTCCGATATCTGCCCGTGTTACTCTATTAATGACATGCTGTGAAGATTTGTGTGCAGTTTTGTCGGTTGTATTTTTGTAATTGTATTTGTTGTGCAGATGTGTTTATGTGTTTATGTTTGGTTGGATTTGTTTGACTTTTTTTTTATAATCGTGTCGCCCCAAGCAAGACATTTTACTGCCATTGTTGTGCAGGTGGTTACATAGGAGGAATGTTATGAGAAAGAGTGATAGGTTGCAGGGGGTGTCAGGAAGAGAATACTGATGAGAGTGGAGTGGATGAAGAAAGAAGCATGAGAGAGAGAGAGAGAGAGAGAGAGAGAGAGAGAGGATGCAGGTTAGTGAGATATGAGATGACTATTGACTTTACATTTAAATTCTTGGAGATTGTAGCTGTCGGAGAAGCAAGCAAACGGAAGGGAATTCCACAGGCGGGAAGTGCGAGAGAAGAAGCTGGTGGAGTAAAATTTGCGTTTACATTTTCTTGGTTTCACAGTAAAAGGGTGGGACCTAGTTGCTAACCTTGTGGCTCGAGGAAAATCATATAGAGGGGGTACCACTATGTTGTTTTCTCTGTATGTCGTGTGTCGTGTGTCGTTGTTCTGTGTTAACTTTTGTGTTTTATTGGGCATTCGGTTTGCGTTTTTTCGGTTTTGTCTCATTATCAGATTTTTCTTTACTTGGTAAGGTTTTTTAACCAGATTGTTTTCTTTTCAAAATATTCCTGGATTTTTCCTTCGCCTCTTCGTATTTTGACTCCCTTAATTCGGACAGAAATTGGTGAGTTTCTTTGGGACATAGTTCCATGATTTCTGTGAATATTTTATTATCTGGGTTTATTTTTGTAAAGTGTATTGTTTAGTCTTCCTGTGTTTTAATTTGTGCCTGCATTTCTGCTAGGCTCAGTGTATTTTGTATTGGTTTCTGTTTTCCTTATCTTCTAGTGGAATTTTTTCGGGATAAATTTTTCTTCCATTTCTACGAAGATTTTGAATATCGCATCAGTTTCTTTGATTTTGATAACATTAAAGTGCCAGTTTTCCTTGGTTTAGATAGGTACTTCCACTATTTTTTTAATCATCTCACCTCAAGCAAGGCATTCTACTTCTACTATTGTGCAGTGGGTTACATAGGGGAAAGTGATGAGAAAGAGGGGTTAGATATAGGAAATGTCAGAAGGAGGGTAATAGACGGATGAGTATACCGAGGATGGGGGTGGAGTAGATGGAAAAAGATCTTGTGAGAATGGATGTGATTTAGTGTGATAGGAGACAGGACCTTACATCTAAATTCCTGAAGATTGTAGCCGTCGAGGAAGCAAGTATACGAAAGGGAATTTCACAGGTGGAAAGTGCGTGAAAAAAAAGCTGTTAGAGTAGAAATTGCGGTTACATTTTATCGGTTTCACTGTTAAAAGGGTGGGACCTAGTTGCTAATCTATTAGCTCGTGAAAATTCATACCTAGGGGGTACCAGTGATCTAAGTTCATTCATTGAAAAAACAACATAGCATGATGTTATAGGATACAAATCCTATGTCATCCAACAATGAACTAAAACACAAAAAGAAAAATTGAACACTCACAAAAATGGATCAGAACGACTGAAAACATTTTGAAAAAACCCAGACCAAGGCAAATTTCACAAGTCGGTGTGAAAAATAAGATTCTGGATTCTGATTGGATAGGAAATAGCAAATTTATCTACGACCCCGGTCAAATTTTCTTAACACCTAGAAAATGGGTATGCTGTTCGAGTCGATCATATGACTAGATTCCACTACTTAACCACATTCCTTGACTGGCAAAAGACAGTCATAAAGGCGCAGATTTCAGAGAAGCCAGAGAATCAACAGACAGGTCCGTCGCAGACTCAAGTGGACACTAAAGAGAAGAAGAAGGAAACGAAAACAACAACAACAACAACAAGACATCTTCAACTGACTCCTAAAAGTTAACCTCCCTCTTCACTCACTCGCTGTCAAAGAAACAACAATAATAATAAGACGTCTTCAACTGACCCCGAAAAACCAACGTCCGATAAGTACAATTTCCTTCATTGTTTCACCTTCCTTTTTCACTCTGTTGCCAACCTTTAAAAAAAGAGAAAGGAACACAGATTTTATTAGTAGCCTGATTAATCTTTTTACATACACACATTTTGTTACTTACTACTATTTCTATTCGAATCTTTTCTTTTTTATTTGTTATTTCTCACTCACACTCTCTTTTTCAGCTAAAATTCATCGCCCCTTTTCCTTTTCACCTACTCAGCGGCGGACACAAAAAGAAACAGACATTACTCTACTACTCTGTTGAATTAAAGACAGCAAAACACAGACACATTTTATTTCAAACTACATTCACTTTAATCACATTATCTTAAAAACATTTTTCTATTAAACAAGATATAAAAAAATAAAGAAATTGTTTATTCTGCATGTATTTTATTAAATGTACTATTTTCTAATTTTATACAAACATTTCTTATTGCGTTGTCTTTTCTTGAAATTTGTGTTGTATTTTGTGGACAGGATACCCCGTATTACATTCTCGCTTTTAATCCGGGTGTTTTGTACCACACAATGTTAAAAAGCCTTAAACTTAATAAAAACAGTTTTATCGTCAAAATCTTATTATTAAAAGAAAAAAATCAAAGTATTTAAAAATTATTTCACTTTTTTTAAAATCCTTTCTAACACGTTCGAAATTTTGCTTAAAAATCTTTTTATTTTTTCGTCAGTGAGTAACCATATTTTTACCAGAGTTTACTATGGCAAATATAATATTGCGAAGCTCACTTTTTATGTTGGTAAAAACACATTAATTTGAAAACTCCTGCAAAAATCAAAATATGGTCGTATTTTCATTAAACTTTCAGGAATTATTCACAAATGACTGAAATTATTTTTGAAATATTATTTTTATAAAATCTAAGGTAAAATTATTATTACTTTTTTTTACATCTGTTACTCCATTTCAATTATTTTCGCGAAATTTCTAGAAATTTGACTATTGTCCACAAATTTTGTTTTATTAATGAAATGCAGGACTCCTTGGGGAATGTAAATCACCCTTTTTTTTTTTCAACAGTTGCTACTTTTCCAAAAATCTGCTCCGAATAGTGAATATTTTTCGGTCAGGATGACTGCAATATTTTTTTTACTACTTCATACAAGAAACAATTGTGTCGAAACAAAGTAGCTACTTGTGTTATGTGTTTTAGATTATATAATTATGTATTTGGACAGCAATCCCTCTTTTATACAAGTTTCATTACAAATGATTGACAAAGTATTGTGATTACTTTTTTGTTGACTGTCGGGTCATGTAATTTAATAATTGTGTCTTTAAGCAGCTACCCGTCTTTTATAAAAGTGTCATTACAAACTTGTCACTCGATTTTAATGAAACTTGTATAAAAGATGGATTGCTACCCAAAAGCAAGGTAACCGAAGTCTCTTGTCAGTCGTTTTTAATGAAACTAGTATATATATATATATATATATTAGTCATCCACGCACAAGCCTGTTTCGCTGTATCACAGCTCATCAGTGTGGCTAGACGCATCCACTTGCTTCTGGCCGGGATCGAAACTCGACCGATTTGGTGTCAGTCGGAGTCGCTACTCCCTAAGTCATCGACGCATGGATTCAGAGAAGGGAAATTTTAACGTCTTGCATATAAGCAGTGTATACACACGCCAGTCACCGAGAGAACTCGATTCATTTCTGAAGAGTCACGCATATAGCAGAAGTGGAAACCGTTTTCAAAATTTTCTTCTCCAGAGAGCTCAATCATAATGAGAACATAATATATATATATATATATGTCTTTGTATAAATGTGGATATTTTTTAATTTAACCATTTATACATTTTTAGTTTTCATTTTTGATGGGTATTATGCTAGTAAATAAGTTGTTTTCCACCACTTAAAAAATAGCAGCAATATTTCAGTAATGTTGTATCATTATTGTAGCTATAAACTCCCCAAAACTATATGTTGCTCTGTATTTTCTTGTTTACATTGGGTTTCTCAGATCCATGGTTAAAATGGCTTTGTTCGAATGAAACTGTCCTTCTTCTTCTGGACTGGCGCAACCCAATCACAAAATAACTCACTTGAAAACTTTCAACAGCAGAAGCAACTAAGGGGAATAACACATGTCCGTGCATAGAATACTGATGTCATATCTGGTCAGGCTCCCCTGTAGTTTATCTCAGTGTTCTCGACAGGCTCCAAAGGCGACTCTGTAATGTGATAGGTCTCAACTTGGCAGTTCGACCCCAGCCACTTTCTCACCGGTAGGATGTGACTTCTCTCTGTCTATTCTACAAATATTTTCATGGCTTCTGCTCCGACCAACTTAAGTCACTGGTGCCCTCTACACAAGAATTTACTCGTGCAACCAGACTGGCAACAAGGTCCCACCCATTTACAGTTAGATCAATCAAATGCAGCCGACAATTCTACTCCATCAGCTTCTTTTCTCGCACTTCCTGTCTGTGCAATTTGCTTCCATATGCTTTCTACAACCTCCCGGAATTTAAATGCAATGTCAATACCCATATTTTATCCACTTGACTCCAGTTTTTTCTACATCACACTGTTTATCTTGTTCTTTTCTCTCTACCTTTTCAACTGTCATCACACCTGTATTCCCATCCTTCTCTTGCTCCCTTCTATGACACCCCCTGTAACTGGTTCGTCTTTCTCTTTACTCTCCTCCTATCTAATCTTTTACTCTTATGTAGCCCCCTGCGCATCAGTGGCGGTACCGCCTTGCTTGGGGTGAAATGATTAAAAAATGTAACTGGAAGATAATATAATGACATAATCAATCTGTAGACATTCCACACGTCTATGTGCTGTGTCATTTCAGGACGTTTACGATCATGGCTCTCCACAATATCCTGTCTTTTGTAGGTCTTTGTAATTTGTTTTCTTTTTTATTTCTTCTAACCCTTGTTCCACCACCCATTTACTTAAGCTTGCTAAATAAGGTATGCATTGTTTTCCTCTGTCCCTCTTGCCTTCATTCTGTCCTGTGAGTATCAGATTTTCCAAACACCCTTTCATCATTACGCACCCTAGAAATTTCAACTGTCTCTTCCCGATGCTGCCTATAAGTTTTCTTGTTGTTTCTGTTTTCAATGTTTTTTCTTTTTTCAAACAGTCGCTACTTTTCCGAAAATCTGCTCCGAAAAGTGAAATAAAAAAATGCAAAGTCTGAAGAGAAATATCTTTTCTATGAGTAATAAATTTTTACAAGAATTGTTTTCATTTTTATTTCTTGCACGAGAATGGAGGAAGGAAGACGTCAGAAAAGAATTCCTACGTTATTCTCCCCGTAATATTCTAATCACTCATTTTGGTAGAATAACGTCTCTGTTACTTGAAGTATTTTCTTCATCTGTAATGAGATTATTCAGCAGTCAGTGTCATATAAGAGAACTGATATTAACATGAGAGTCAAGAACTTCAAATAAAAAATGGTTAGAAAAGAAAACGCTGATCAATAACTGGAAAGAGCGATAACAGCTACAGGGCTTGAGAAACTTATTTTCCTGAAAAATTGATTTAAGAGAAAGATTTTATAAAAATCAGCCGACCGACATTAGTATTGGCTGCTCGGTTAAAGAAGTCCGAATGTTTCCTTATAAAGAAACGGCTTCTTCTTCTATGTGCCTTGTCTCTTCAGGACGTAGGCGATCATGGCTTTCCAAGTCTCCCTCTCCCTGGTGACACGTAATATGTTTTCCCCTGTTACTCCACACAACCCCGTTCCGTCATCCACCTGATCAGGCCCTTCAAATATGTTATCCGCTGCTTTCCTCTGTTTCTTATTCCTTCTATCTGGCCTGTCAGTATCAGGTTCTCCAAGCCCTCTTTCCTCATTGCATGTCCCAGGATCTTCAGTTGTCTCTTCCTAATGCTCACTATTAATTTTCTTTCCAACACCTCATGATTGCTCACATGCTCAGTCCATGATATCCGCAGCATCCTTCTGTAAAACCACATTTCCACTGCTTCAAGTACTTTGCTCAGCTTCGCCATGCCAATTCGACTTCGGATCTCTGTGTCGCACTATACATCTCCTGTTAGAACACTTCCTAGGTATTTAAATTTTTGTACTTGCTTGATTCTAGTAACCCCCTACCTGTATTTGACATTTTGGGTTGCTCTTTTTGCTGATGACCATGAATTCAGTTTTCTTGCTGTTTATTTGTAGTCTTTTTTGTCACTCTCCTCAGCTACCTTCTGTAGGAGGTCTTGTAGTTTTCTTTCCGTGTCTGCAATCAGCACTGTATCATCTGCATACATTATGTTGTTCAAATTGTGGCCTCCGATAACAAATCCTGGCATAGAATCGAGGGTCCTCAAAATAGTCTCGCAGTACAAGTTGAACAGATCCGGTGATGTGTAAATAAGTTCCGAAGTTTCCGTGAAATATTGGTTCCCTGCCTTTATAAATTAACGCTTAATTCTATTTCTAAGCCAGCGTAGGGATATAGAGCGTAAAATACGACTTTTTTTCTTATTTTCTTATTTTCTTATTTTAATAACTAGCAGCATAGCACGGCGTTGCTCGAGTATAATAAAAGCTTTAAAACTAATCCGTGGTCCTGGAGCTCAAACTCTTTGAACGTTGGCACGAAAGACTAAAAAGCAATAGTTGTTTCCAGTTAAAGCGAAACCGTAGATTGAAAGAAAAATGAATGGATGTAAGTCAAATTTTGATTTCCTGGTATCGATATCAAATAAGTTTTTTTTCGTCGTAAACTGAATTTTGAAGGCTAAATAAGTCCTCTGAGTAAATGGTACAAAGAGACAAAGTTCCATTTATAAAATAAGTTTAGATAGTGTGTTTGGGTGTTTTGCTTCGCCTGTACTGCAGAATATTTTCTTGAAATCCAAATAAGGGCCTCCTATAAGCGCCCTTCTACAAATTTCGTTCCAGTAAATGGCAAATTCCAAATTTTTCTCAAAAACGTGCCTGCCAGTAAACATTGTTATAGCTTTGCAACGGTGGAAGCGTCAAGGGATTAAATTTAACACGAGTTGCGCCAGGCGTCTTATTTATGGCTCTATAAGGTTGGTTAACAGAGAAGGCAGAAAGAAGAAAAAAAAAGAAAGAAATGGATGAGAAAGAAAGATAGAAGAAAAGAAAAATTATGATACGGAATGAAAGAAAGAAAAATAGAATAATCGTGGAAAAAAGAAAGATAAATAGAATAATCGTGAAAAAAAGAAAGAAAAATAGAATAATCGTGGAAAAAAAGAAAGAAAAATATGATAAATTGAGTAAGAAAGAAAAATAAAATTATTCGGAGAGAAAGAAAGGGAAAACAAAGTAGTAGAGAAAGAAAATTATGATTCTGAAAGAAAAAAAATGGAATAAAAATTAATGAAATTAAGAAAAGAATTATAGAAAAGAAACACTCATGGGAAAAAATTGAATTTCTCCGAGATGAAAGTTTAAACAACGAAACTAAATAATCTATTTTATTTACTTCAAATGTTATTTTAGCGGATACTCGTATTTTGAGTAGACGCCTCGTTTTTTAACCGTTTATAACGTTTACCGGCTTGCACATCTGAGAAAACTTAACAAAGAAAATGTGAATATTTATGGTTTAGCTGATGTTTTACATAAAACATTCACCATTGATAAAAATTTAATTTGAGAAAATGCTGACAAAAAAAAAAAATAGCTTCAATATTTTCTCGCGTGTTTTCTTTCCTTAATGCTTCTTCCACACTCTTTAACCCCCATGCATCTTAGTGACTTTATTGCCTTGATTGGGATGAAATGATTAAAAAAATGTTTCCTGTACTTTTGTCGGTTCATTAAAGTGTTAACAACGTTTACTATAAACAACAACGTTGATTTAAATATAAATTCAATGTTTTTCCCCGACATTTAAATGTTAACAATAGAAAAAAATATGTTTAGTCTATGATCCAACCAAAAGCCATTATCATCATCTACAGTGTACTTGCAAGAATGGAGTTCTTCTTTCTTCTTCTTCTATGTGACTTGTCCTTTCAGGACGTAGGCGTTCATGGCCTTCCACGTCTACCTATCTCTAGTGATTCTTAGCACGCTCTCTTCTGCAACATCGCACAACCCCCGTTTTGTCATCCACCTGCTGAGGCCTTTTAACGTTACTCGACATGATATTAACTATATCTCAGATATATATATATATATATATATATATATATATATATATATATATATATATAGTCATCCGCAGACAGATCTATTTTGCTGTATCACAGCTCATCAGTACGGTTAGACATTCGATTGCTTTTTACCCAGGATTGAAACCCGACCGAATTGGCGTCAGTCGGCGATTCTCTCTCTCTCTCTCTCTCTCTCTCTCTCTCTCTCTGTATATATATATATATATATATATATATATATATCGTGTTGAATTGTCTCGTCCGATCACCGAAGTTAAGCAACATCGAGCCTGGTTAGTACTTAGATGTATGACCATTTGGGAATACCAGGTACTGTAAACGCAAAGGCCAAGAATGGTCAGCCGGCCCTCCAGGTTTGGGGGTTGGGCGCAGGGCTAACAACCCTGCTCCATAAAAAAACAGTTTGTTACGGAAACAGTAAGAAAATGTTACTGCCCTAAACACCGTTGGGTATAAAGGGTGTAAAGGGTGTTATGATTATATATATATATATATATATATTGTTAGATTACTTAATCCAAACGGAAAAGTAATAAGGTAAATTCCAAGAACCTGATCCTAATTAATATTAAACATTTTAATATTAAAAATGATACAGGAGGAGAGCTGAATGTAATTAAAATTACAGAGCCAATATAAATTAAAATAAATTTTTAGAATTCAAAATTGTTGAATGAACATTTCAACATGAAATCTCTAAGAGAGATTCCACATCTCCTCAGCAACAGTTCAATCTTCCAAAATGAGAATAAAATTATAAAGGGAAATAGAGAAATAAAAAATTAAAAATTAAAAAAAAAAATGACGGTTAAGGCTTGAGAAATTTACGTTCCAAAAAAATTTTGTAAATCACTCTATATTTGATTTTTACTATTAGATATATTAGATATAAAAGATATTTTTGTTGCAAGTGAAGATATGGAAAATTTGGCATGTCGAGTTTTACAAAAGGAAATGGGTTAAGGAAGAAAAGGGAAGTCGTTAAATTGAGAATTGGGTTAAATAAAACATAAAGGGAAGGGGAAGAGGAAGAAGAGAAAAAAAGAAAAAATAGAGAAAAAAGAGAAAAAAAGAAAACAGAAAAAATCCTAACATAGAAATGCTCGATACGTGTCAAACAAATTTAACTTTAATGTTTAAACGGGTTAAAGTATTAGAAAACAGAGACTTATTAGAAAAAGTATATTCAGGGGAAAAAATTGGATATAAGATTTAGAATTAAAAATAAATTAAGTTAATCTAATAAAAGATATTTATAGGTATAGAAAAATTAAACAAAATAAAAGGAAATAAAGATTAAAGAAAATTATAAAATTTTTCTTAAAAATTAATTAAAAAATTTTTTAATATATTTTTTAAAAAAATTATAAAAATTTATAAAAATTATGATGTGAAAAAGATATATATACACTAGCAGAGAAAATCGGGGGTTAAAATAGTAAACGAATTCATATTTTTATAAAGGTAGACAATCAAAGGAGGCAGGGAGAGGAACGTAGAGGGGTTAAATTATTATATAAAGTTAAATTAAATTAATTTATCAAAAACCATTAAATTTATATTTAATATCCTAAAAATCAAAAATTAGAAATTAAAAGATTAACAATAAAAAATAAAAAATAAAAAAATAAAAAATAAAATTAAAATTAAAAAGAAAAATTTTAAATTTAAGTGTTCACAAACCACGCTTTATGACGGCACTTACTAATAAATTCTCTTCTAAAATTCAGGAGCAGGTGCTGGTAAGAATACTTTAATATTAAATTTTTTTTCTAGTAAACGCAGACAGCACCTATCACGAAAATTCATTGGAATACGGGCTGAACCTATTAGTTTCCAGCTAATTACAGGGTCCAGCCCTTTTTCCTTCATTTTCCAGAATCTCCGTGAAAGGGCTGTCTGGTATTTTTGACCCGGGTTCGAAAAAGAATATATGTGGTTATAAAGTCTCTGTTTAAAGTCACTGTTTAAATTAGGATCAAGTTTTTGGGATTTACCTTACTACTTTTCCGTTTGGACATACCAAGATTGAACTGTTGCTGAGGAGATGTGGAATCTCTCTTAGAGATTTCATGTTGAAATGTTCATTCAACAATTTTGAATGTTGATAATTTATTTTATTGTATATATATATATATATATATATATATATATATATATATATATATATAAGGTTCTGTGTTGAATAAAAAAATAAAAACCTGCTTAAATGCTTCTATAAGTTCATTTGGGACCCATTTTTACAGCGTCTGAAGTTTTCCTGTTACTCATATACAGTTGACTGCACTATACAAAGAACTGAGTAAACTGTGACAAAGACGATGCATAAAGTTAATAGCGTGACAGTGCAATAAAACGTTTATAAGAATCACATAGAAAGACATGTACCTCTTGCTTCACTAAACCGAAACCTTATTTTTAAGCCACATTTATCTAATTGTTCAAATCAATCCACTGGAATGACTAGTAACATGGCGTTTCTTATCTTGTGAATCTTATAGCCAATATTCAGTTTCTAAAAACATTTTTGGCGTCACCTTCCTTTCTCTCTCGAAATTAGTATCTTGGCAAACCATATGATTCTTAACAGCTATTCAGTGGAACTCTGTTTTTACAGAGAGAGAGAGAGAGAGAGAGAGAGAGAGAGAGAGAGAGAGAGAGACCAGAGAAAGAAGATGCCTTGTCGATCGACATAGTCTTTTGAAACATGACGTCTCCGACTTGTGATTAAAGACAGAATTTTGAAACATCCACTAATTTTTTTCCATTTCAAAACGTCTAAGAGAAGGCATCTAGCACATTTCAATTCGTTATTGGCAAAAGAAAATTTAATTTACATTCCTCTGACTTCTCTATAGCTGTATTTATTTGTTCATTATAAATGTTTCGATGATTACAATTTTCAATAGACATTATCCAAGGCCACCCAACAATATTTTCAGAAAATAAATTTGCCATCCATAAAGACTTTCAGAAAATAAATTTGCTGTCCGTTTTTTTTTTTTTGTTTTCATGAAAAAGCTTCCTTTCTTTAAACATGAAGAAGATCGTAGAATGGATCGACCAAAACGTTATGGGAATAACGAAAATCGCAAATGAAGAAAGGAAAATAAATGAGTTCGAAATTATTTCAAAATGATTATTCTCAAAATTATGGACGCCATTCAGTTCCTATTTAGACTTTTTTCTTTTATCGACTGACAGACAAGAAACTCGACATCGAAAGAAATTAAAAGAATTAACAGACTTGAATATTGGAAAAAACGAGGGAAAAGGTAATGACAAAAATACACACACACAAAGACACAAGTTGAATCTATTATTAGTAGTAAGTTACCTTCTATTTCAATGTAGACAAGCATCTTTCGCTTAAATATATTATTTGATTATCTTTTCATTTTGGCTTCATTAACCATCGAAGATCTTGTATTAAACCTGAAAGACGCTCCACAGCGCGAATCTAAGTCATAATAATTTGTAAAACATGAGGCGAAATATTTTCTGGGTCTTTTTCATTTACCGAAATACTGTTTACCAATGTTTTTCTTTGATGAAATGAACAAAATAAATAAGGGGACCATATTTCCTTGTACATTGAATTGTAAATTACAAAGATGGCTACTACGTAACAGAATCTTACTCATCATGAATAATATTTCTGAGTGCATCGATCTGTTAAATTTTGTTCTTTCTTTATTTCTTTCTTTTTTCCACCACTCTATTTTTTTTTTTTTTTTTTTTTTGCTTTGTGGTAGAGTTGTGAATATTGCCTCGACGAAAACGATGGTATTTGCTGATTAAATTTCCGAAAGGAATTCTGGGAAGTCGACTAGCCGAACTATTATTCCATTGACATTTCATTCAATAAGTTTAAATTCATCTGACGGGAAAACCTATTTTCCTTTCTATATATTTTATGAAGCAGACGAAATGTCATCTGTTGCAATAACGAAACAGCCTGCAGAAGTATAGATTGTACAAGAATATACTAATCTCTAAAATGAAAATGAATATTTATTCTGGTCGGAAATCGGTAAAGAAATTTCTTATTTCTTCTTTTTGTTCATTTTGAACGGAAATTAAGACATAGATAGAACATGGAGAAGCCAATTATCTCTTTTTCTCTGGAATCCAGTTTCAAGAAAATTAAACTGAAGTGCAACAAAAGTAGAAACAGTTACCTAATATGTGTAGCAGCTTCTTTCGCTTGTATGGCGTCTAAAAGTTGCTGAAGCTGTTACGTGGTTATATCTATCTAGACATGTTTCAGTGTTGTTCATAACTAAGTTGTTTATGTTAAGTGTAGCTGCATGGAATTTAGTGAGGTCTGCAACATGTCTCATGTATCCATGCATAATGGGGTTTAAATCTGGAGAGTATGGGGATCTAATAGAGTAACTGTAAGTGGATCAAGTGTTCCTGCAACCCATTTCATGACACCAGTGTACGACGAGACTATCTCCTCATAGCAAGTATAAAAAGTACAACTAGTCTGCTAGAAGGTCTGTGTATACCAGTGGCTCTCAACCTTTTTGGGGTCATGCCCCACCTAAGCGTCTCTAAAATCTTGAAGTCCCTATGACCTAATTCTTATTATTCAACAAGTGAACTTCTGTTCACGTAGAGGAAGCCTAAAAGGCCATTAACTTCATCAAAACAAGCTTCCAAAATACATGGCACCCATGAGAGAGAAAATTAAAAAAAATGAAAGGACAATTAAAGTACCGAAG
This sequence comes from Ascarosepion bandense, assembly GCA_037127315.1. Lineage (NCBI taxonomy): Eukaryota > Metazoa > Mollusca > Cephalopoda > Sepiida > Sepiidae > Ascarosepion > Ascarosepion bandense. The sequence goes on along the minus strand of JBBBDQ010000995.1, from coordinate 52,186 downwards.
TACCGAGAAAAAATCTACTAAAAGGTTGTTAATATATATATATATATATATATATATATATATATATATATATATATATATATATATATTATTGAAATATAATTAATTTAACATTTACGCGATACATAATTATGACTCCATCTTCAAGCGATCATTTTTGGGGTGACTAAAAAAAAAGTTCAAAGAGTCTTTCCCTGTTAGTCCCTACTTTAGCTAATCACAAACATATTAATCTCCTATATCGTAATCAAATGTATACAAGTTATAAACAAGATAAAAATATACTAAAAAAATTAGTAAATACTAATATTTCTACAACAGATCCTAACAAGAAATTAAGTTAATCATACACTACTTTAAATCTAGTATAGCCGATTCAATTGTTCGCAATGATTCTTCTCCCCCGGTTAGCGATTTGCAAAATACCAAAATAGTTTACAAATTCAAGTGCCCTTTGGGAGATTGTATCTCCAACGGAATAAATAATATTTATGTTGGTCAAACCACAAACTCGCTTTCACGACGCTTGACATTACACTTGAACGATAATTCTAATATTTTTAGGCATTTAAAACAACATGTCTGGCTACATACACAATTCCGGAAAACCCTAGTTGAAAAATATTAAAATTTGTGTATATATATATGTGTGTGTGCGTATACTCGTCTGTGTATGTGTCTGTGTGCCAGTGTGTGTTCGTGTGTGTATATACTCGTCTATTTGCCCATATGTAGATGTCTATAGATTTGATTATGTGTACGTACACGTTTTTTACTCGTTTAATATCTAAATAACTTTATAGCAATCTAAATCTAATGCTTTGTTAAACTTAGAATTTAAAATTTGTAATAAAAATAAAGTAAAGTGAATCTAATAGTCAATTAATAATGCTGGTCTCTATTTTAATCAAATATTAATATTAATGCCCCAATAAATTGTTTTTAGAGTCTGTTCTTATATTCTTCAAATTAGAAATGACTTTATATTGATTGGTCCATTCTATCTATATGACAATGGCTCCCTGATTAAGGAGGTTTGGCTAGTTTTGAACCTTTTAAAACTCTCCAGCTTTAAATAAACATCACCACTTGATACGACACAGCAAGTGTCGAAATAAAATGACTACTTTTATAGTGATATTATAATATATTTATGTTATAATATCACTATGTTATTTCTAAATAAATATTATTCGCCCTACTTTGTATTGAGCACTTTTTTAACAATAGTGTTTCTTTGAATACGGAATTTTATTCCATCCATACCTACCCTATATATATATATATATATATATATATATATATATATATATTACCTGTGTTTAGATTAGAATATATATACTTCAGTGCATGGGTTTGTCCGCGTATTAATGTATGTATGTATGTATGTATGTAGGTGTGCATGTGGGTTTATGTACTAATAGGCATACGGATATTTTGTTTCAAATGGTAATGTGTATATATGTGTATGTATATGCATGTATGTATATGCATGTATGTATATGTATGTATGCATATATATATTTGTATGTGTATTTATATATATATCTATGTTCATATTTCTATGTGTATGTGCATTTGTGTGTATCTCTATTCGCATGAACAGGTATGTGTGTGTGTGTATATCCATCTATATATATAACCTGGGACATAAGTTTCTTAAGTTAATTGATAAACATTTTCCCAAAGATAACCCTTTAAGCAAACTTTCCAATAGGAATACGCTAAAGCTCATTTATAGTTTCTCTAACAATTTAGAAAAATTAATTAAATTACACAACAATAAAATATTGAAATTATACAACAATAACAATAGTAATTCTACTACTCATTTTGATTTGTCCCATAGTAAAAACCTTTGTAATTGTAGAAACCCCAACCAATGCCCCCTATCTAATAAGTGTTTAACTAAATCCCTCGTCTACATGTGTTCTATCTCTTCAGTAGAAAATCCTAGGGTTACTAAAAATTATCTTGGTAATACAATGAACTTTTAAAAAGCGTTTTTACGACAATCTCTTGTCTTTTACTAATAAGGATAAAAAATATGACATCACTTTCTAAATATTTTTTAAAGTTAAAAGAAGAAAATTAAACACCTGAAGTTAAATAGAAAATTCTCAAACAAGATAGAATATCTAGATCGGTAAATGAATCATGTTTCCTTTGTCTGCAAGAAAAAATGGAAATTATTAAATACATGACATTTTACTGAATCAGAGGCATGAAACTACAGTAAATTGTAAACATATACCCTACAATCCTGCTAGAATTATATAATTATATAAAAGACAATCTGTGAGTCTGTGTGTGACTGTTCCCTATGCACGCCTGCATTTTTTAAGCTACGCCATTCAAACTTTCTAGAGACACATATCTACAGGGAAGCCAGGTTGGCACATACTTTTTGAGTTTAAGTTCAGCAATTTTTCCTTTCGCACTTTTTGGCCAATGGTGCAGATTGTTTACATTTGCTCCGTAAAACATCTAAGATCTAATATGGTTACTAGATTACGTCACAGAAATCAAATCACGCGACTATATCACGCGAAACTGTATCTATTTATTTGAACGTCTGTATCTATCTGCAGTTCACTTCCGGACAAAATTTAAAATTTACATTTCTTTGCCGTTTCTGTTGTCTCTCTCACTTTCTTCCCTTTGTGTATTTTCTCACTTTTTTCTTTGTTAAGCCTAGACACCATGTAACCGATATGTATATCTGTCTACAATTTACTTCTTGCCTAAATTTAAAATTTCTCTCTCTTTTCCATTTCCATTGGCTCTTTCCTCTCAGTTCCTTCACTCTTATTTTCCTCTTTGATTTCATCTGCTGCTTTACTTTTTCGTTTCCATTTCTTGGTTTCTATTTTTAATAACCTAGTCGAGCTCTCCCAGGAATACTATCTGGAAAACAATTCTTTACGGACGGATATTACCTACCAAATGGATAAATTTTCCCCGGAATATTCACTCAAAAATATCCCCTACCCTTCTTTACATTCCTTCACCCGATCCCTTACGTAGAAGATCATTGATTTCTTAAAAAGGCTAAGATGGAAAACCCATTTTTACCTGAACCCATCTGAGAAACCCAGTAACACAAACGAATACCGCCACATAAAATCCCAGAAAAAAATCCCCAACAACAAATTACTAGACCCCTTTGAAAAAGATATGGTGAAATTAGTTAGGAAAATCAAGTTCAGAAAATCATCGAATAAATTCCTACATAGAATAAACCAGGACATTAAAGAGATCAAGAAGTCACAGGAATTATGGATTAGAGCGGATAAATCCAGGAACATATACAAAATCAATCCCTCTCGCTACCAACAATTCATCAAAGGGGAAATCACCAGCACCTATAAAGTAGATAGAGAAAACATGACGAAATCCAAAATCAACACAGATGCGGCTAAATGTACAAATAAACTTAGGATAGAAGATAGAATGGGAAAGATCCACCTGAAAGATGCTTATTTGCTGTTTAAGGACCACAAAGCCAACTTTGATAATAAGCTACAGACTAGATTGTTCGACCCCTCAAAAACAGAATTAGGACTAATATCTAAAAACATACTAAAAGATATAATAGACCAAATACAAAAATCTTCCGCTATCAATATGTGGAAAGATTCTGCAGACACCATAAAATGGTTCAAGGGCATCCAAAATAAGAATAAGGATACCTTCATTCAATTTGACATTATGGATTTCTATCCATCCATATCTAAAAATCTATTGTTAGATAGCTTAGGATTCGCTAAAAGCTTTGTTACTATTTCGAAGATTATACTAGCATCTAGAACATCCGTTTTGTCCTGCAATAACTCGACTTGGATAAAAAGCCAAGGAGATAGCTTTGATGTACCAATGGGTGCTTTTGACTCTGCCCAAATCGCAGATTTAATAGGAATCTATATTCTAAATACCCTTAGTAGAATAGTGAACCTCAAGCAAATAAGTTTATACAGAGACGACGGACTAATAATTATCCCCAACAGTAAGGGTCCACTATCAACTCGCATAGAGAAAAAAAGTAATTAGGGCATTTAAATGGCTTGGCTTTAAAATAGAGATCTCCTCTAATTTAAAAATAGTCAACTTTCTAGACATTACCTTAAATTTAACCAGCAACACTTTCAAACCATACCAAAAAAACAATGAAGCCCCAATCTACATAAACTTCCACTCCAACCACCCACATCAAATAATTAGACAAATACCCACAATCGTAAACACTAGAATCAGCAAACTATCATCAAGTAGCAAAATCTTGAATGAGAATAAAACGCCTTACAACACCGCCTTAAAAAAAGTGGGTTCAAGCAGGAATTGCATTACTTAGAGCCCCCAAAAGTACCAGAACCAATGAACCTAAAAATGAAAAAGAAAAGTGATATGGTTTAGCCCTCTCTTCTGTAAACTATCTAATATTAATATCGGACAATACTTCCTAAAAATAAATGCCCAGTAGGAGGCATATGTAAATCAGAAAAAGTAATATACCAAGCCACCATCTATCCTAGCGTGGACAAAAACCACAAAAAAACATATATAGGAATTTCCACCGGTCCATGGAAACAACGCCTGTATAATCACACCCAATCTTTCTCTAAACCCCACCTAAAATATCAAACTGCCCTCTCGAAATATTTCTGGGAATTAAAAAGCAAAAATCTTTCCCCCTCAGATCGAATGGAAGATTATAGGGAAATCCCAAACCCTTAATAGCTTTAGAGGTAGATGCAATTTATGCTTAGATGAAAAGATTAGAATTATCAAGTTTAGAGAATCTAGCCAATTATTAAATCAGAGAAACGATATAATTTACAAGTGCCGCCATAGAAATGAATTTAAACTATCTGACATATAAAATCCCGGAATCACCACCGTCCGACACTCTTACCAACCCTCCTAAACTGATAGATCATTAGTTGGTAAAATGTGCAGATCAATTGTAAAGAGGGTAAGAACCCACCAATCAATAGAAGGACACACCCATCTAGGCAAACAATAACTTTATATTACGATTAGTACACATATATGTGAAAGAAATATCCTACCCCAAACTATGAAATGAAAAATGCTCAAAATATTGACTTCAACATAAACACTTCCCGGGAGAAATGAGGCACCCAAATACGAGGCGAGATATGTCTCTTTATAAGAAAGAAAGAAAAAACCGGGATCCACTTAAACATATGCGTGATCCTAGAAAATTCATATGTATTATGTATTATGTTTTATGTATCACATTTTTATGTATCATGTTTTATGTATTGTGTATCATTGGATGCATTAATGTACGAAAAATGGGCACCTAAAAAGATGTGTACTCTGTAGGTAAGAACAAACTCAATTAGGTAAAATAGATATTATTTCCATCATGTGGGAAAACCTAATTAGAGGCGAAGTATGTCAACTTTAGATAAAATCAATTATACAAGCTCGTACCTTAACTTCCCTAATGTGATGTATTTCCACCAATATATAGATAAATCAACACCCAAATGAAGTAAAATGGTAAAAATAGAGAGTAACAAGGAATAATATACATTCTTCTTCTTCTTCTTCTTCTATGTGCCCTGTCCCTTCAGGACGTAGGCGATCATGGTTCTCCACGTTTCTCTATCCCTTGTGGCTATTAGTATGTTTGTTCCTGTTACTCCTGTCAACCCCTGTTCCGTCATCCACCTGATCAGGCCCTGCAAGTATGTTATCCGCTGCCTTCCTCTGTCTCTCCTTCCTTCTATCTGACCAGTCAGTATCAGGTTCTCCAGGCTCTCCTTACTCATTGCATGTCCCAGGAACTTCAGTTGTCTCTTCCTGATGCTCAGTATTAATTTCTTTTTGGTTGCCATTCTTTCCAACACCTTATCGTTGATTGCATGCTCAGTCCATGATATCCGCAGCATCCTTCTGTAGAACCACATTTCCGCTGCTTCCAGTTTTGTCCTCATTTTCGATGATATTGTCAGCATTCACTGCCGTATTGAAGAACTGACATCACATAGCAATCCAGCACTCTTTTCTTTGTTTCTAGTGAGATTTTCCTGTGTGTTAGTACTTTACTCAGCTTCTGGAACGCGTCCTTTGCCATGCCAATTCGCCTTCGGATCTGAGTGTCGCACTTTCCATCTCCTGTTAGAACACTTCCTAGGTATTTAAATTTTTGTACTTGCTTGATTCTGGTATCCCCCACCTGTATTTGGCATTTTGGGTTGCACCTTTTGCTGATGACCATGCATTCAGTTTTCTTAAAGTTTATTTGTAATACTTTTTTGTCACTCTCCGCTGCTACTTTCTGTAGGAGGTCTTGTAGCTTCCTTTCCGTGTCTGCAATCAGCACTGTATCATCTGCATACCTTATGTTGTTCAAATTGTGGCCTCCATTAACAAATACTGGCGTGTCATCTAGGGTCCTCAAAATATTTTGGCTGTACAGGTTGAACAAATCCGGTGAAAAGACACATCCTTGTCTTACGCCTCTTTCTATCTTTGTAAATCTACTGAGATCGTTACCTGTCCGTATGCAGGCCGTTTGCTGCCAGTAGAGATTCTTAATTACTCTGATGTCTTTCCCGAAAATGTCTAGGCTGCCGAGCATCTCCATCAATTCTTTGTGTCGTATCTTGTCGAATGCCTTCGCATAGTCAATGAAACATAGGTACAAGTCTTTCTTCATTTGTATTGCCCTTTCAGAGAGCATCCTAATCATGAATATGGCGTTCCTTGTTCCAGTGTCTTTGACGAACCCGCACTGTTCCTGCCCTATCTCTGGCCTGATTCTGCTTCTCATTCATCAGGATTCTGACAATCAGTTTTGTAATGTGGTTCATTAAGCTGATAGTTCTGTGTAGTTCACACTCGTTTGCACCTGGTTTCTTCAGCAGCGCTATAAATATCGACTTGCATAGGTCGTCTGGTATTATTCTACTGCTATAAATTTCGTTTATTACGAATTAAAAAATAAAAAAAGAATATTTCCAATTAATGAAGCTGATGATGGTTCGCATGAAATAGGCCTATACTTCCGATTTACCATGAAATAACGTGTCTGCCTTAATTTTTCTTATATTTGCTCTATATGTATTTATATACATATATATTTAGAGCTCTCTTAGAGAGTTATCCTACCACTGTATGTACAGGATACTCCTTTGGATTCTTCTATACCCACACTGCATGCTGATATATATATATATATATATATATATATATATATATATATATATATATATATATATATATCCGAGTGGGTACAGAACGAAGAAAGAATTTTTTCCGTCCAAAACATTAATTTAAAACAGTGTTCGATATATGATGTATAGAGCTGTGAATATTTATTATAAATTATGTTTTAGAACATGCACATTATTTTTAATATATGTCCTCTACAATCATATGTTTGTTTCAACGTTGGGTGCCCAACGTTTCTTCGGGAGGTAAAAGCAAAACTGAATTCGTTTGCTCCCTATATTTGGTTCATTGTTGTTGTGGGAAGTTGGTTGGGGTTATTGATAATGAAGGGAATGTGTCTTGTGTTGTCTGTTAGAGTTTTGAAGTGCCTGGTGTGTAAGTTCTAAATTGTTGATTAATGGTATTATCTGTTGGAGTGTACGTTTTTATCGGTCGGGTATATCTTTTGGTTAGAATTTCGCAGAGATTGGAGTGTGGAGGGGTTTGATTACTTGGCCAGTTTTGTGTGTTTGCGTGGGGTTTTTCTTGTGTGTGATTGGGAACTTATCTTGTTTGTTGACTTTAAGAATTTTTAGGCGTTTTGCTTAGCTAGTGTTTGATTTATTTGTGTCTGTTGTTACCAGACAAATTTTATTTATTCTCTTTCATTTAGTGGCAAGGCAGTTTTTCTTAGGGTTCCTTAGATAGACGTGATATGGATATATATAATGTGTGTGCGTATATGTATTTGTGCCTGTGTATGCACAGTATTATATGTTTGTATGTGTATATATTTGTCTATTTGTCAATATGTGAATATCTATATATTTGTATATGTGTGCGTCTTTCTCCTTTCCAACGAGTTATTTCGCTAACTTGGTTTCTACCATGAGTGGTGTCGTCAGGCGATTTTTAAAAATCGTCTGCCGACATCACTCATAGTAGAAACCAAGTTAGCGAAATAACTCGTTTAAAAATGAAAAATATTCAAAAGGTCTACAATATAATTGTATATAACACTTTTTAATACAAATGTGTACTGGTCTAAACCTATTAGGACCAAAACAACTAAGTAGCATACAATCAATATATATATATATATATATATATATATATATATATATATAATTTTCTTTTTTTTTTTTTTTTTTAAATAAAGAAGAGAACCTGCTATTTATGATGGATCAGTTACAAAGAGATACAATTGTATTTACACCACTAATGGATCCAGAACTTCACATGGTACCCCCAAATAATATTACCTTTCTTACGGGAATAAATCGTGCATTTCCCTAACCTGTGTTAGGTTTGGCGTCTTCAGGTCGGAATGAAATACAAAATTGTGTGTAAGAAAAAAGATGTTGGTATATAATTGAATTTATTCTCCGTTTTAATCTCTAGATTAAAAGGAACAATAGATTTAATTACTTTATCAGATTCGGCGATCAGAAATGCTTTTATAGTGAATCTGTTGATGTCTGTTGGACTTTAAATGTGCCCACTTCCAATAGATCACTGTTTTTTTTCTCTCTCTAGCTCGTATATTGCGTTGTACTACTTTTGCTTCCACAACAATCGGTGATGATTTGTATGACCCTAGTCCGAGGTTTATTGCCGAGAATTGCGTGATCAGCAAACTCTCAATAAATATTACTTTTTTTTTAATCATTTCACCCCAAGCAAGGCATTCCACTGCCACTATAGCGCAGGGGGTTACATGAGGGAAGGTGGTGAGAGAGTGATTGGATATAGGAAATGTCAGAAGAAGGGTGATAGACGAGTAAGGAGGTACAGAGGAAGAGTGCTTGAGAGAATGGGTGCGAGTTAGTTTGTAAGGAGGTGTCTATTGACCTTACATTTAAACTTCTGGAGATTGTAGCTATCGGGGAAGCATGTATGCGGAAGGGAATTCCACAGGCGGGAAGTGCGAGAAAAGCTGTTGGAGTAGAAATTGCGATTACATCTTATCGGTTTCACTGTAAAAGGGTGGAACTTAGTTGCTAATCTAGTATCTCGTGCAAATTCATATTTCAGTTCATCGGAGAAGAAGCCGTGAAAGTATTTATAGAAGAGGCACAGGGAAGCCACGTCACGCAGGTGAGAGAGTGACTGCAGGCCGTCAGCCAAGTCGGTATCGATCACATTACAGATTCTCCGTTGTATTACTGAACCCTTTTTTCTCAGACGGCATTTGTTGATCAGACTGGCATTTTTTTTAAGCCGGAATTGTGGTCAGATGTATTGTATTATAGTAAACTACCAGAGTGCTTATGGTTTTGTCATGTAACAAATCTCTGCGATGCTTAAATAGTCCTTTTGAGATTTCTAGATGTTTGCGTTGTCGAGTAATAGATAGCATATGAATGAAATATAGGAGAGCCGAGTTCGAATTCTAGTCGTTTTATTCACTTACGCACAAATATCCTTAGAAAGAGTATTAATCCATCTGTTTTCCCTCCATCTATGGGTTGAATAGCAGGACAAATTGGGTTCTATTGGCAACCGGTCAACCGCAGAAAGTAATGACAACCTACTACGGAAAAATCTTCTGCCCAGTCAGTCATGTCTCGAAAGAGACGTGATCACCCAAGCGTGTATCACGTATGGCAATTAACTGACTGACAGATGTTTCGCCGATGTACACCATTTGATAGTATTTTCTACAATCTAATCTATATATTCCTACCTCTGTTTTTTTTGTTGTTGTTGCTAGGCAGTCTCCCCCCCCCACACACACACCAAGCATCAACCAAGTGAGTCTCCCAGAAAGCAATATACTGATTGGCCTTACCCTATCTTCCTACCTCGAGTGGAACCATTACGTTGAGTGAATAGCTAAATCCACTGCTAGGAAGGTTGGGTCACTGTGTCGGGCCAAAAAGTTATTTACGACTGAATTCATCTTGCGCATATACAAATCAACCATCCGACCGTGCCTAGAATAGTGTTGACATATCTGGTCAGACGCCCCTGCTGTTCATCTCAGGGTTCTCGATAGACTCCAAAGGAGAATCTGTAATGTAATCAATCCAGACCTGCCAGCTTGACTCCAGCCACTTTCTCATCGGTGGTATGTGGCTTCCCTCTCTCTCTTCTACAAGCATTTTCATGGCTTCTGCTCTGACGAACTTAGGTCATTGCTGCCCCCTCCATCAGAATTTACTCGTGCAACCAGACTGGCAACAAGGTCCCACCCTTTTACAGTTAAATCTACCAACTGCAGCCGACAATTCTACTCCACCAGCTTCTTTTCTCGCATTTCCCGCCTGTGGAACTCCCTTCCGTAGACTTGCTTTTCTGACGGCTACAACTTCCAGGAAGTTAAATGCAATGTCAATTCCCATCTCTGATCCACTTAACTCTAGTATTTTCTTCGTCCTTTCTACATCACCCGTGTATCTTGTTCTTTTTCTTTCTTACTCTATTTTCGCATCATATATATATATATAAATACACATACAAGTATATATACATACATACATATACACATTAGCATTTGAAACAAAATATCCATATGCTTACTAGTACATAAACCCACATGCACATCTATATACATACTTTAATACGCAGACAAACCCATGCACTGAAGTATATATATTCTAATCTAAGCACAGGTAGTAATAATAATAATAATAATAATAATAATAATAATATATATATATATATATATATATAATAAATTTATTTTTAAACCCGTCTCGAAAAACCCACCGAGTATAAACGCGGAGGGGAAAAATGGACAAAAAAAGAAACGAACTAAGTACTTGAACATAATTCAAAATACTCGTCGAAAAGAAAAAAAATCCGAGACGAAAACCGTAACACTAAAGCACTCAATACAATAGTAGAGCAAACAAATAAGTGTAAATCTAACCCAGAGCCAATGAACCTACCTAGGTTTCACCTAACGGATCGTCAGGGCAAGTCGGCCGAGGTAGGTTCATTGGCTCTAGGTTAGCTTGTTTGTTTGTGTAGTGATACTATGAATTTATAAAAACATTGTAACAACCATTACAGTATATATATATATATATATATATATATATATATATATATATATATATATATATATATACAGTATAACGCTCTACATTTGTATCGAGCACTCTTTATAAAAGTAAATGCATGAACAAAAGGTTAATAAACCTGCGAGTTCAACAACTTGGTTACAATACTATATATATAAACAAATTATTACTGGTACAACATTTTACAATTGAAATTAATAATGTAAGCTTCATATTTACAGGAATTTGTAGATGTTAACAAAAGATGGAATAAAAAATAGGAAATACAAAACAACCGACCATTTTAAACCCGTACTTCATCAGGGTATTACTGGATGGGACTTATTTTAATTCAATATTCACATTTAAAATGTAAAAGATGAAAATGAATTATGGCAGACAGTAAGGGAGAAAAAATATTGGGAAGAGCACAGACAGGCACTAAATGTCGATGATATGGAGTCAAAGTATATATTCTTTTTGTCGACAAAGAGACGGGGTCCTGGTTTGTATGTATCACACTTTACTCTCTTATGTATCCCCCTGTGCATCAGTGGCGGTACCGCCTTGCTTGGAGTGAAACGATTAAAAAAATTCATTTGGTGCTAACTATCTCGCTTCTTGTTTTGGCAGTGGTGTTGATGAATTTTTGGAAAGTTATTTTCGATGGTATGGAGTTGGTAGGTAAGGTGAAGTGCTTAGTTTTTGTAAGGGTCGTTAGGTTTATTATCTATCTAAACTTATTTATAAATGGAACTTTGTCTGTCTGTGTGTCTGTGTGTGTCTGTGTGTGCCTGTGTGTTCGTTACCTATAGACTCCGAAACGGCTGAACCGATTTTCTTGAAAATATATACAGTTGTACTATAAGCGTCTGCGAGTGTTCTTAGCTAGGTTTTGTGTCGAGGTACCCCCGATAAATATCGAAAATCGATAATCGAAAAAATCGGCTTATAGAAGGAATGGTCCGATTTTAATCAAATTTGATACACTTATAGACAAAGACATAAGAAACGATATTCAGAAGTTTCAAGGTTGCAGCTCTTACAATAGTGCAGAAAATCAATAATATATATATATAAAAGGTAAGATGTTTGTGTGTGTGTGTGTCTGTTTATCTGCCTGTATGTCTGTATTTTTTCAGCCTTTTTATTTTAGTTTTTGCTTCGGGTTTGGCTCTAAGTAGGTATAATTGAAGTTCTTAGTCTCAGCCATGATGCCATTTACTCAGAGGACTTATTTAACCTTCAAAATTCAGTTTACGACGAAAAAAACTTATTTGATATCGATACCAGGAAATCAAAATTTGACTTACATCCATTCATTTTTCTTTCAGTCTACGGTTTCGCTTTAACTGGAAACAACTATTGCTTCTTAGTCTTTCGTGCCAACGTCCAAAGAGTCTGAGCTTCAGGACCATGGATTAGTTTTAAAGCTTTCATTACACCCGAGCAACGCCGGGCTATACTGCTAGTTATCCATGTTTCTTTCTATTTTTCTTCTGTAGATTTTGTAGGCTTTTTATTTGGCCTTCTGAAGGAAATAATTCAGGCATCGAAAGACTTTGAAAGTGTTTTCAATGTATTTCTCGGCGAATTTCACTTCCTCGGACGGGAATTGGATTCCAAGAGCTCCTCTTAAGCTCATGATTTTGTGTATATATACAGTTAAAGAAATTAACTGATTTTGTCGTGACAACTGCGATTAAAATGAAACATATTCAACAATAGCAACAAAAAGTAAGGGAAAATAAGGAGATCAATTATCGTTTCATTTTTTTCTTATCGAGCAACTATGAGTTTCAATTATTTTTTTTATATCATTATCAATCAACAAATTAAAACAGAAATCGATCGCTTGAGGATAACTGCACGAGCCGACAATTCAAGGAGCATTGTGTACATCCGATCAATATAATTAATTTCACCCGCGTATGCAGGCTTTTAAAATGATTGATTGGAAATAGAACGAGAGACGAAAGAATAAGAAGTGAATTTTATGCTCATGAATAGATAGAGTAATGAATGACAGCAGCAACAAAAACAACTTTACTTCACCCAATACAAGGCCCAATAGTCACTCAATGTAGAGGACTGCTAGATTAATTTGTTGTAAGGGTGTAAAAGAGGAAGAAGGAGGAAATAAGAAGTGCATATTACGAAGCTATGTAGGATATATATCGGTTGACCGTAGACAAAAAGACGTTAAGAGCGGTCGAGGAAGCATCCTCTTGGGAGTCTGTTCCACAAAGTAACAGTTCTGTGGAAGAAACTGTCCGAGCGAAATTTACTTGTTACTGATGAGAATGAGGATAAGTTGGTGTCGCTAATATGGCATGGCGGATCCCAGCTGTGAAGGTCTGAGCCAGTGGAACTGATGAATTTAGTTCATTTGAACATTTGCCATAGAAATAGCAATAGAGTAGTGAGAGGCTAGTAACGTTTCGTTGGTGGGGTAAGTTTGCAAGATAAAAATAATCACCCAGATAATCAGTGCATCTTTAGCAATGGTACGAATATAAGAGTTCAGTTTCAGGTGTGAAGTGAGCTTTAGTCTCAATAGAGATTCCAGGAAAGCTTTTATGAACTCGCCAAGACCCTTCCCTACTAAATACTTCATTGTGTGCTTCTGTGCAAGACAAATTGAAACTTATTAAATCTAGGCACGTCCGATAGAAATTTGATTATCAGTTTACAGTGAAAAACTGTTTGTTTGGGTAGTAAATATGCTTTTGTGTACATACAGCATTGTGAAAACCTATACACCTCTGTCTCTGTCTCTGTCTCTTTCTTTCTCTCTCTCTCTCTCTCTCTCTCTCTATATATATATATATATATATATATATATATATACAGCCTTTGAGATTTCACTCGCCCGATTGACTCAGACGATTAAGAACATAATTGGGCGATTAAAGTTTATTGCTTTAGTCGCCCGCGGTCAATTAAAAATCTAGCAATAAAACGCGTCCGTTCAAATATATAAAAATCGACCCAACTTTCACAACCCAAAAGTATGTCATTGAAGATGTTATTTAGAATGACCTACAATGACATTATTGAACTCTTTGGTCTCGCTATCGTCCCGGTTAGTTTAATTAACTCTTCCAGAGTGGAGCCAAAAGTCTCTGTCGCCCAGATTGCTTACTAAAAGTAAAAACGAACATTTGAAAGAAAGAAAAAAAAAGAAAAAAAACGCATACTTCTTTCAACCACGCACGGAAAAACAAATTAAACGTAAGTACATAATCGTTGAGAAAATCAGATTTGTGATTTCTTTTTCAAATCTCAAAGGCTGTATAACCTTGAACAAGAGAGGTAACTGACATGTACATCTGGCCGCTAGTGAGGTTAGCAAGGTCGAGTGACAGATATAGATGATATCAAAGTGCAACGAAAAACGGACAACCGCAACTAACTACTGGGTGTGATTGACAGATACATCAGGCCGTGTAAAAGTTCCTAAAGCAACAACCAGAAAAAGCAGAAACTGCATCGGAGCTTTAAAGCTATGCAAAGTCTATAATTTTTAGCTAAAGGCTGGCTTCCAACTCCCGACGGCTTCTTCGTGTGTGCGACTCTCTCCGACTGCCCACCTGCACATCACAAGCATCACCGACGAAGAATAAAAATAAAAGATATTTTTGTATATCCGTGTTTCTTGTTGTCAGCGTAATATACAACAACTAAATTTCTCTCCATTAATAGATGATTAATGGAGAGAAATTTAGTTGTAGTACATTATGATACGCCTCTCTGCCATCCATCAGTATGGCTGATACTAACCTCCACGAAAGTGACTCGTTACAAAATCTTGGGCCAACCATTTCACCTAACATGAAATGGAAAGACTATATTGAATCTATTGCTAGGTCAGCTGCTAAGAAACTCAGATTTAAACAAAAATTTAAATGCAATTTCAATCTATCTACTGTCTTCCTGATTACTCTTTTCTCTTTCGGCTCATAATTCATGTTTTTGCTATTAATTCTTGCATACCATGTAACCCATTGTACTTTAGTGGCTCTCCTGCCTTGCATAGGAAAATACAGATTAAAACAAAATTTAACTGCAATGTCAATCTATCTACTGTCTTCCTGATTACTCTTTTCTCTTTCGGCTCATAATTCATGTTTTTGCTATTAATTCTTGCATACCATGTAACCCATTGTACTTTAGTGGCTCTCCTGCCTTGCATAGGAAAATACAGATTAAAACAAAATTTAACTGCAATGTCAATCTATCTACTCTCCTCCTGATTACTCTTTTCTCTTTCGGCTCATTATTCACGTTTTTGTTCCTAATTCTTGCACACCCTGTAACCTCTTATGTCTTAGTGGCTTTACTACCTTCCAAGGGGTTGCGTGGGGGTTGATACTGATTAAAAAACGAAATATTGTAGAATTGTAACCCCTGTTTTATATTTAAGACTCGGTTTCCTGTTTCGAATTGGGCTTTCAGTTTCACCTAAAGACTCATCATTCTCTTTCAATTGCAGTAGCCCCCCCCCCTATATGTTATTGACTGTATCACTTCACTTAGGTTTAATTGAACTGATATTTTTTGAGAAAATGACTACCAATTTTGTTTTTTCTTACCTCAGAAGCCATGTTATCAACTTTTGGTGATGGCTACCTTCAAGTGTGTGTGTATACACACATATATATATATATATATATATATATATATATATATATATATATATATATATATATATATTGTCAGCGCGGCGGGATTTTCCAAATGTTATTTATAATATACGCTATTTTGTAAGAATCGGATGATTAATGGCAAACGAAGAATATTATTTCGGAATATGAATGCGATTTTCATTTCTTTTATAATTTCGGCCACGTCACCCTACATTGGTGCCAGCATTATTTCTGCAAATATTACCCATATTGTATTTGGATCAATAATTTTTTCCTAGACCTTTGCTTTATTTTTTTTTTTTTTTTTTTTATACCTACTCTATATTTATAAAGCATTCAATACAAGTTAAAAGAAGCCGAGTGGTTTATTTATTTTCGTAGCAGTTCACAGGAAGCCACAAACGTTGCTTTATATAATTATAAATGTGTCCCCAACATTTGGTACAGCAACTTAAAATGAAAATTTAACGGACAAAACTTATGCTCAAAGGATATGTCACTAATATATGGTGACATGGCAGAGGTGAGTGAAAATATATCCATTTGAAATTGAAATTATCGTTAAAAATAGAATTTTTATGATTCTTTTTATATTTGACATTTTAAAGTCGGAATAAAATTGTCCAATGAATAAAATTGACGTTTACAGTAAGAGTTTCTGGAAATCTTGAAATTAATTTGGAGAACATGTAATAAAAAAAATACAGATTTATTAATTCTGCAATTTCTTCAGAAAAATTTCTTCTATGTGCCACATCCTTTCCTCGTGTAAGCGATCACGGCTCTCTACAATCTCCTTAACTTTCGGCGTTCTTAGCAATTTTCTATGTTTTTTGTCCTTGCTCTTCAATCAGTCAGTTAAATGCCATACGTGATACCTGGTAGGGCGATAGTGTTTCTTTCGAGACACGACTGAATGGGCAGAAGATTTTCTCGCAGTAGGTTGCCATCACTTTCTGTGGTAGACTGGTTGCCAACCAAGGCATAGAACCCAATCTGTACTGCTATTTCAAACATAGCTGGAGGGATAAGCGACGGATTAATACTTTTTCCAAGGTATTTGCGCGTAAGTGTATGCAATGTATTTAGCTGGAATTCGAACTCGGCTCTCCAACTTCTTGTTTCGAGTCGATATCCACTGCACTACCTACGCACATCGACATCGACTGGTGACGTCAAAATGAAGCAGTTGCGAAAATTATCTGGGTTTTGTAGTAACAGACGATGAAAAATGAGATAGAGATAGATAGATAGATAGATAGATAGATAGATAGATAGATAGATAGATAGATAGTAACAGGAATAGAAAGAAAGAAAGAAAGAAAGAAAGAAAGAGGTTTAGATAGATAGAGAGATAGATAGATAGAAACAGGAATAGAAAGAAAAAAAGAAAGAAAGAAAGAGGTTTAGATAGATAGTAACAGACAAAGAAAGAAAAAAAGAAAGAAAGAAAGAAGTTTAAATAGATAGATAGTAACCGACATAGAAAGAAAGAAAGAAAGAAAGGAACAGGCATAGATAGATAGATAGATAGATAGATAGATAGATAGATAGATAGATAGATAATGAACAGACTAAGAAGGATAGATAGATAGATAGATAGATAGATAGATAGATAGATAGATAGATAATGAACAGACTAAGATAGATAGATCGATAGATAGATAGATAGATAGATAATGAACAGACTAAGATAGATAGATAGATAGATAGATAGATAGATAGATAGATAGATAGATAGATAGATATGAACAGATTGAGATAGATAGATAGATAGATAGATAGATAGATAGATAGATAGATAGATAGATAGATAGATAACAACGAACTGAAACAACAAATTGAGATAATTTGATAGAAAGTTGTAAGTAGAATATGAGATGAGCATCAAGATTTAGAATACAGGGGGATTGGTACTCGCAAATATCTTTGGAAAAGGTATGAATCCGTTCTCCCTCCAGCCATGGGTTAAATAACAGGACAGGGTTCTATAGCCTTTGTTGGCAACCATTCTACCGTAGAAAGTAATGGCAACCTACTGCGGGAAAATCTTCTGACCAGTCAGTTATGTTTCTTTGGAGACCTGATCGTCCAAGCGTGTATCACTTAAATGAATATGTCGCACACATCTCGGGCTGTCTATTTTGCTGGCAATCACGCATTCTGTCTTCTTACAATTAATAGTTGGTCCTTTCTCCTCGCTTTCTTTTGCTACAATACGTAAGAGATACTTTTGTTTACTCAATCGCATTTTTCTCAGACGTCTTTATCAATTTAAAAAGTTCTTTTTATGAATGTACATTTTTGTTGTTATTGTTGCTGTTTATTTTATTTTATTTTATTTTTTTGTTTTACATATAGTCAAACTCACAAAGTGCCCTCCAGAGTTTCGTCTTTGTCTTATTTCAAGCGTAACGATCTCTTATGAAACCGACCCATAAATATGATTCAGCAGCAAAAAAGACGCTCTCTGTTGAACGCAAGACACGCATCGCTTCTGCCCAAAGCCATCACCTTAAACCATATCTCCGTTTGTTTTGCATTGTTTTGCACATAAATCTCTCTGTAGTCTAAATCTTTACGCTCGACTCATATTCTGCTCACAACTTTCTATCAAATTATCTCAATTTGTTATGTTTCAGTTCGTTGTTATCTATCTATCTATCTATCTATCTATCTATCTATTTTCTATCATCTATAGTTTGTTCATATCTATCTATCTATCTTAGTCTGTTCATTATCTATCTATCTATATTTCTTGTCTTCATTTATCTTATCTATCTATTCTATTTATCTTAGTCTATATCTATCTATTTCTATCTTAGTCTGTTCATTATCTATCTATCTATCTATCTATCTATCTGTTCATTCTTCTGTTCTTATCTATCTATCTATCTATCTATCTATCTATCTTAGTCTGTTCATTATCTATCTATCTATCTATCTATCTATCTATCTTAGTCTGTTCTATCTATCTATCTATCTATCTATCTATCTATCTATCTATCTTAGTCTGTTCATTATCTATCTATCTATCTATCTATCTATCTATCTATCTTAGTCTGTTCATTATCTATCTATCTATCTATCTATCTATCTTAGTCTGTTCATTATCTATCTATCTATTTATCTATCTATCTATCTATCTTAGTCTGTTCATTATCTATCTATCTATCTATCTTAGTCTGTTCATTATCTATCTATCTATTTATCTATCTATCTATCTATCTTAGTCTGTTCATTATCTATCTATCTATCTATCTATATTTTAGTCTGTTCATATCTATCTATCTATCTATTTTAGTCTGTTCATATCTATCTATCTATCTATCTATCTATTTTAGTCTGTTCATATCTATCTATCTATCTATCTATCTATCTATCTATCTATCCACTTGTATGACAATGTTCGAGTGGCGTCAAAACAGCGCCTGGTTCGGAATGATACATGGGAGAGCTGAATTCGAATTCAAGTCGGGTTCATTACAGTCCGTTATTCGAAAATCCACTTGGAAAAGGTATGAATCTATCTCTTCTCTCCAGCTGTGAGGTTTAATAGTAGGTTATATCTAGAGAACAATCATTATTTTTTCTCAAATTAAAGTGGAACTGATGGAAGTAAAGACCGTGAGAACAAAAGTGACAGACAGCAGACAGACAGACAGGAAGAGAAACAA
Source organism: Ascarosepion bandense (assembly GCA_037127315.1). Taxonomy (NCBI): domain Eukaryota; kingdom Metazoa; phylum Mollusca; class Cephalopoda; order Sepiida; family Sepiidae; genus Ascarosepion; species Ascarosepion bandense. The sequence continues at coordinate 32,668 of JBBBDQ010000995.1, read as the reverse complement.
AGATCTAAAAAGGTAGATATATAGGTGGATAGAGAAAGAGAAACAGAAGAATTTAGATATACTGTACGGACTTCGATAGATATGAAAATTGAGATAGATAGATAGATAGATAGATAGATAGATAGATAGATATGAACAGACTAAAATAGATACATAGATAGATAGATAGAAACAGACTAAAATAGATAGATAGATAGATAGATAGATATGAACAGACTAAATAGATAGATAGATAGATAGATAGATAGATATGAACAGACTAAAATAGATAGATAGATAGATAGATAGATAGATAGATATGAACAGACTAAAATAGATAGATAGATAGATAGATAGATAGATAGATATGAATAGACTAAAATAGATAGATAGATAGATAGATAGATAGATAGATAGATAGATAGATAGATATGAACAGACTAAAATAGATAGATAGATAGATAGATATGAACAGACTAAAATAGATAGATAGATAGATAGATAGATAGATAGATATGAACAGACTAAAAGAGATAGATAGATAGATAGATAGATAGATAGATAGATAGATATGAACAGACTAAAATAGATAGATAGATAGATAGATATGAACAGACTAAAATAGATAGATAGATAGATAGATAGATAGATAGATAGATGAACAGACTAAAATAGATAGATAGATAGATAGATAGATAGATAGATATGAACTAAAATAGATAGATAGATACATAGATAGATAGATAGATATGAACTGACTAAAATAGATAGATAGATACATAGATAGATAGATAGATAGATATGAACAGACTAAAATAGATAGATAGATAGATAGATAGATAGATATGAACAGAGATAGATAGATAGATAGATAGATAGATAGATAGAAGGAACAGAGATAGATAGATAGATAGATAGATAGATAGATAGATAGATAGATAGATATGAACAGACTGAGATAGATAGATAGATAGATAGATAGATAGATATGAACAGGTTTCTTGATAGATAGATAGATAGATAGATAGATAGATAGATAGATATGATTGATAGATAGATAGATAGATAGATGGATAGATAGATAGATAGATAGATAGATAGATAGATAGATATGAACAGACTAAAATAGATAGATAGATCGATAGATAGATAGATAGATAGATAGATAGATAGATATGAACAGGCTTCGATAGATAGATAGATAGATAGATAGATAGATAGATAGATAGATAGATAGATAGATATGAACAGGCTTTGATAGATAGATAGATAGATAGATAGATAGATAGATAGATAGATAGAAACAGACTAAAATAGATAGATAGATAGATATGAACAGACTAAAATAGATAGATAGATAGATAGATAGATAGATAGATAGATAGATATGAACTGACTAAAATAGATAGATAGATAGATAGATAGATAGATAGATAGATAGATATGAACTGACTAAAATAGATAGATAGATAGATAGATAGATAGATAGATAGATAGATAGATAGATATGAACAGACTAAAATAGATAGATAGATAGATATGAACAGACTGAGATAGATAGATAGATAGATAGATAGATAGATAGATAGATAGATAGATAGATATGAACAGGCTCGATAGATAGATAGATAGATAGATAGATAGATAGATAGATAGATAGATATGAACAGGCTCTGATAGATAGATAGATAGATAGATAGATAGATAGATAGATATGAACAGGCTTGATAGATAGATAGATAGATAGATAGATAGATAGATAGATAGATAGATATGAACAGACTAAAATAGATAGATAGATCGATAGATAGATAGATAGATAGATAGATAGATAGATAGATAGATAGATAGATGAACAGACTAAAATAGATAGATAGATAGATATGAACAGACTGAGATAGATAGATAGATAGATAGATAGATAGATAGATAGATAGATAGATAGATGAACAGACTAAAATAGATAGATAGATAGATAGATAGATAGATAGATAGATAGATAGATAGATATGAACAGGCTTCGATAGATAATGATAGATAGATAGATAGATAGATAGATAGATATGAACTGACTAAAAATAGATAGATAGATAGATAGATAGATAGATAGATATGAACAGACTAAAATAGATAGATAGATATGAACAGACTGAGATAGATAGATAGATAGATAGATAGATAGATATGAACAGGCTGGATAGATAGATAGATAGATAGATAGATAGATAGATAGATAGATAGATAGATATGAACAGGCTTGGATAGATAGATAGATAGATAGATAGATAGATAGATAGATATGAACAGACTAAATAGATAGATAGATCGATAGATAGATAGATAGATAGATGAACAGACTAAAATAGATAGATAGATAGATAGATAGATAGATAGATAGATAGATAGATAGATATGAACAGACTGAGATAGATAGATAGATAGATAGATAGATAGATAGATAGATAGATGAACAGACTAAAATAGATAGATAGATAGATAGATAGATAGATAGATATGAACAGGCTTCGATAGATAAATAGATAGATAGATAGATAGATATGAACAGGCTTGATAGATAAATAGATAGATAGATAGATAGATAGATAGATAGATAGATATGAACAGGCTTGATAGATAGATAGATAGATAGATAGATAGATAGATAGATAGATAGATATGAACAGGCTTCGATAGATAGATAGATAGATAGATAGATAGATAGATAGATATGAACAGGCTTGATAGATAGATAGATAGATAGATAGATAGATAGATAGATAGATATGAACAGGCTTGATAGATAGATAGATAGATAGATAGATAGATAGATAGATAGATAGATAGATAGATAGTAACAGGTATAGAAAGAAAGAAAGTAGAGACTGAAATAGATAGATTCGTTCTCTACGGTTTATGAGTCATTTGCAGGTTATTTAAAGCCAGAAAATATTTTAGATTGTAAGAGTTTGGTGTGGAGATATAGTAATGTAATAGTGATGCAAATCTTAATAATTAACCCTTGGCAGGGGAGAAGAATTAGATTCATACCTTTCCCAAGGGTATTTGTGCGTAATTGAATATAACGAACCCACAGACACACACACACTCATGCACACACGGACAAAGTTCCACTTAAGTTTAGATATTAGAAAGTTAGTAAAGCCTGATTATATCTTTGTACACATTATCTTTATTATAGATCGAATCAATAATTATGTAGCCGACTTCACTAATACTTGATTTAAAAAACACAAATGCTCACTGACCCCGTCCTAAGCCCTGAGTGCCACTCATTTTGACAAATAAATAGGAATCTGACTTTTCGGTCTTTCTTTGAAATACGCAGGTGTTTCGCCTTGTATTTAAAATAGATCATTTTTCGTAAACTGGCACTTTGATTCATATTCAACCGACCAAGAAATAAGTTTCTCTCTTCCACCCCAAAAACTGACAGTGTGAGACGTTTATTAATTTTGAGTGACAACCGAAGCTCGATTCATTTAGCGTTAAACAAAACGATTTTCGATGCTGCAAATTTTGATGTCCGGAATTATTGACATATCAGCCAGGTAGGGTAGCGTTATTTGTGCTTAAAAGTAGATTTCGAGATGATTAACCGATTTAGCTTTGGTCCGGATTTAGTAAATTCGGCTTAGAAGATCTATAAAGAAAAAAGAAAAAAAAACTTCTCCTTGTAATCTTTACTTTAATCACATAAAAGCAGTTGAAATTCAAAACATTTAAATTTAGTATAAGATTCTAAAACTTAAACAAGCTGACATTTTTAATCCATTTTTTAAACTGTGAGATTACATTTAACCCTCCGTTTATAGTATGGATCAGTGTCACAACATTCGTACAATGGAACATTGTTACAGTAGTTCGGACATTCATGAGTCTATCATGCCAACCATCATGGTCCTGCGTCAATGTCGGAAGGTCATTAGGGTAGCATTCTGTGTCATAAGATAGTTGATCAACGTAGGTGGTTGCTGGGCGACCAACCCATCTTACTCCTATTTTTTTTTTTTTTTTTTTTTTTGCTTAACAGAAGTATCCGGCAAAGTGCATTCTGCGTTCGCGTAAGATTGTAAGAAAAATATCATGGATGGGTTCATAAAGCTGTGATTTAGTTGAATGTTGTCTCCAAGAGATATATAGCTCTCAGAATCCAAGTGTAGGGATCATCAAGCTTCGACTGCAGAGTTTTAGTTAATGGTCAATTAGTGGCATCACACATTAACACCAACTATACAGTGGCTCAAAAGAATTTCCGCTTGAGGTTGACTGGTAGATTAGATTTTCAGATTATATCCATTTTATTTAAGGCGGCCCTGCTACTGAAAAAGATGGGAAAATTCCCAGTACTGTGAAGTTTTCAAAAATACTATTTCAAATATTATAGGTATGTAAATTAGTTTTTAATATTTTTATCCTATACTGTCTTGAGTGTACTTTCAGGTTTATAGGATAAATAAATGACAGACGGCTTTACTTTTCAAAAAATCGAGTTCAAATTCCAAAATTAAAAATAGATTTGTAGGATTCCAAAATCTAATCTAAACTTATTTATAAATGGAACCTTGTCTCTGTGTGTGTATGTATGTATGTATGTATGTATGTATGTGTGTGTGTGTGTGTGTGTGTGTATCCGTTAACTATAGACTCCGAAACGGCTGAACCAGTTTTCTTGAAAATTTACACAGTTGTACTATAAGCGTCTGCGAGTGTTCTTAGCTAGGTTTTGTGTCGAGGTACCCCTGATATAAATCGAAAATCGAAAAAATCGGGTGATAGAAGGAGTGGCCCAATTTTAATCAAATTTGATACACTCATAGACAAAGACTTAAGAAACGATATTCAGAAGTTTCAGAGTTTCAGTTCTTACAATAGTGAAGAAAATTTGATATCGATACCAGGAAATCAAAATTTGACTTACATCCATTCATTTTTCTTTCAGTCTACGGTTTCGCTTTAACTGGAAACAACTATTGCTTCTTAGTCTTTCGTGCCAACGTCCAAAGAGTCTGAGCTTCAGGACCATGGATTAGTTTTAAAGCTTTCATTACACCCGAGCAACGCCGGGCTATACTGCTAGTTTAAATATATATATATATATATATATATATATATATATATATATATATATATATAAAAGGTTTCGTTTTATTTTCAGTAAACAAATAAAACTGCTTGTAATTCAGCCAAATATTGTGACTTATAAAACTAGAAATCCCTAGAGAGGGATATTCAGAAAGTTCTTTCTTTATGTGCCATGTTCTTTCAGGACGTAGGCGATCATGGCTTTCCACATCTCCCTATCCCTGGTGGCTCATAGCACGCTTTCTCTTGTTGTACCATGCAACCCTCGTTCCGTCATCCACCTGATCAGGTCCTTCAAATATGTTATCCGTTGCTTTCTCCTGTCTATTTTCCCTCTACCTGGCCTGTTAGTATCAGATTCTCCAAGCCCTTCTTCCTCATTGCATGTCTCAAGAACTTTAGTTGTCTCTTCCTGATGCTCAGTATTAATTTCCTTTTCGTTTCCATCTTTTCCAAAACCTCGTCATTGCTCACATGCTCGGTCCACGGTATCCGCAGCATCCTTCTGTAGAACCCCAGCTGCTTCAAGTTTTTTCTTCATCTTCGAAGATATTGTCCAACATTCACTGCCATATTGAAGAACCGACATCACATAGCAATCCAATAGTCTCCTCTTTGTTTCTATCGAAATTGTCCTGTTTCTTAATACTTTACTTAACTTCTGGAATGCTTTTTTCGTCATGCCAATTCGCCTTCGGATCTCAGTGTCGCACTTTCCGTCTTCTGTTAGAACACTTCCTAGTTATTTTAATTTTTGTACCTGCTTGATTTTAGAATCCCTCTCCTGATTTGGCATTTTGGGCATGCCCTTTTTACTTGACCTAATCATGAAAATGTGACTTGCTGCTTGCTAAGGGAAAACAATTTGTGAGATGTTTACACGACTCATGTTACTAATGAAGGGTTAAAATATCATCCCCTCTTATCTAAAGCTCTTCAGTTTTAAAGTATTTACATTATTCGGACTATTGTCCTCATCTTTGTTGCCATTTGTACGACGTTTCCGCAGTTGTACGCCCCGGACTTCTTCAGGTGCTTGGAAATTTGAACCGAACCCTTTATTACAATCACTGGGGTATATCATCTTCATTCCTTGCCTAGAGCCTCTTCTGGTAGTCATGAGTTATCTCCCTCTAACCACTGCTCTAGCCTGGTATTGAACTCACAACTCCTTGGGTAAAGTCACAGGAACTAACCAACGTCTATATCCACTGGGCCATGCATATCATTTATATTTGTTTTGGCCACTGCTTTCAATGGTTTATATTCTCTGATCTTGTCTACGCTGTTTATCAAAATATCTTGCATTCCTTTAATGCAAAGCTGGCTCTGTATTCTTCATTTGCCAAAAACAATAACTAAATGTAAATAATAAACTGTTGTTTTCCAGACTTAACACAATTTCGTCTGTCACCCGGCCTTCCCATTCTTTGACTTTTCAAAACAATATTTTTTTCTTTTATATTTAAACAGCTTGCATTTTTCCATCAAACAATATTTGTTCAATGTAAATTCGCCTCTGAGCGAGTTTACACACTGCGGTCAGAGAATATATAACAGTTATGGCGGTGGGAAAATACCGAAACCGATATGTCAAGTCAGTACCAATAACATTGCAGATTCGTCTTTGTATTTTAACAAGAATCTCTTAACACATAGTAACTTCACCAATCCAGATGTGGTAGCAATATTCAATGCATGAGCAAATGGTAAACTTACAAATGTGTAAGATAGAAAACTTTGACGTAGTGTAATAGTTACCAAACTTGTTTCTCTAGATCAGTTAAAATTGAATAGTGAGGTAGAGCCTCAGTGGGTGCTCCCTAATGTCGGCCTTGTGTCACAACTAAATTATGCTTAGTAAATCACTATAAATGTTTAAGATAGATTCCGGCGGGAACAATTGTACGACAAAGTGAAGCAACTTTCCTAGCTACAGACTTAAGACTTGACAAATTACACAATAAAAATATGTAGAAATATACGTGAGATTTCCGTCTTAGCAAAATGTCAGGCATATTTGTAAAGCAACTCATCTTTGAGTAATTTACATAATCAGATTTACATCCGGGTTTTATATTGATTCTTTCTCCACTGAACAGAATATAAAGCACATCTGGTTTGAATATTTTCCTAATTATATTTTAAGCTGTCATTGTATCGATTGTCTTAAGCAGAATATACAACTCTATTTCGATTCGTATAACCTAATCTAAATGCAAGGCAATAATATTTAAAAACTTTTTCATTCTTTCCACAACAGAAGTGTGACTATGAAACCATGAGAATAGAGAGGCGTAAGTCATTGTCGTATGTATCTTAAATGACACCATAGACGCATGATTGAAAATATGATACACTGAGAGGCGGTTGTCGTTTTCACAAACATTTTTCTGTCATTAACCTAAAGAAGCACATCTATGAATATTTTTATTCTTAATGAGTAGTAAATTGAAAATTCTTATTCATTACGACACAGAAAAATGATTGCAAAATGATTTTATTTAAAGAGGTGTGAATCATGTTCAAGGAAATTAAATATTTCTACTTAATGAAGTTTAAGTCATTTTTAAAAAAAAATAATTTTGTTCGTTAACCCATACAATAAGGACAAAGGAAATGATAAAAGTGAGGTAGTTATATTATTTATATTGTTCGGACGGTTGTCCTCATCTTTAATGAGGGCCCATCTAGTCTTACGGCCTCTGGGCTTCAGCTCATACTAGTCCGTACAGAAATCAAACACTACTGAGAATCATCATTTTGCAGGTACACAGCTATGGGCAATGTATGGAAATGTGATAATTATTTGCAACTCTCTCCCTATTTGTCTATATTTCTGAGATAAGTTAGTATTTACATTATTTACATTGTTCGGACTGTTATCTTCATCTTTATTGCCATGTTAACGACGTTTCATCTCAATGCTAGGCTACAGCAGTGGTGAACAAATAACATAGAGAATTAGGTTAAAGGGAGATAACTACATGGTTACTGTAAGTGGCATCGCACATGGAATGAGAATGATGTACCCAAGTGATTGAAATAAAGGGTTAGATTTCGAAATTCTTATCACTTGATTTTGGAGTTTGGAGAAAAAAAAAAAATAAAAGGATCAAAGGATATTTATTTATATTTAAATTTAATGGAACTCCATTAAACTAATTTAACTCTTTTGGCTTCTCTAGTTGAAGTGTATTTTTAAGTTCGATGGGTTCCTTGAAGAGGATCCATTTAGAAGAGCCTCTAAATTCTAGAACGTCTGAAAGTCTAAATCTGACCTTGATTTTCAGAGAAGCATCATTTCTAAAATGTTAATCCATTTACCACATAAAAGTTGGAAGTGATCATAATTAGAGAGGCATAATTCCTTTTCACAAACATTTGTATTTGTGATACATTGCTGATAGCAGACATTTTATTTAATCATTTCACCCCAAGCAAGGCATTCCACTGCCACTATTGCGCAGGGGGTTACATAGGGGAAGGTAAAGAGAAAGAGTGGTTAGATATAGGAAATGTCAGAAGGAGGGTGATAGAAGGGTAAGGATACCGCGGATGAGGGTTGGGTAGATGGGAAGAGTGTTTAAGAGAATGGATGCGAGTTAGTGTGTTAGGAGGTGTCTATTGATCTTACATTTAAACTTCTGGAGATTGTAACTGTCATGTAGAAGGGATCGATCACATTACAGACTCTTAGTTGTATTTTGTCAAGAATCCCGAGGAGAATAACAGGGGCACCCGACCAGATGTGGCAGCATTATCCAATGCACGGGCGGATGGTAGATTTATATATGTGAAGGATAAATTCAGACTGAAAAAACTTCCGGGCCCTGCACAGAGAGCAGGCTTTCATAGCAGCGGATTTAGCAATGGATTCGATATAGTCATTCCATTTGAGGTCCGCTGAAAGTGTGAGACCAAGGAGGCGTAGTGTTTTACTCTCTGGAAGGTAAGCCTGGTCCATGCTAATGGAAGGTAGGTAGGATTGTCTATGATGGTATAAAAAAGAAACCGAAAGGAACTCCTACAAAATGTTTTCCAAAAGCTAAAAAAGTATTAGGAAAAATGAAGATTTCATTAGAAATAAAACAAAAAGTACTGAACTCTAAAGTAATATCAGTCGTCGTATATGGCAGTAAATGCCAAACAATATCCTCACAGATGAAGAAGGGACTTGAAGCAATACACATGTGGTTCTAAAGAAGGAAGGATGCTGAGAACACCATGGACCTAACATGTGAGCAACAATAAAGTTCTAGAGACACTAAAAACAAAAAAGATATCTATACATATGTTAAGGATGTGCGTTGTGGTGCATTGGATAGCGGCTCGGAACGAGAAATCGGGGAGCCGAGTTCGAATTCTAGCTGAATTCATTGCATTCACTTCCACGCAAATACCCTTGGGAAAGGTATTAATCCGTCTATTCCTTCCAGTTATGGGTTAAATAACAGGACAGATTGGGTCCTTTAGCCTTGGTCGGCAAACCAGTCTACCGCAGAAAGCAATGGCAACTTACAGCGGGATAATCTTCTGCCCAGTCAGTCATGTCTCTTTCGAGACATGATCGCCCAAGCGTGTATCACGTATGGCACTTAACTGACTGACATATGTTATGGTGAAGCACACCTATTCCTAAGATAATGGACTCTCCCTCCTATACTAATAAGAGTTAACAGGAAGTTCTTAGGAGTTCTTAGAAGTTCTAGAGAGTTCTTTAGATTTCTATTGGAGTCCAATAGAACTATTAGTTAGTTCCAGTTTGGACATAGTTGGACTAAGGCAGTTGATATTAGTCGGCAGTTAGCCGAATACTAAGGAGTCAGCTTACAGTGGAAGATTACCAAGTTCCTAACATTTTGGGTGCGTTAAGTCGATTAGCAACCAACATAGCCCGATTATAACTTTCAATCCGAAAACTACTTCATAACAACATAACACCAGAAAAAGACAGGTAAAAATTATAGGGCACATAATGAAGAAAAAGGGCTTGGAAAATTTGATACTCACAAGACAGATTGAAGACAACAGACTTAGAGAAAAACCAATGCTTAATCTAACTGGCGAGCTTAAATGAATTGATGGTGAAGCAAGGTTTGGGAGAGACAGCGAAAAGTTGAAATTGTTGAGAGCTATGATCGTCAACGTCCGGAAAGGGACACGGAACATAAAAAAAAAATTACGGTAAGATATTAATCATTAACGGGTCGTAAACCATTTAAGCAAAATTCATTAATCGGTATGAGTGTGACCGTACCGTCAAAAATGACAGCAAAATATTTATATCTATATTCCGTCTAAAATATTTATTGATGTACATACTATTGAGTATCTTACATTAAAACATAAGAAAAAAATAATCCACACCCTTGTTGTGGAGTAATTTTCGCACTGAAAGTTATAATCGGGCTATGTCGGTTGCTAATCAACTTAACGTACACAAAATGTTAGGAACTTGGTAATCTTCCACTGAAAGCTGACTCCTTAGTATTCGGCTAACTTCCGACTAATATCAACTGCCTAGTAGTTCTACTGAACTCCAATAAAACTCTAAAGAACTTCTATGAACTCGTATTTATTTTTGTACGAATACAAAAAATGTGGCACAAGGCCGAAATTGGGGATGGGGAAGGCTGGTCATCATCTGTCCTAATTTAACTTAGCTATTCACTTTCGTCGACCCTGACACACTTACAATAACCCGGACACCATAATACCACATTTTTACTTACCATTCTTACCACGATCACCATAATACCTCTGCTGCTCTATGTTGTCCTACTTAACTCCCATATTTACAATGTTCAGTGGAGGGCATGGGCAGAAAATAACAACATTAAAATATCCCCAATGGTTTTATACAATGAATAAATGATATATACAAAAAACTAAATAAAATCGTATTAGTAATAAAAGCCCCCCACTACTCTAATATTGTGACAGCAAAATCACTTCTCCGGACGAAAAATAATGCGTGGCTTAAAGAATATAATGACTACATTTATCCAATCAGCAGTTACTCACACAATCACTCACACATTTAAACACCATAACAAAAAACGAAAAGCACTCTTGAAAAATAACGAAAGTCGCCACGCATCCACCGGAGAACTAACATTGTTGAACACCTAAAGTGGGAAGGGATGGGGGATTAAAACTAAAGGAAAACTGGGGACAAAAAGAAAAAGGGGCCAATGAGCAATCATAACCTAGCTAAGTTAACATTAAAATTAGAAACAGAAAATCAAAATTTACCTATTCTAACCTAACACGGAAGGGGTGCACATGTTCTGCCCAGCACACCCAATATCCTGATGCCTAACCAGCATCAAACAACCACTCCAGGTCAGCACCTTTCACTCGACAGAAACGCGCAAGACTCACCCACCTTTTGCCAAATTCAGATGGAGTGAGTCGTTTCCTTTCCGTCCTGATCTTGACTTTAAGCTGATGCTTAAAGAACAAGATCAGTTGGGAAGAGGTAAACTTCTCATCACCATAGAATTCCTTCTGTCGCGTCGTCCAAATCACGATTCGCATAACACCTAGTAAGCAAAAGAGCACATAGTGCTCAGCCCTAGATAACGGAGGCACGACATTGCTACAAACAGAACTAGCCTCAAGGACAAAGAACTTTCCACGAAGGATACGAACCATGAGATCTTCAAGAAACTTACACAACGGAGCAACAACACTGCAGTGGAAGAAGGCATGTTCGACGGTTTCCGTCGACAGCCCACAACGCACGCAGGTTGATTTTGGTGTTAGGCCCGCTGCATGAAGCCTCTTGCCTACCCAGAGGGCCTTCCGGATCATCAGCCAGGTGAGTGATGCCTCATCGTTAGTGAGACATTTCAACCCAGGCGCCCAAGGCCATATGGAGCGAGCCTCCTGCTTCGTAAGCCCGAGCTCGCCAATTAGTTCATCTTGAACGGCCCCCCTAACTAACACCCGATATAATGCCCTAAGAGACAACGCTTGGGCGTTGGAGAGGCCATCCGTAGCCCGTAAGAGAAACTGGAGAGCCAAACGACATTCTTTATAGAAGGAGCATTCGCCACGAGGAGTACGGCCGGCCTCCTCCTCCGACAAATGCACACTTCTCAAGGATGGAAAGTTTTTATGGACGTCCTCTTGAACGAGGCCGCTGTTCTCATCCGCTAGCATACACATTCGATCCAGGAATCTAATGCGAAGCGTGTGTTGACGGATCTCAACGCTAGGCATGCCCAGACCGCCCTCAGAAGGATGAAGGTGACAGATCTCGCGACGCACCTTGGGAGACTTGCCTTCTCCCCAAAGGAAGGAGAACAAGAGCTGTATTAGTCCCAAACGAATGGCACACGGGAGAGGAAGTACGGAAAGTCGGTAAAGGAGAATCGGGTAGATGTGCGAGGCACATACTTCCGCCCTCCCCTTTAAGGAAAGATTCCTCCGAGTCCACAGACGAACTGCGCCCTCGGCCTTCTCTCGAACCTCCGACCAATTCATTTCCAACTGGAGATCAGGACCGAAAAAGACGCCGAGAATCTTGATCGGCCCGTCCGTCCAGAGGAAAGGTCCGGGAAGAGAAACTCCCTTCCACGCACCCAATCGCAAGCCAACAGACTTATCGCGATTGATCTTGGCCCCTGTCACCGTCTCATAGCATCTGATTTCTTTGCTGACTTCGTCAATCTCGGCTTTGCTCGACACAAAAACCGAAACGTCGTCAGCATAGGCGGAGTACCTGGCCGAGGTGGTAGCACCAGGTAGGGAAATTCCGCGAAGGACCGGATTCGCCTTTAACTTGCGAAGGAAAGGTTCCAACGCAAGAACGTACAGCAAGGGCGAAAGTGGACAACCTTGACGAATGGAGCGAGATAATGTGAAGGGCTTCGATCTTACCCCATTCACTTCCACCAGCGCACCGGGGGACTCATACAGCAGTCGGATCCAGGAGCGAAAGTACGGCCCGAAACCGGCGGCGGAAAGGACAGATTCCAAGAAGCGATGGTCAACCCTATCGAATGCCTTGGACTGATCCAAATTGATCAGCGCGGCTTCGGTGTCGGTTTTCTCGATGATCAGGCGTACCAAATGAAGGTTGTCCTGAATAGTCCTGCCCTTCACAGCACAAGTCTGCTCGGGGCCAATCAGACTAGAGAGGACAGCCTGCAAACGGCCGGCCAAGATCCTGGCAAAAATCTTTAAGTCAGTATTTAACATCGTTAAAGGCCGATAATTATCTATGCCACCCCCACCGCTCTTGCTCTTGCGAAGCAACTTGATTACACCCCTGGTGAAGCGTCGAGGTATAGACCCCTGCTTCATCCAGTTGTTATAAACAAGAGCCAGCAGAGGAACAAGAACGGACGACTGCCTCAAGTACAGTTCGTAGGGAAGACCATCCAATCCTGGAGTTTTGTCCCGGCCAACCAATTTCAGCGCATCCCAGATTTCCGACTCTGTTATGGGCCCCTCGCACCTAGCCGCTTCAGCCGCCGAGAGGCGGGGAAAGTCAGCCAAATAGGTGTCGAACTGAGCAGAGCTCAGACCGGGCTCCCTGGTGAAAAGATCCTGGAAGTAATCCCGAAAAGCTCCACATATACCCACGTCTGTAGTCACGGTACGACCATCCGGCAATGTGATGTCCTTGATATGCCGATTGGCTGCTTGCCTAGCTTCCTCTGCACGCAATTCTGCGGCCATATTCGTTGCCTCAGAAGACATTCTTTTTAACCTAGCCCTAACTACCAGAGCTTGATCCTTCTTGATAAGCAAGGAGGCCAGCTCAGCCCTAGCTAAGGCTACGTCCCCACTATTACGGGATTTAACTGCCCGATCAACTTTTTCTCTAACGTCGATTGCGCCGCTAAATTAGCTAAGTTGAGCCGACGGCTATAGTCGGCAGCAAACGACCTAATTTTGGATTTAAGTGTGTCCCACCACTTATTCCCAACCACAGCCCCCGTCAGTTCCCGCTTTAGTGTTAGTAAAAGCTGGTGCTGGAAATCTTGGCTATCAAATAATGACGCGTTCAATTTCCAGTAGCCAGCCAACTTAACCTTAGGCTTATCTAAGTTTACACGAACCCGGACGAGCCTATGATCCGTGTAAACTATGGAATGGAAACTTGGACAACCTAAGAGCCCTACGTCGACTCTCCTAACTAGGACTCGGTCGAGGTAGCTTGCGCGTACCTTCGAATCCGAGCTGCCCCTATTAGTCCAAGTCCACACTACCTCCCGGGGGTGTTCATTTCGGTACTTATCGACAAGATCATTCCTGTCGAGAAATTCCCGAAATGGTTTCACATCCGGGTTGTTAGTACCCGATCTTTCTCCTATCCGATCTTTCTCAGGGTCAAGGACGGCATTCCAATCCCCCGCTAAAATTACCCGCCTCGATGTTCCAAAGAACGACTCGAGCTGCCGAAACAAAGCAGGACGCTCCGTATGGACATTGGGCGCATAAACCCCAATGAGCCGAAAAGACTTCTCCTTTATGGTAATATCCAGCACACAAATCCTGCCCGCTGGATCCGCGAAGACAAGCGTACACGCCGCACCCAATGACTTGCTCACTAGCCAAGAAACTCCTCTAGAACGACCATCAAAACATGCTGAATAGAGATCGTAATCCCTAGACAGAATGCCCTCATAGTCGCCAGCTAAAAACCGGGTTTCCTGTAGACAACAAACATCAACCCCGAGGCGCTGGAGATCATGAGTGAGTCTCACCCTCCGAGACTCAGACCTCAGCCCCCGGGCATTCATACTTGCTAACCATAAAGCCATTGTGATGCCTAATTAGAGTTGGGGTCCTGGACAGAACATGGACGGGGAAAGGATGCCGACAGCCTCTCCCATTGACCCATGGCCCATCTCATTCTTGATTGTGCCGTCAGAGGAGACGCCGCCAACATCCCAGGGAAAGGTTAATTTCAGAGCCCTATAGAGGGAGGGATGAACCAAAACCGGGACCCGTCCAGAACAAAATTTTTCAAGATTAGAAAGTTTGTCCGATTTTGTTGTGATGATAGGTGGAGTCATATGAATCGCTTTAGCAGCCTCCTCTACCATGCCCCAAGTCTGCCGCGCCCCCGGCCCAGTGCGAATGACGGTTAATAGCCTCTGAGCTTCGGGGAAATTTTTTGGTTGTTCGATGTCCTTCTCACTACATTTTTTCATGGCCAAGAGCGCTTTCAGCTGCGTAATCCTATTACCGAAATTTTTGGCTCTTTCGGCCTGAGCCGGGGAGATGCGGCAGATGTCCTCCCCTTGCCTGTATGGCACTTTGGCAGGTTTCTTTCGAGCCTCTTTGTCTTCCGAAGATGGTGTTCTCTGTCTTTTGGCTGGAGGGGGTAACTGTTTTGGGGGAGAGGGACAGGGAGAGAGACATGGTGACATTCTGAAATAATTGATGACGGGGCTGGGATCTCGACTACGAGGGGACGGTTTACGGGGAGTGGGTTGAGAAGAATGAATTTTCTTGACATGTTTTTTCTTTTGAGGGGAGGACGGGGCAGAGGCCGAGGGGCGAGGTGGGCGTTGAGCCAGTTGCTTCTTTAGCTCCTCTGAAGGCCGAAAAGGACGTTTCTCTAATTGTTTCTTTAGTTCTTTTACCCTTTCCATTTTTTCATAGCCTGGGTCGAATGCTTTTTTGAGCTCCTCCAGTCACGGAGCCGACCAGGCCGAGGCATCGCCCTTTTTGCTGGTAGAGGGAGTGGGGCTGTACGTGCCTTTAGTCCTGGGAGCATCAGGGGACTGAGGTCCCGCAGCTTGACGCTTCCCTCTGGTCCTGCCAACAACCTGCCATTCCCCCTTTTCCTTCTCCGATACTACACTTGTAGCAGGCGAGGGCTTTTCGGGGAATGAGGGCCGATGTTTTGACCCAACCGGGGGTACTACCACACCGGTCCTGGTTGCTGGCATGCCCACTACAGGCGAGACGGATTTTGTCACAGAAGCGGCCAGAGGGGTATTTTGGTCTTCAGGGGCCTGGCTTCCAGAGGCCTTCTTCTCTGGGCAGGAGGGGGAGAGGTGACCAATCTTTCCGCACCTCCAGCATATCGGTTTGCGACCGGTAACTATCACCGGTAGTCTCAGGCCCCCAACGTCAAGACAGTTGGGGATGGTCTCGAAGGCCTTACCGCTCAACATAATCTCGAAAGTCCATCCCCCGGTCAGGTCCTCGCAGGAGGCATCTACAATCTCACCGAATTGAGAAAAGTACGCCGCGAGATGCTCCCCGATGACCTGAGGAGGGACCTCGTACACTGCCACCTTGGTCCTACGCATGCCTAGGTATTCTGTTCTTATAATAAAATCTTTTGTTATATGATTTTTAGATACCATCTTTAGGCAATCTTCCGGCGTGGGCAGCAGCACGTCCCACGTGAAAAAGCCCGTGCCTTTTACAATTCGTAAGGGCTTGACCCCCGTGGACTGCAGTGTCTTCAACACTGTGTCTTTTGTGGGGCGACAAATCTTGCGCGTACGCTTGTCGACCACAAGGACTGACACAATTCTTTTTTCAATTTTTCTTAATTCCTGGGGATCCTCCAAGAGTCCATCTTCTGTCACAAGATGAGCGTAACTCTTGGCTCTCTCCAGAAACTCCGTCAAATTGATCGTAACCTTTGGAGGGGACTTCCAGCCCAAGGGCGATTCCCCGGCCTCAGCATCTTTGGATTTGTCTTTACTTTCACTTATCTGCTTGTCGGTTTCTTTAGAATTCTGGCCCTTCTCGGCCACCACATTTTGGGTCGATGTTTTATCCTCCGCAGTAGTTAGAGGGGGAACAGAATCCTCATTTTTTTGCCCTTTTCGGCCACCATATTTTGGGTCGATGTCTTACTTGAAGTAGGATCTTTATTCTGGCCCTTCTCGGCCACCACATTTTGGTTCGAAATCTTTTCCTTCGTCTTACTTGACGTAGGTAAAGGGGGAAAAGATTCCTCATTTTTATCCGGAGGACCCTTCCAGGGAGGGTCAAACAACAGTTTCTTCTTCACTGACCGACTATTGTCGGCCATTTTAAAATTTTAGAACGCCAACCACAATTTTTTTATATCTTTCTCCACCACACTAAATTAAACGTATGGGGAAGGGTGGGATATGGGAGAAACTTGGGAAAAAAAAAATAAAATATAAAACAAAATAAATACTATACACAAAATAGCAACAAGGGGACAAAAAAAAAAAAAAAAAAAAAAAAAAAAAATTGTTTTCAAATTACAACAACAATCGCCGAAGGATTTAAAATTACCAACTACAATTGGCCAGTAACGGTAAACAATTACAACACCTGGCAATTTAAAAACTAGCCTTTAGCGGCCGAAAAATAAACTTTTAGCAGACTAAGAATTAGCCTTAAACGGAAAAATGTTTAGCCTCTTGAGAGGTTAAAACATAAAAGAAAAAAAAATTTATACAAGGTAAACTTTACAAGTTATGATAAACTAAGTACACAAAGAAATAAGAAACGAAGAGTTGCCTAAACGGCTACTCCCGACAAGGAAAATAGAGGGAGGGGCTAAAATTAAAATAAACGGTTTAACTAAACTTTTACGAAAAATAAAAGAATTAACAAAAATAAATTTGAACAAGGAATAAACTTTACAAATTTACAATTGAATCAAATGCACAAAGAAACAAAAAACAAATAACAACAAAAAGAAAGCGAAAAGTCTCCTAACGGCGACTTCCGCAAAAGAAAAACTGGGGAGGGGCTGAAAAAAAAAAAGAAAAGTTAAAGTGGAAGAAAAATAAAAATCAGTTAATTTTTCAGCTTCTTGGTCAAAATGGACAGTTACTATTAAAAAAAATATAAATATGGCACTTAAGGCCAAACAGATACTGAAAAGAAAGAAAAAGAAACAAAAAATAAATTCAAAACGGCCGACCTAAATAAAAACAAATATGGCCGCCAAAAATACGAAAATAAACAACAAAAAAGCTAGAAGAATAAAAAGAAAAGATCAAAATAAATAAACGAAAAAGAAAATAAAGAAAATAAAAATAAACTTATCTATACAAAAAGGTCCTTTCTTTTAAAATGAAGTAATTCAAAATAAGTGATTAAAGTTTGTGTTTTTCTTTTTTTTGATTCCAACAAAAGTCAGACACTCGCCAAAACAAGGTCAGGTAAGTCGGAAATGAACACGCAAGTCAAAAAAGAACTCCTATGAACTCGTATTTATTTTTGTACGAATACAAAAAATGTGGCACAAGGCCGAAATTGGGGATGGGGAAGGCTGGTCATCATCTGTCCTAATTTAACTTAGCTATTCACTTTCGTCGACCCTGACACACTTACAATAACCCGGACACCATAATACCACATTTTTACTTACCATTCTTACAACGTTCACCATAATACCTCTGCTGCTCTATGTTGTCCTACTTAACTCCCATATTTACAATGTTTAGTGGAGGGCATGGGCAGAAAATAACAACATTAAAATATCCCCAATGGTTTTATACAATGAATAAACGATATATACAAGGAACTAAATAAAATCGTATTAGTAATAAAAGCCCCCCACTACTCTAACAATGTGACAGCAAAGTCACTTCCCCGGACGAAAAATAATGCGTGGCTTTAGAAATATAATAGTACCATATATCCGCTCAGCAATCACTCACACAATCACTCACACATTTAAACATCATAACAAAAACGAAAAGCACACTAGAAAAATAACGAAAGACGCCACGCATCCACCGGAGAACTAACATTGTTGAACACCTAAAGTGGGAAGGGAAGGGGGATTAAACTCAAGAAAAATAAGGGACAAAAAAGAAAAAGGGGGCCAATGCGCAATCATAACCTAGCTAAGTTAACAATGAAGCAAAAAACAGAAAAATCAAACTTTCCCTACACTAACCTAACAGGGACGGGGTGCACATGTTCTGCCCAGCACACCCAATATCCTGATGCCTAACCAGCATCAAACAACCACTCCAGGTCAGCACCTTTCACTCGACAGAAACGCGCAAGACTCACCCACCTTTTGCCAAATTCAGATGGAGTGAGTCGTTTCCTTTCCGTCCTGATCTTGACTTTAAGCTGATGCTTAAAGAACAAGATCAGTTGGGAAGAGGTAAACCTCTCATCACCATAGAATTCCTTCTGTCGCGTCGTCCAAATCACGATTCGCATAACACCTAGTAAGCAAAAGAGCACATAGTGCTCAGCCCTAGATAACGGAGGCACGACATTGCTACAAACAGAACTAGCCTCAAGGACAAAGAACTTTCCACGCAGGATACGAACCATGAGATCTTCAAGAAACTTACACAACGGAGCAACAACACTGCAGTGGAAGAAGGCATGTTCGACGGTTTCCGTCGACAGCCCACAACGCACGCAGGTTGATTTTGGTGTTAGGCCCGCTGCATGAAGCCTCTTGCCTACCCAGAGGGCCTTCCGGATCATCAGCCAGGTGAGTGATGCCTCATCGTTAGTGAGACATTTCAACCCAGGCGCCCAAGGCCATATGGAGCGAGCCTCCTGCTTCGTAAGCCCGAGCTCGCCAATTAGTTCATCTTGAACGGCCCCCCTAACTAACACCCGATATAATGCCCTAAGAGACAACGCTTGGGCGTTGGAGAGGCCATCCGTAGCCCGTAAGAGAAACTGGAGAGCCAAACGACATTCTTTATAGAAGGAGCATTCGCCACGAGGAGTACGACCGGCCTCCTCCTCCGACAAATGCACACTTCTCAAGGATGGAAAGTTTTTATGGACGTCTTCTTGAACGAGGCCGCTGTTCTCATCCGCCAGCATACACATTCGATCCAGGAATCTAATGCGAAGCGTGTGTTGACGGATCTCAACGCTAGGCATGCCCAGACCGCCCTCAGAAGGATGAAGGTGACAGATCTCGCGACGCACCTTGGGAGACTTGCCTTCTCCCCAAAGGAAGGAGAACAAGAGCTGTATTAGTCCCAAACGAATGGCACACGGGAGAGGAAGTACGGAAAGTCGGTAAAGGAGAATCGGGTAGATGTGCGAGGCACATACTTCCGCCCTCCCCTTTAAGGAAAGATTCCTCCGAGTCCACAGACGAACTGCGCCCTCGGCCTTCTCTCGAACCTCCGACCAATTCATTTCCAACTGGAGATCAGGACCGAAAAAGACGCCGAGAATCTTGATCGGCCCGTCCGTCCAGAGGAAAGGTCCGGGAAGAGAAACTCCCTTCCACGCACCCAATCGCAAGCCAACAGACTTATCGCGATTGATCTTGGCCCCTGTCACCGTCTCATAGCATCTGATTTCTTTGCTGACTTCGTCAATCTCGGCTTTGCTCGACACAAAAACCGAAACGTCGTCAGCATAGGCGGAGTACCTGGCCGAGGTGGTAGCACCAGGTAGGGAAATTCCGCGAAGGACCGGATTCGCCTTTAACTTGCGAAGGAAAGGTTCCAACGCAAGAACGTACAGCAAGGGCGAAAGTGGACAACCTTGACGAATGGAGCGAGATAATGTGAAGGGCTTCGATCTTACCCCATTCACTTCCACCAGCGCACCGGGGGACTCATACAGCAGTCGGATCCAGGAGCGAAAGTACGGCCCGAAACCGGCGGCGGAAAGGACAGATTCCAAGAAGCGATGGTCAACCCTATCGAATGCCTTGGACTGATCCAAATTGATCAGCGCGGCTTCGGTGTCGGTTTTCTCGATGATCAGGCGTACCAAATGAAGGTTGTCCTGAATAGTCCTGCCCTTCACAGCACAAGTCTGCTCGGGGCCAATCAGACTAGAGAGGACAGCCTGCAAACGGCCGGCCAAGATCCTGGCAAAAATCTTTAAGTCAGTATTTAACATCGTTAAAGGCCGATAATTATCTATGCCACCCCCACCGCTCTTGCTCTTGCGAAGCAACTTGATTACACCCCTGGTGAAGCGTCGAGGTATAGACCCCTGCTTCATCCAGTTGTTATAAACAAGAGCCAGCAGAGGAACAAGAACGGACGACTGCCTCAAGTACAGTTCGTAGGGAAGACCATCCAATCCTGGAGTTTTGTCCCGGCCAACCAATTTCAGCGCATCCCAGATTTCCGACTCTGTTATGGGCCCCTCGCACCTAGCCGCTTCAGCCGCCGAGAGGCGGGGAAAGTCAGCCAAATAGGTGTCGAACTGAGCAGAGCTCAGACCGGGCTCCCTGGTGAAAAGATCCTGGAAGTAATCCCGAAAAGCTCCACATATACCCACGTCTGTAGTCACGGTACGACCATCCGGCAATGTGATGTCCTTGATATGCCGATTGGCTGCTTGCCTAGCTTCCTCTGCACGCAATTCTGCGGCCATATTCGTTGCCTCAGAAGACATTCTTTTTAACCTAGCCCTAACTACCAGAGCTTGATCCTTCTTGATAAGCAAGGAGGCCAGCTCGGCCCTAGCTAAGGCTACGTCCCCACTATTACGGGATTTAACTGCCCGATCAACTTTTTTCTCTAACGTCGATTGCGCCGCTAAATTAGCTAAGTTGAGCCGACGGCTATAGTCGGCAGCAAACGACCTAATTTTGGATTTAAGTGTGTCCCACCACTTATTCCCAACCACAGCCCCCGTCAGTTCCCGCTTTAGTGTTAGTAAAAGCTGGTGCTGGAAATCTTGGCTATCAAATAATGACGCGTTCAATTTCCAGTAGCCAGCCAACTTAACCTTAGGCTTATCTAAGTTTACACGAACCCGGACGAGCCTATGATCCGTGTAAACTATCGAATGGAAACTTGGACAACCTAAGAGCCCTACGTCGACTCTCCTAACTAGGACTCGGTCGAGGTAGCTTGCGCGTACCTTCGAATCCGAGCTGCCCCTATTAGTCCAAGTCCACACTACCTCCCGGGGGTGTTCATTTCGGTATTTATCGACAAGATCATTCCTGTCGAGAAATTCCCGAAATGGTTTCACATCCGGGTTGTTAGTACCCGATCTTTCTCCTATCCGATCTTTCTCAGGGTCAAGGACGGCATTCCAATCCCCCGCTAAAATTACCCGCCTCGATGTTCCAAAGAACGACTCGAGCTGCCGAAACAAAGCAGGACGCTCCGTATGGACATTGGGCGCATAAACCCCAATGAGCCGAAAAGACTTCTCCTTTATGGTAATATCCAGCACACAAATCCTGCCCGCTGGATCCGCGAAGACAAGCGTACACGCCGCACCCAATGACTTGCTCACTAGCCAAGAAACTCCTCTAGAACGACCATCAAAACATGCTGAATAGAGATCGTAATCCCTAGACAGAATGCCCTCATAGTCGCCAGCTAAAAACCGGGTTTCCTGTAGACAACAAACATCAACCCCGAGGCGCTGGAGATCATGAGTGAGTCTCACCCTCCGAGACTCAGACCTCAGCCCCCGGGCATTCATACCTGCTAACCATAAAGCCATTGTGATGCATAATTAGAGTTGGGGTCCTGGACAGAACATGGACGGGGAAAGGATGCCGACAGCCTCTCCCATAGATCCTTTGCCCATCTCTTTGTCAATAGAGCCGTCACGGGAGAGGCCACCAACATCCCAGGGGAATGTTAGTTTTAAAGCTCTGTACAGGGAGGGGTGAACCAAAATTGGGACCCGTCCTACACAGAATTCTTTGGCTTTCTCCAAGACTTCCCCTTCCTTGCAGACGATCGGTGGAGACATTTTTATATTTTTTTCTGCTTCCAATAGCATGTCCCACACTTTGGCTGTCCCAGTCCCAGATCGAACCACTGTAAGCAGGCGTTGCGCCTCTGGGAAGTTGGTGGGAATTTCAATGTCTTTCTCCTTGCATTTCTTCATTGCAAGGAGAATTTTTAACTTACTTATTCTATTGCCAAAGTTCTTGGCTCTTTCTTCTTGGGCGTGGGAAACTTTGCACACATCCTTGCCCAATAAATGAGGCGCTTTGGTTGATTTTTTCCTCGCCTCTCTGTCTTCTAAGGTGGGACTCCTATGCCTCTTCGCCGGCGGAGGTAATTTTTTCTTGGGGGAAGGACTGGGAGATGGTTGGGAGGGGATACGGAAAGGGCTGGGTTCCCTACTAAGAGGGGTGATTTTTCTGGGCGAGGGCTGAGCTGACTTGACTTTCTTTTCGATTTTCTTTTTATCGGGAGAGGATGGGGCAGAGGCCGATGGGCAGGGTGGACGATGTGCCAGCTGTTTTTTTTGGTCCTCTGAGGGACGAAATGGGCGCTTCTCCAGCATATGCTTTAGCTGTTTTATTTTTTGGAATTTTTCATACCCTGGGTCGTAAGCCCTCCTGAGGTCTTCCAATTTAGGGGCCGACCAGGCCGAGGCATCGCCCTTTTTGCTGGTAGAGGGAGTGGGGCTGTACGTGCCTTTAGTCCTGGGAGCATCAGGGGACTGAGGTCCCGCAGCTTGACGCTTCCCTCTGGTCCTGCCAACAACCTGCCATTCCCCCTTTTCCTTCTCCGATACTACACTTGTAGCAGGCGAGGGCTTTTCGGGGAATGAGGGCCGATGTTTTGACCCAACCGGGGGTACTACCACACCGGTCCTGGTTGCTGGCATGCCCACTACAGGCGAGACGGATTTTGTCACAGAAGCGGCCAGAGGGGTATTTTGGTCTTCAGGGGCCTGGCTTCCAGAGGCCTTCTTCTCTGGGCAGGAGGGGGAGAGGTGACCAATCTTTCCGCACCTCCAGCATATTGGTTTGCGACCGGTAACTATCACCGGTAGTCTCAGGCCCCCAACGTCAAGACAGTTGGGGATGGTCTCGAAGGCCTTACCGCTCAACATAATCTCGAAAGTCCATCCCCCGGTCAGGTCCTCGCAGGAGGCATCTACAATCTCACCGAATTGAGAAAAGTACGCCGCGAGATGCTCCCCGATGACCTGAGGAGGGACCTCGTACACTGCCACCTTGGTCCTACGCATGCCTAGGTATTCTGTTCTTATAATAAAATCTTTTGTTATATGATTTTTAGATACCATCTTTAGGCAATCTTCCGGCGTGGGCAGCAGCACGTCCCACGTGAAAAAGCCCGTGCCTTTTACAATTCGTAAGGGCTTGACCCCCGTGGACTGCAGTGTCTTCAACACTGTGTCTTTTGTGGGGCGACAAATCTTGCGCGTACGCTTGTCGACCACAAGGACTGACACAATTCTTTTTTCAATTTTTCTTAATTCCTGGGGATCCTCCAAGAGTCCATCTTCTGTCACAAGATGAGCGTAACTCTTGGCTCTCTCCAGAAACTCCGTCAAATTGATCGTAACCTGTGGAGGGGACTTCCAGCCCAAGGGCGATTCCCCGGCCTCAGCATCTTTGGATTTGTCTTTACTTTCACTTATCTGCTTGTCGGTTTCTTTAGTATTCTGGCCCTTCTCGGCCACCACATTTTGGGTCGATGTTTTATCCTCCGCAGTAGTTAGAGGGGGAACAGAATCCTCATTTTTTTTGCCCTTTTCGGCCACCATATTTTGGGTCGATGTCTTACTTGAAGTAGGATCTTTATTCTGGCCCTTCTCGGCCACCACATTTTGGTTCGAAATCTTTTCCTTCGTCTTACTTGACGTAGGTAAAGGGGGAAAAGATTCCTCATTTTTATCCGGAGGACCCTTCCAGGGAGGGTCAAACAACAGTTTCTTCTTCACTGACCGACTATTGTCGGCCATTTTAAAATTTTAGAACGCCAACCACAATTTTTTATATCTTTCTCCACCACACTAAATTAAACGTATGGGGAAGGGTGGGATATGGGAGAAACTTGGGAAAAAAAAATAAATATAAAATAAAATAAATACTATACACAAAATAGCAACAAGGGGACAAAAAAAAAAAAAAAAAAAAAAATTGTTTTCAAATTACAACAACAATCGCCGAAGGATTTAAAATTACCAACTACAATTGGCCAGTAACGGTAAACAATTACAACACCTGGCAAATTAAAAACTAGCCTTTAGCGGCCGAAAAATAAACTTTTAGCAGACTAAGAATTAGCCTTAAACGGAAAAATGTTTAGCCTCTTGAGAGGTTAAAACATAAAAGAAAAACAAATTTATACAAAGTAAACTTTACAAGTTATGATAAACTAAGTACACAAAGAAATAAAAAACGAAGAGTTGCCTAAACGGCTACTCCCGACAAGGAAAATAGAGGGAGGGGCTAAAATTAAAATAAACGGTTTAACTAAACTTTTACGAAAAATAAAAGAATTAACAAAAATAAATTTGAACAAGGAATAAACTTTACAAATTTACAATTGAATCAAATGCACAAGGAAACAAAAAACAAATAACAACAAAAAGAAAGCGAAAAGTCTCCTAACGGCGACTTCCGCAAAAGAAAAACTGGGGAGGGGCTGAAAAAAAGAAAAGTTACTGTGGAAGAAAAATAAAAATCAGCTAATTTTTCAGCTTCTTGGTCAAAATGGACAGTTACTATTAAAAAAATATAAATATGGCACTTAAGGCCAAACAGATACTGAAAAGAAAGAAAAAGAAACAAAAAATAAATTCAAAACGGCCGACCTAAATAAAAACAAATATGGCCGCCAAAAATACGAAAATAAACAACAAAAAAGCTAGAAGAATAAAAAGAAAAGATCAAAATAAATAAACGAAAAAGAAAATAAAGAAAATAAAAATAAACTTATCTATACAAAAAGGTCCTTTCTTTTTAAAATGAAGTAATTTCAAATAAGTGATTAAAGTTTGTGTTTTTTTTTTGATTCCAACAAAAGTCAGACACTCGCCAAACCAAGGTCAGGTAAGTCGGAAATGAACACGCAAGTCAAAAAAGAACTGCTATGAACTCGTATTTATTTTTGTACGAATACAAAAAATGTGGCACAAGGCCGAAATTGGGGATGGGGAAGGCTGGTCATCATCTGTCCTAATTTAACTTAGCTATTCACTTTCGTCGACCCTGACACACTTACAATAACCCGGACACCATAATACCACATTTTTACTTACCATTCTTACCACGATCACCATAATACCTCTGCTGCTCTATGTTGTCCTACTTAACTCCCATATTTACAATGTTCAGTGGAGGGCATGGGCAGAAAATAACAACATTAAAATATCCCCAATGGTTTTATACAATGAATAAATGATATATACAAAAAACTAAATAAAATCGTATTAGTAATAAAAGCCCCCCACTACTCTAATATTGTGACAGCAAAATCACTTCTCCGGACGAAAAATAATGCGTAGCTTAAAGAATATAATGACTACATTTATCTAATCAGCAGTTACTCACACAATCACTCACACATTTAAACACCATAACAAAAAACGAAAAGCACTCTTGAAAAATAACGAAAGTCGCCACGCATCCACCGGAGAACTAACATTGTTGAACACCTAAAGTGGGAAGGGATGGGGGAATTAAAACTAAAGGAAAACTGGGGACAAAAAGAAAAAGGGGCCAATGAGCAATCATAACCTAGCTAAGTTAACATTAAATTAGAAACAGAAAATCAAAATTTACCTATTCTAACCTAACACGGAAGGGGTGCACATGTTCTGCCCAGCACACCCAATATCCTGATGCCTAACCAGCATCAAACAACCACTCCAGGTCAGCACCTTTCACTCGACAGAATCGCGCAAGACTCACCCACCTTTTGCCAAATTCAGATGGAGTGAGTCGTTTCCTTTCCGTCCTGATCCTGACTTTAAGCTGATGCTTAAAGAACAAGATCAGTTGGGAAGAGGTAAACTTCTCATCACCATAGAATTCCTTCTGTCGCGTCGTCCAAATCACGATTCGCATAACACCTAGTAAGCAAAAGAGCACATAGTGCTCAGCCCTAGATAACGGAGGCACGACATTGCTACAAACAGAACTAGCCTCAAGGACAAAGAACTTTCCACGCAGGATACGAACCATGAGATCTTCAAGAAACTTACACAACGGAGCAACAACACTGCAGTGGAAGAAGGCATGTTCGACGGTTTCCGTCGACAGCCCACAACGCACGCAGGTTGATTTTGGTGTTAGGCCCGCTGCATGAAGCCTCTTGCCTACCCAGAGGGCCTTCCGGATCATCAGCCAGGTGAGTGATGCCTCATCGTTAGTGAGACATTTCAACCCAGGCGCCCAAGGCCATATGGAGCGAGCCTCCTGCTTCGTAAGCCCGAGCTCGCCAATTAGTTCATCTTGAACGGCCCCCCTAACTAACACCCGATATAATGCCCTAAGAGACAACGCTTGGGCGTTGGAGAGGCCATCCGTAGCCCGTAAGAGAAACTGGAGAGCCAAACGACATTCTTTATAGAAGGAGCATTCGCCACGAGGAGTACGACCGGCCTCCTCCTCCGACAAATGCACACTTCTCAAGGATGGAAAGTTTTTATGGACGTCTTCTTGAACGAGGCCGCTGTTCTCATCCGCCAGCATACACATTCGATCCAGGAATCTAATGCGAAGCGTGTGTTGACGGATCTCAACGCTAGGCATGCCCAGACCGCCCTCAGAAGGATGAAGGTGACAGATCTCGCGACGCACCTTGGGAGACTTGCCTTCTCCCCAAAGGAAGGAGAACAAGAGCTGTATTAGTCCCAAACGAATGGCACACGGGAGAGGAAGTACGGAAAGTCGGTAAAGGAGAATCGGGTAGATGTGCGAGGCACATACTTCCGCCCTCCCCTTTAAGGAAAGATTCCTCCGAGTCCACAGACGAACTGCGCCCTCGGCCTTCTCTCGAACCTCCGACCAATTCATTTCCAACTGGAGATCAGGACCGAAAAAGACGCCGAGAATCTTGATCGGCCCGTCCGTCCAGAGGAAAGGTCCGGGAAGAGAAACTCCCTTCCACGCACCCAATCGCAAGCCAACAGACTTATCGCGATTGATCTTGGCCCCTGTCACCGTCTCATAGCATCTGATTTCTTTGCTGACTTCGTCAATCTCGGCTTTGCTCGACACAAAAACCGAAACGTCGTCAGCATAGGCGGAGTACCTGGCCGAGGTGGTAGCACCAGGTAGGGAAATTCCGCGAAGGACCGGATTCGCCTTTAACTTGCGAAGGAAAGGTTCCAACGCAAGAACGTACAGCAAGGGCGAAAGTGGACAACCTTGACGAATGGAGCGAGATAATGTGAAGGGCTTCGATCTTACCCCATTCACTTCCACCAGCGCACCGGGGGACTCATACAGCAGTCGGATCCAGGAGCGAAAGTACGGCCCGAAACCGGCGGCGGAAAGGACAGATTCCAAGAAGCGATGGTCAACCCTATCGAATGCCTTGGACTGATCCAAATTGATCAGCGCGGCTTCGGTGTCGGTTTTCTCGATGATCAGGCGTACCAAATGAAGGTTGTCCTGAATAGTCCTGCCCTTCACAGCACAAGTCTGCTCGGGGCCAATCAGACTAGAGAGGACAGCCTGCAAACGGCCGGCCAAGATCCTGGCAAAAATCTTTAAGTCAGTATTTAACATCGTTAAAGGCCGATAATTATCTATGCCACCCCCACCGCTCTTGCTCTTGCGAAGCAACTTGATTACACCCCTGGT
The DNA here is from genome assembly GCA_037127315.1 of Ascarosepion bandense. Taxonomy (NCBI): domain Eukaryota; kingdom Metazoa; phylum Mollusca; class Cephalopoda; order Sepiida; family Sepiidae; genus Ascarosepion; species Ascarosepion bandense. Next base: position 4,113 of record JBBBDQ010000995.1, on the reverse strand, counting down.
GAAGCGTCGAGGTATAGACCCCTGCTTCATCCAGTTGTTATAAACAAGAGCCAGCAGAGGAACAAGAACGGACGACTGCCTCAAGTACAGTTCGTAGGGAAGACCATCCAATCCTGGAGTTTTGTCCCGGCCAACCAATTTCAGCGCATCCCAGATTTCCGACTCTGTTATGGGCCCCTCGCACCTAGCCGCTTCAGCCGCCGAGAGGCGGGGAAAGTCAGCCAAATAGGTGTCGAACTGAGCAGAGCTCAGACCGGGCTCCCTGGTGAAAAGATCCTGGAAGTAATCCCGAAAAGCTCCACATATACCCACGTCTGTAGTCACGGTACGACCATCCGGCAATGTGATGTCCTTGATATGCCGATTGGCTGCTTGCCTAGCTTCCTCTGCACGCAATTCTGCGGCCATATTCGTTGCCTCAGAAGACATTCTTTTTAACCTAGCCCTAACTACCAGAGCTTGATCCTTCTTGATAAGCAAGGAGGCCAGCTCGGCCCTAGCTAAGGCTACGTCCCCACTATTACGGGATTTAACTGCCCGATCAACTTTTTCTCTAACGTCGATTGCGCCGCTAAATTAGCTAAGTTGAGCCGACGGCTATAGTCGGCAGCAAACGACCTAATTTTGGATTTAAGTGTGTCCCACCACTTATTCCCAACCACAGCCCCCGTCAGTTCCCGCTTTAGTGTTAGTAAAAGCTGGTGCTGGAAATCTTGGCTATCAAATAATGACGCGTTCAATTTCCAGTAGCCAGCCAACTTAACCTTAGGCTTATCTAAGTTTACACGAACCCGGACGAGCCTATGATCCGTGTAAACTATCGAATGGAAACTTGGACAACCTAAGAGCCCTACGTCGACTCTCCTAACTAGGACTCGGTCGAGGTAGCTTGCGCGTACCTTCGAATCCGAGCTGCCCCTATTAGTCCAAGTCCACACTACCTCCCGGGGGTGTTCATTTCGGTATTTATCGACAAGATCATTCCTGTCGAGAAATTCCCGAAATGGTTTCACATCCGGGTTGTTAGTACCCGATCTTTCTCCTATCCGATCTTTCTCAGGGTCAAGGACGGCATTCCAATCCCCCGCTAAAATTACCCGCCTCGATGTTCCAAAGAACGACTCGAGCTGCCGAAACAAAGCAGGACGCTCCGTATGGACATTGGGCGCATAAACCCCAATGAGCCGAAAAGACTTCTCCTTTATGGTAATATCCAGCACACAAATCCTGCCCGCTGGATCCGCGAAGACAAGCGTACACGCCGCACCCAATGACTTGCTCACTAGCCAAGAAACTCCTCTAGAACGACCATCAAAACATGCTGAATAGAGATCGTAATCCCTAGACAGAATGCCCTCATAGTCGCCAGCTAAAAACCGGGTTTCCTGTAGACAACAAACATCAACCCCGAGGCGCTGGAGATCATGAGTGAGTCTCACCCTCCGAGACTCAGACCTCAGCCCCCGGGCATTCATACCTTGCTAACCATAAAGCCATTGTGATGCATAATTAGAGTTGGGGTCCTGGACAGAACATGGACGGGGAAAGGATGCCGACAGCCTCTCCCATAGATCCTTTGCCCATCTCTTTGTCAATAGAGCCGTCACGGGAGAGGCCACCAACATCCCAGGGGAATGTTAGTTTTAAAGCTCTGTACAGGGAGGGGTGAACCAAAATTGGGACCCGTCCTACACAGAATTCTTTGGCTTTCTCCAAGACTTCCCCTTCCTTGCAGACGATCGGTGGAGACATTTTTATATTTTTTTCTGCTTCCAATAGCATGTCCCACACTTTGGCTGTCCCAGTCCCAGATCGAACCACTGTAAGCAGGCGTTGCGCCTCTGGGAAGTTGGTGGGAATTTCAATGTCTTTCTCCTTGCATTTCTTCATTGCAAGGAGAATTTTTAACTTACTTATTCTATTGCCAAAGTTCTTGGCTCTTTCTTCTTGGGCGTGGGAAACTTTGCACACATCCTTGCCCAATAAATGAGGCGCTTTGGTTGATTTTTTCCTCGCCTCTCTGTCTTCTAAGGTGGGACTCCTAAATTTTTGGCTCTTTCGGCCGGCGGAGGTAATTTTTTCTTGGGGGAAGGACTGGGAGATGGTTGGGAGGGGATACGGAAAGGGCTGGGTTCCCTACTAAGAGGGGTGATTTTTCTGGGCGAGGGCTGAGCTGACTTGACTTTCTTTTCGATTTTCTTTTTATCGGGAGAGGATGGGGCAGAGGCCGATGGGCAGGGTGGACGATGTGCCAGCTGTTTTTTTTGGTCCTCTGAGGGACGAAATGGGCGCTTCTCCAGCATATGCTTTAGCTGTTTTATTTTTTGGAATTTTTCATACCCTGGGTCGTAAGCCCTCCTGAGGTCTTCCAATTTAGGGGCCGACCAGGCCGAGGCATCGCCCTTTTTGCTGGTAGAGGAGTGGGGCTGTACGTGCCTTTAGTCCTGGGAGCATCAGGGGACTGAGGTCCCGCAGCTTGACGCTTCCCTCTGGTCCTGCCAACAACCTGCCATTCCCCCTTTTCCTTCTCCGATACTACACTTGTAGCAGGCGAGGGCTTTTCGGGGAATGAGGGCCGATGTTTTGACCCAACCGGGGGTACTACCACACCGGTCCTGGTTGCTGGCATGCCCACTACAGGCGAGACGGATTTTGTCACAGAAGCGGCCAGAGGGGTATTTTGGTCTTCAGGGGCCTGGCTTCCAGAGGCCTTCTTCTCTGGGCAGGAGGGGGAGAGGTGACCAATCTTTCCGCACCTCCAGCATATTGGTTTGCGACCGGTAACTATCACCGGTAGTCTCAGGCCCCCAACGTCAAGACAGTTGGGGATGGTCTCGAAGGCCTTACCGCTCAACATAATCTCGAAAGTCCATCCCCCGGTCAGGTCCTCGCAGGAGGCATCTACAATCTCACCGAATTGAGAAAAGTACGCCGCGAGATGCTCCCCGATGACCTGAGGAGGGACCTCGTACACTGCCACCTTGGTCCTACGCATGCCTAGGTATTCTGTTCTTATAATAAAATCTTTTGTTATATGATTTTTAGATACCATCTTTAGGCAATCTTCCGGCGTGGGCAGCAGCACGTCCCACGTGAAAAAGCCCGTGCCTTTTACAATTCGTAAGGGCTTGACCCCCGTGGACTGCAGTGTCTTCAACACTGTGTCTTTTGTGGGGCGACAAATCTTGCGCGTACGCTTGTCGACCACAAGGACTGACACAATTCTTTTTTCAATTTTTCTTAATTCCTGGGGATCCTCCAAGAGTCCATCTTCTGTCACAAGATGAGCGTAACTCTTGGCTCTCTCCAGAAACTCCGTCAAATTGATCGTAACCTGTGGAGGGGACTTCCAGCCCAAGGGCGATTCCCCGGCCTCAGCATCTTTGGATTTGTCTTTACTTTCACTTATCTGCTTGTCGGTTTCTTTAGTAATTCTGGCCCTTCTCGGCCACCACATTTTGGGTCGATGTTTTATCCTCCGCAGTAGTTAGAGGGGGAACAGAATCCTCATTTTTTTTGCCCTTTTCGGCCACCATATTTTGGGTCGATGTCTTACTTGAAGTAGGATCTTTATTCTGGCCCTTCTCGGCCACCACATTTTGGTTCGAAATCTTTTCCTTCGTCTTACTTGACGTAGGTAAAGGGGGAAAAGATTCCTCATTTTTATCCGGAGGACCCTTCCAGGGAGGGTCAAACAACAGTTTCTTCTTCACTGACCGACTATTGTCGGCCATTTTAAAATTTTAGAACGCCAACCACAATTTTTTATATCTTTCTCCACCACACTAAATTAAACGTATGGGGAAGGGTGGGATATGGGAGAAACTTGGGAAAAAAAATAAAATATAAAACAAAATAAATACTATACACAAAATAGCAACAAGGGGACAAAAAAAAAATTGTTTTCAAATTACAACAACAATCGCCGAAGGATTTAAAATTACCAACTACAATTGGCCAGTAACGGTAGACAATTACAACACCTGGCAAATTAAAAACTAGCCTTTAGCGGCCGAAAAATAAACTTTTAGCAGACTAAGAATTAGCCTTAAACGGAAAAATGTTTAGCCTCTTGAGAGGTTAAAACATAAAAGAAAAACAAATTTATACAAA